>CM041628.1:92772897-92819704 GCA_023333625.1 Bothriochloa decipiens
GATAGATAGATCGATAGATAGATAGATAGATAGATAGATAGATAGATAGATAGATATATAGATAGATAGATAGATAGATAGATAGATAGATAGATAGATAGATAGATAGATAGATAGATAGATAGATAGATAGATAGATAGATAGATAGATAGATAGATAGATAGATAGGTAGGTAGATAGATAGATAGGTAGATAGATAGATAGGTAGATAGGTAGATAGGTAGATAGGTAGATAGGTAGGTAGGTAGGTAGATAGGTAGGTAGGTAGGTAGATAGGTAGATAGGTAGGTAGGTAGGTAGATAGGTAGGTAGGTAGGTAGATAGGTAGGTAGATAGATAGATAGGTAGGTAGATAGGTAGGTAGGTAGGTAGGTAGGTAGGTAGATAGGTAGGTAGATAGGTAGGTAGGTAGGTAGATAGGTAGGTAGATAGATAGATAGGTAGGTAGATAGGTAGGTAGGTAGGTAGGTAGGTAGGTAGGTAGATAGATAGATAGATAGGTAGATAGGTAGGTAGGTAGATAGATAGATAGATAGATAGATAGATAGAACCCCTTCTATTACTTGATTCATCCAAATTGATTACACCCTATATTATAGTTGGGATAGCTTCTCTGTTAAGCTAACTAGGAAATCCTCATATCACGGACTTTCCTATTATAATTCGGTCCTTTCTTTTATTCCAACAACTATTTCCAATCTAGGGGGGGACTCAATTTAGGAAACTTAACCGATGACAGATTTGTGGTGTCTCGAGGGGGTTGCACCTCGTAGGCCGGTGCGCCTGCGCCCGACGACGGCGGCGGCGACTAGGCCCTCCTCCTGGCCTGATGTTGGCCCAAATTCTTCTACTTTTCCTTGGGCCTACGTTGTACTTGTTACAGTACTTCCCCCTTTTCCGCTCGATGCGTCCTCACGATGAAATACGGACCAGCTGTTGACTTCTAATTGAGGGAGGAATGAATCTGGTGAAAGTTTCTGAAGAGCGCAAATCATGTGACCTTCCACCGGGTTGTTGATTATGACATTCTGGTTTGTATGGAGGACTCTGAAGTTGAAGCTGTATTGCAAGTTCCCAATGTTGCCATAGAGGGAGAAGACATAGTTCTCAGCGCCAAGGCCATTATGAGGGCCTTGTTGTGCTGCAGCTAGAAGCTGTTTGGGGATTGATGCATCCATGTCCCAAGTAGCCAGTGCCTTTGGTGGGCCGAAGTGAGGAATGGTGTTGTTTATGTTGCGGCTGATGTAAACTGGTATGCGTTGCCAAATTGCTGTTGGTATGGATGTTGGAGGTGACGTTGTCAAATCTACCACTACACCAAACAAAAAAGTACCTCTATCAAATTCCTTTGGAGCTAGTCAGTGTCTTCCGGTTGCTTCAATGATGTCAATGTGGACACGCCTAATATGTAGAAGTGCATACCTATGGCTATCCAGGAATAATATTGCTACTCTATATATTGGTCGCTGGGAAGGCCATTGTCGTCCTTGCAGGATAGGGGATGGCATTCCAACTTCTTGATGTGCCGTTTGTTGCTAATGTGCACCGATGGCTAGCATTGCTATGCTAGTTGGATCGTCATTGCTGATGAGGTTCAGAAGGTCAGGTAGCAGTGACGATGTCACGGGGATGTAAATGCAACCTTCAAAGAGGAGTAGGCCATCATGGAGTGTCCAGGCGTTGGTTGTCTTGCCTTTTTGATTGCAAGGGCCATTGAGCGCAGTCCTTCATCTTATCTGATAGCCTGACGGAGACGGTCGAATATGATGTTGTTGAGCTAGCGAAGCTGTCACGGGCATTGTGCAGAAGTGCTCGTTGCTCCTATTGGGTCATGATTTGTGGTTGAATTGTTGTTGGAGGCATCGGCAGCTGATGAAGGTGATGTCGTCTTGGTGGGTCGGTAAGTTGAGCCTGGAGTTGCGGAGGTGCATAGAGTATGTGGCGTCGTCCATCATGATTGTAGGTTATAGTTCTATTGGAGAAATCCCAGATGACACGTCCCAAGATTGCGAGCCAAGGTGTGCCGAGGATGACATCGATGTCATTGCCAATGTCGATGAGGTGGGCATCTATTGTGAAGGTGTCTGAAGTGATGCATAGTGGAACTATAAATGAGGCTAAATGGCATGGCACCTTGTATTTGTTCCCAACTAGGATGGTAGTGTTGATGCGGTGCTCCCGGAGGCCAATTCTGCGAGCAGCGTTGGTATTGATGGCATTGTGCATTGATCCAGAGTCGACGAGAATGTGGACGCTTGTTCCATTGATGTGCCCTCGAAATATAGGGGTAAAAGGCCTTGTACCTCAAAGTTTCGCTTGCCCAAGAGCATCATAAGGCTGTCGTTGGTGTAGTGGGTCAGTGTTGGCATGGATGATGGTTGGCGACGTCGGCGTCGGGTGACCAGTAGAGGCACCGGCTGCGCCTGTTCCTGTTCTTGGTACGTCTTTGTAGCGTGGATGGTGACGTGCTGGTTGATGCTGACGGCGGTTGGCGCGGTGGTGCATGCGACCTTCGGTTGAATCTCGATCTTGTATGTCGTCGTGGGCGTGGTCTTATCGACGTCCTTGTTCTTCAACTGTTGGAGACGGGCGTTAATGGTGTTGAGCTCCCCATGAAGATCATCCATCTTTCAGAGAGTTTCGATGGTGAAGTTCTGGAGAAGCTCCTCGATCTCCGAGATCTTGGCCATGGCAGCGGCGTGGGATCGAACCGGTCGTCCGATACCAAGTGTAAGGAGCCTAACGCGGGTTGACACGTGGAGGGCGAAGATGGGGGAGGCTGGCGGCGACACTGGAGCGACGGCGCGCGTGTGCAGGGGAGGGGCGGCGGCTGAGGAAGAGAGAAGAGGGAGAGATGGATAGGGATAACCCCTTCTATTACTTGATTCATCCAAATTGATTACACGCTATATTTATAGTTGGGATAGCTTCTCTCCTAAGCTAACTAGGAAATCCTCATGTCACAGACTTTTTTATTACAATTCGGTACTTCCTTTTATTCCACCAACTATTTCCAATCTATGGGGACTCAATTTAGGAAACTTAACCAATGACGGATTTGCGGCGGCTTTAGGGGGTTGCACCCCGTAGGCCGGCGCGCCCGCGCCCTAGGGCGCCTGTTGCTCACCCCCGGCGATGGCGGCGGCGGCTAGGCCCTCCTCTTGGCCCAATGTTGCCCCAAATTCTTTCACTTTCCTTTGGACCTGCGTTATACTTGTTACACAAATATATGTGTTTGTATATTATCTGTTAGTGGAATATGTGAGTTGTCATCAAGAAAACAAGATCACGTCACACCATTTATATCCTGACACTTCTGCAGATTTATTGGTGCATATATTGATATACTGTGATTAAAAATGGCGTCCATATTATCTTCACACAGTGTAATGTAGTGGTGCATGTGTATAAACTTCTTACAAGATGGCACTAACAGATGAGCTAAAAATAGAAAGCAAATGTTTGTCCTTTTTCATTTTTGACGAAAAACTGTTAGTTCCTCGAAACAATCGGTGCACAACATCTGACAAAATTTATGCATATATGCTCCGATGCATGAGTTATTTGGATGAGGTTACCAGAGTGCTGTGGTTCCCGTCGCTCACCCCGGTCGGCCTTAGCATGTTGGTCCTAGAAACCAGTGAAGACCTTTGCGTTGTGGTAGCTGCACCAGCGGAATCGTGTTGATTATCAGGCGCCGACGACGTCCGATTCGCTCTTGTTACTCATCTCATAGGTCATTTGGAAGGAAGGAAACAAAAGAACGTTTAAGGGAATCACCGTTGGAGCTCCGTTTGATGTTCAGGCGAGCTATGCGCGAGGCAGAGACTTGGGTGGACGCTGGGTTCAGCACGCTGGTGATTACCTTACCCTTTTGATCGCAACATTTGTTAAGCATGTAATCTCTTAATTTGAACCCATTAGTACAGGTCTTTGCCACACTTCTTGATGGCTTCTCGCCAACGAGTTCATATAGCTTGTATCGTGTGACTCTTCCTCTTAATGAAATACGGGTGAATGATCTGGTCACGACAAAAGTTATTTTGGATGACTCACAACAAACTTTATGTTCTTTTGCAATGCACATAAATGTTTGTTATCAATTTCTCATGTAGGGGCCTGTTTTGGATCACGACTTGTTTAATAATCTGAATTATGCATAGAGTTATTATAATTTGGATTATGGATTATAATAATCAGTGTTTGGCTCAATGGATTGTGATGTTTGATTATTTTATCTTTCATAGTTTGGTAAGTTTAGAAATTGTTAGGTACAAACGTTGGACTTTTAGCATCCATAATCCCCTATAACCTGGTTTCACATAGATTATGGTAATCATTTTAATTATAGTAAAATATCATATAATCAATCATGTTTGGATCAAAATATAATTATATATCTAGAAAGGTGCGCGCCTTTGCCGCACATGGCCATTGGCCTTTGTTTTTTTTTCATTGTAGTTAGGTATATGAATATGAGTAATGGTACGTAGTTAAATTATCGTTTATGCAGTGTATTTTTTTATTAGTGTTATTTTGAAATTATGATTTATGGATAATGGTAGATGTTAACCGTAGAGTTTTTATTTTGCTATCTATATTTTTGGAGTCTTATAAAAATCGACCATGAACTCCTTCTTAAATTAATTTATTAATTAAATATGGAATAATAATTTATTAAAACTTTTTTAAATTTTCTATTTTTAGAGGTTGTAAACATCATAAAGCATCCACAAAATAAATTTTATAATGTTTGGATTAATATTTTAATGTGTAGGAATCATGGATGATTCATTTGTTAACTAAAAGAGGTTATTTTAAATAACTCAAAATTTATTTATTTTTCAAGTTTTATATTTTTTTATACATAGAGTGCATCATGGAGAGTCTTCTAGAAAATTTTTATGATTTTAGGAGCTTTCATTATTTTTGCATAAAATATATAAAATCAGCATATTATATTATTTAATAAAAGACATAAAAAAAAGGAAAAGACCATTTAAGCCGAATCTTACCTAGCTCGGCCCACATACCGTAGACTTATTGGCAGGCCGGCCCATTGTATCGGCTGGACGACGGATTGTATTTTCGGAAAGCTCGAGGGCCTTTTTGCAAACTTTTCTATAAGAGGGTGCTGGACTACGGGTTCTATTTCGCTAGAGTTCGAGGACTTTTTTGCAAAATGACCGAGACTGGGATGTCCGTCCGCCCGATCGGACGGCCATGGATGGCCAGCGACGTGGCCACTCTTCCTGGCCTTCTTTTAGTGCGTCTATCGTATATAGAGATATGATTATTATAACTTAAGGGGTATCTAAACAAGACCTAGGTTACACGAAAGCTTCCAATATTGATTTGTGTTAATTCCCATGGGAGTCACTAATTTATTATGTTTTCTTACAACCACTAATTTATTTGATTCCTTAATGTCACGTATTACGTAAAAATCCTATACCTTAGCTAATCCAAACCAAAGCGTTAAAAACAATTTATCGTGTTAGCAGGAGATGGCAACTTTTGTGTTTTATAATCGTTTCAAGCCTTTGTGGCATAGAAACTTCTATTTTGCACACGTATATTTGATATTTTTTATCTTATAAACTTTTTTCGAATTATCCTCTTATAAACTGTTTTGTGGTAATAATAAAAATTCGTACGTCAGAAATGAAACGAGAAACGGGGTTCGTTTCGTCTCGACCGTTCCAGGCCACAATCAAGGGCCGAAAAGCCACCTTAGGCCCCAACTCAGCCCATACCCAAAGCGCCTAGATCCAGTCACTACCGCCCGTCCACAAGCCACACCAACCGGCCTCACCCGTTCATCGACAGGACGAACTCGCCGGCGAGAGAGTGACAGATGGAGGCGGCGGCAGCGGCGGCCGGCGTGGAGCTCGCCTCCTCGAAGCCCCAGATCGCGACGCAGGCGGAGATGGCGGAGGCCCGGGTGCCGCTCGCCTACCGCGACCAGTGCGCGCACCTCCTCATCCCGCTCAACAAGTGCCGCGTCTCCGAGTTCTACCTCCCCTGGAAGTGCGAGCCCGAGCGCCACGCCTACGAGAAGTGCGAGTACGAGCTCGTCATGGAGCGGATGCTCAAGATGCAGAAGATCCGCGAGGCGCAGGAGACCAAGGTCAAGGGCGGCGCCTCCATCGGCCTCATCCCGGCCACCGCAAAGCTCTCCTGATCCGGTCCCGCCCCGATCCGCTTGATTTAGGTGAGCCCCTACCCCGTCACGCCGTTTCGAATTTCTTCTCTTCGGGTTTAATTAGCTCGGCTGCTGTGACCGAGTTCGTGATTTGGATGTGAAGGCCACATATTGTCTCCGGCCCTTAGGGATTCCGATTGCGTGAGTGGTGAATCGTGCGCCCTTTTGTCAGGGGAAGCAACATTTGGCGGGTGATCCGTCAGCTTGGCATGGACATTAGGTTAATTTGTAGACATTTCTGACTAAGCTCCTGACTGAATGGTTAGGGTTTTCAGGAGCTGCTGTAGCCGAGTAGCACTTGCAGAGCTAATTTAGGTAGGGTGAACACAGAAATGTGACTCTTGATTCCTGGGAGCACGATGCTAGCTTGCTGAGAATATTAAGAATTTATGACATGAAAATCAAACCACTGATATTCTCGATATACATGGATATCTCATACCAGTCCAGATTTTTTTGCTGCCCAGTGCTAGCTTCAGTTCCAACCATTATGCTGATGTATAGTCCATAGGTTTATATATTTTGGGTTGTGATGCTCATGTATCATTACTACAGAACAGTTC
Source organism: Bothriochloa decipiens (assembly GCA_023333625.1). Taxonomy (NCBI): domain Eukaryota; kingdom Viridiplantae; phylum Streptophyta; class Magnoliopsida; order Poales; family Poaceae; genus Bothriochloa; species Bothriochloa decipiens. Next base: position 92,779,667 of record CM041628.1, read on the forward strand.
TAAAATGTTTAGAGTCAGTCTAGCTGGTAGGAAACTTAATGGAACTTCATGATATCTGCCTTGTGAACTGAATTTTTAGGACTCCCAAACCACCTGAAATTGGTTACATATTCTAGATTACTGTTTGGTGATATTAGAACTAGAACTCTATTCTGGCTTGTAACTCCTCAAGTCACTGGAAGAAACAGTGGTTTAATAAGGCCTAGATTTTTATTTATTGAACCAATTTTGACATCGGAAGCTTTGTGCAATTAAAGGGACAATGTACAGAGATAGCAATTTTAGTTTAGCGACGCAGGCACGTCATTCCAAACACATCATTGCAGTGAAGCATCAAATTTAACCAAAACCTGTATGGTAAACATTTCATAGCTTACCTATGCCAATAAGCAGGATATTTCTCAACTATATCTACAGATTGCTGCAACCAATGTTGAATTTGACGGAACTCGCCCTGGTTTCATTTTATAACATATTGAGGTATCATATGAATTAGATGAAATGGAGTTGGCATTTCATATCACAATTTTTTTTATGGTACCACTGGTTAGCACTTTTGCAGTACTTTCCAGAATCTTAGGTCTTTTGGTGGGTGGGGGTAATATACTCATCTTCAGGGGGGATGCCACATGAAGAAACAAATGCACTCCTTTTAGCTTCATTGTTAGAGATTTTCCAGACCTTTTGAGTTGAACTCTTTAACACGCTGCTTGTACTTTATAGCATTTGATCTTAAATACTCTGCAACAATCCCTTAGGCCACGTAGGCCTACCCTAAAATTTAGACCTTATTAATACTAGGTAGATTTGAAGGTCCAAACTAAAAAGCCACGTTGGCCTAGGCCTACCCTAAAATTTAGACCAAATTATTAGTACTATGTAGATTTTGAAGGTTCAACTTCCGTCTGCAGACCATCCCTCTGCTCATCTGATCCTTGCTTGAGGTCAAGCTTCTGCTGGGTTCAAATTATATATAGCATTTAAATATGAGATATTTTTGCTAGTCATACCCTGGTTCTGCTACCGCAGTCACTGTTCCTGTAAGCAATGTAAATTTATTAGCCTAGTGGCCTAGCCTGCTATAAGCGTATCTGTTCATCTCTTTCTGTGGCTTGACTATGTTGCAATCGTTCCTCTAGTAGTAGGATTGGGAACCCCTTAATCATCTCTTTCTGTGGCTTGACTATGTTGCAATCGTTCCTCTAGTAGTAGGATGGGGAACCCCTTAATGAAGTGAAAACGGTTCCCTTGTAGTGTAAATTGAGATTTTACTTTTAAGCTTTTGGGCATTGTAATATTTCCACTAAAAAGGATAACCACTGGTTTAACTTTACAATGGGCTTTGCAGTTGCAAGCATAATATACACTGTTAAGTGGATAATGAAACAACCTCGATTTCCACGAAGGGAAATCCACGGAGTCGAAGTGAAACATGACCATTTAAATCACATTCCCCAATAGCAGTTGAATATCGTAATCCATACATCGAACAAAAGAGTGCAATAGAAAGGGTTTTCAATATCTTATTACATTGCCACTTGCGGAATCAGAGTTCATGCAACAAAAGAAATAAAAGCCTGAAGATGCGGAAGCGGTCATCGTCCACCAAACTCGAGCGTAGGAACAAGACCCTCAACCATCATACTCCTCAGAAGAGTACTCACTCCTGGAAGCTGTGTGCCAAAGTATCAGTACAATATGTACTGGCCACTCCCACCCTATGCATTGTTTTGTGGAAATTAGATGCAAATCATGGATGTATCAAAAGAACCTATAAAGGCTGGGGTTTCCTATGCAAGCGGTCAAGTATGTATGTAATATATTAATCGGGTTTTATACACATTCCCATTCCCACACCATCCATCACCATGCATCTCTGACTCACCTTCCCAAATCCTCTAACACCATCTCAGACTCTGGTCGACAGGCCAACTCCCTCTCGGCCTGCCTTAGCGGCCCGCAGCCCTCAACCTGGCTCACGGTCGGTAATCACTCTCAGGGAAGATAGAACACTCCACTCACTAGTCCGGTGCATCCTCCTAAAGAAAGGTCCATAGCCAACGAATCGGCATATGTATCGATCGATCAACCATACACTATGCAGAGGTTTCACTAATCCACTAAATAACCATCATCGGTGTTGATCACCACCTAGGCAGATTCCGGGCGCCTACTGCCATAGAACGATGCCACCCTACCTCTCAGCCCTGGAACACCCTTAGAGTGGCTGATACTGTGAGGGGACCCATGATCCCATTCCCGTAGAGCATCATGATCGTCTCGAAAGGGTGTGAGACACATGCTCCTACCTCCCTATCACACGCTCGCTTGATAGTAATGGCATCGATCTATCCAGCGGTTCGGTCATCTTCCCCCATGGGGAAGCGAGTGGAAAGCAAGAGATTCCTAAGGTCCGGATACCAGCGCAGCAGTTCCTATGTGTGACCAAGCCAGGATGTCTTCATCTGGATTGTTCTTTAACGTGCTACCACGGCACCTTCGTCCTGGGTTCCACCCCTCAGAGGCTCACACCCGAAGACCACCATCGCATCCAAGTTAGTCCGCCATAGACTTCTCTTCATGGGAATGTCCAGATCCATTCCCCTGCAAGACTTGCTCCAAAAGCTCGTCGTAGATCCTGGCTCGATCGACTCAACCCTCACCCTACTCCCTGCCGTAAGTTCCACCCCAACCCAGATACATCATCATCAGCTCACAAGCCCATCTGATCCATCAACATACCAAGCCTGGTATCCCTGCCAGACCCTCCCAGGGTTCATCACATCGCATCAAAATGTAAGCGAGTGAAGTGTGTATATATATATAAATATAAATAAGTAAGCAGATAAGCGTGCGGCTAACATAATAGCAGGTAAGCAGGTGATGGGTTACGACAAGGTAGGGCTCATCAAGTAATAATCTACCATGCATTCCTAGCACATGTGAACCATTATATTGCAATAAAAGTAAAGCACTAGCATTACTAGATTAGCCATGCGTAATGGGATCTACGAGGTTGGGTGGGATGTGGCACCTTCGCTGTCGTTGTCCTCCGACCTTCCCTGGTACTCGGTGTCGTCGTCAGACTGGTCCTCGCTCGACTCTGTAACCGAGAATTATTGGTCGCGGGAGCGGCCCCTATAGATTAGCACAAAGAACAAATAACCGCAATAAGATCCAAATGCACTCAAACATGGTAAAAATAGCTAGGGCTCGATTTATAGAAAATTTGGATACTTGGTTCGCAATTTTCTGAGCTCGTATGAATTAGTTATGATTTTTCAAAGATTTAACCATATTCTGAAAAAGAAAAGGACTGGATTAATCTGGGGCTGACACGTGGCAGCATGGGATTGGGCCACGTGTCACGCGTGGGTCCAACAGCGGCAGCACAGAAGCTGACGTGAATGATGACGTCATGCTGACGTCAACTATGACAGGTGGGACCAGGGTGACGTCACCTGCTGACGTCAGCGTTGACTCGGTCAACGGTCAAGTGGGCCCTTATTGGGCCGTTAACGGGCTAGATGTGGGCCGGGCTTGGCCCGCCATGTGGCACGCTCTGGTGCTGCCACGTCATCAATCCAGATCTCAAACGGGCTCGGTCCACAGCTCCGGTCCACGGTGCACCGGCTCACACTGGGTCCCACGTGTAGCGTCTCTGGTTCACATAGACCGCGTCCACCACTTCCGCGCGAAGTTCTCCTCTTCCTTGCTCTGTTCCCCTACCGCGCGGCCGGCGGTGAGGTCGCCCATCCCGGCGAAGAGGCGCTCCTCGGCCTCCATTAACTCGCGGTCCAGCATCGCAGCACTACGGCGGACACATTCATGGGCTTCAAGGCGACGGCTTGCCTCGGGTGTGATTCCTCCTCGGCGCTCGGCGGAGAGGCGGCAACGGCATGCGACGGCAGCAGTCCAGCCGTCTCGTAGTCCAAATTGAGCACCAGGCCAGTCGATTGGGGTCCCCAGACGGCCGTTTGGTTCGCCGGCGGCGACCATCTCCACGGCGGAGTCCGCGTGGGCAGCAACTCCCACGGCGGAGCTCCGGCGTGGCCACGGTGCGCGGCATGGCACCAAGGGCGGTCCTTCGGCCCCCTTCTCCACGATCCGATGCGGCGCCTTCACGGCGACGTCGTTCGTCGTCTTCTTGTCCTTCGAGGCGGCCGGAGGCGACGGGGAACAACATGGCACGGCGGCGCTCCAGAGCGGCATGGCCGTGCATAGATGGTCCTCCGGTGCAGCATCCAAACAGTTAGCGTGCGCATGGGGTGCTTGTTGACGAGGCGGTTCCAGATCCGGCGGCGACGCGGCTCGGGGCTTAACGCCTGGCTGGCAAGACGGCTTCGCCGCGGCGGGTCATGGCCGCGGCGATGGGCATGGTGGCAAAACCGGTCCGGCGTCCTCCTGACGCCGTGGGAAGCCAGGGGCTTGGCTAGGCGATGTGTGTGCATGTGCAGGTGTCCAAGAGGGCCGGCTATGGCCTCGGCCTACGCGCTCACGGTGTGGAGCACCATGGCCGTAGCAAAGGGCGGAGGTTGGAAGAGAGGTTCATGGCGGCGCTCACCGTTGGGTGAAGAGGATGGGGAGTTGCGGTACACGTCCACGGCGGCTTCTTCGGGTGGTCGAGGCAGAGGAAGAAGACGGCGTCAATCTTTCGGCACAGTTCGTTCCCTTCGGCTCCGGCGAGGCTCCCTTCTTCTTCTCCGGCGGCGGCGGCTCCTCCCCCGCCTCCTTCTCCTCCTTTCCCCCCTTCTCCTCCAAATTGCGGTGACCGGTGGTCGAATTGGAAAGCCACCAAGCGACGGCGGCGGCCGGGAAGCCCTAGCGCTCTCGGGGCGTGCTTATATAGAGGGACGGTGGAAGCAGTTGGCCGGCCTACGGCCGATCACGGCTCCGGGTCGATCAAGTGGCCAGGGGGAGCTCCAGGTCGCCGGCGTGGGTTCGTCTGGGTCCAGGGAGTCAGTGAGAGGGGGCTAGTTGGGTTTGTGTGCGGCTAAGCTTTACAGCGGCAGAATTCCACCGTGGCGGCAGCGCATGTGCGCGCGCGCGAGAGGAATTTGCCCGCGCCGTGGGCATCTTGATGTCGGGCGGTCGGTCCAGGTGGCGGCTCCGCGAGTGTAGATGCGGGGAAGGCTGGGATCGAGCAGCCGGGGTACTTAGCTTGGCGGCGACGCGAGGAGCAGGCGCTGACACGCGCGACGTCACGCGCGAACGGCCGGTGTGGGACCTTGGGAAAGGTATGAGAAGTCGGCCCCACGTGTCAGTGGCTCGAGTGGTGACTCGGCGTGGCGCGGGGACGGGCATGCCCTTGCTGGGCCGCTCGGCTGCTTGCTGGGCCGACTGGGCTGGTGCGGGAAGAGAGGAAAAGGAAAGAAGAGAGGGAAGGGAGAGGGCAGGCTGGGCCGGCTTGTGGTGACGGGCCGGATGGCTCTTCCTTTTCATCTTTTCATCTTTTCTCATTTCTATTTTCTGTTTTTCCAAAATACTTTATATATATAATAGTGTGGCATGATGTAAAATAATTCTCTAGTGGACATACTTGGTCCTTGCTAGGTTGGGTATTATTCCCATAGTAGATATTTATTTATTACATAAATAAATTTATGTATTTTACTTAGCACACATAAATCCAAATAAAAACCAAATTACAAGGTAATTAAAAAATGCAACATGGATGCATGGCTATTGCAACATTGTGACAAAACACATGAAACATGGAGCTCAAGCTAAACACATAGAAGCTAATGCATAGCATGTATGGTTGGTGCATGATTATGGTATGGTAGATGACAGGTCACACTCATCACTCCTAGGTTTTGAGAAAAAAATTTGTAGTTCGGATTTTTGGGTTGTTACAGATAAGTGCTGGTAAACTTTTATTTCCATCTGCGACACCTAATTGTTAGTTTTAGTTCTTTACTATATTAGCTTTCCTTGTGTTGCTTATGGTTGGATACGAACTCAGCGCGATGTTAGTAACTGATCTGGTTAACATTAGCAATCATTGTGGAAACAAGGGGACATGAATAGGAACTGTGCTTGTGTGAACTGATGCTGTCAGCCTGCTGTTTTATTCTGTGCTCATCTAATGCGTGATATTTGAAACACGTCGGATGTGATATTTAAGGAATCTTTTGGATCTGATATGGATCATATGGTCACAACCTTCCGACTGTAAAACCATGTCTTGTTAGCTTTTCTGCAGTCTTGTCTTATAATTCCATTTGCAGCCTGTGACAACCGACAACATGAAACAAACGACATAATAATAATGACAGTAGTACACGGTGTACACCTATGTCTCTTGGCTGGTCATTGTCCATTTGTATTTGTTTTGTTAATACTACCTTGGAGGGACTCCCAACACTTGCCTTTTACAAAATTCATCTTCTGAGTTATGTTGTTGAAGGCCAACCTCTTGGTTTTGAGCTGCAATTTGCGTTGGCATAGATGCTTTCTTTGTTATTATTACGGAAACTGAAACCATAGTCATCATGGCTTTAATGATATGGACCATCTGGTTTGCTTGTCTCCCATGTGAATGCATCACTGCCTCCTAGCCTATAAGGCTGTGTCAGATGATTTTGGGAATAAAAATCTTCTCATCATCCTATTCGGTGGTCGGGTTGGTTACTCTATGCATTATTTGTTTTGGCCTGAAGCACCGTTGGAACATAACACTGTTATGTTTCCCCCATGGCAGTAGTAAACCTGTCCGGAAACTCATTTCGATTTAACTTTTTTCTATAGCACATGCTCATTGTTCAGTCCTACTAACCAGCTGGCCTTTTTTGGACGCGCAGGTCTGCTGGCAACTGCAGCGTGCAGAGGCGTTGTGCTGTGCAAGGATCCTGAATGTTTGTTGTGTGAACAAACATGTGTTTGAATTCGGCATAAAGTTAACTGTTGTCCTCTTCCCTTTCCCCCTCACTCCCTGATGGGCATCTTCATGTTTCAATTTGATGATGGAATAAGGAAACATTCTTGTCCTGTAACGGATGACTGAATAGCGCCCTAAGTTTTGAATACAATCCGTGGTGTAGACTGACTCACCTCTGTTTGGTTGTTTGGTCGGGTTGCTGCCTGAAAACAGCTACTGTGGCATGGCAATTGCAGCAATTTGTTGCTGGCATGCCGTCGTTGTGTGGATACTGTTGTGTTTGTGCATACCAATCGATCGTTTGGGCAGGTTGCAATATTTTTCGTGCGTGTTTATATCTCTATATTATTGTACTCCTTGATCTGACTGCACTTGCACGACCAGTGTGCAAGGTGTAACTGCTCTGGTGCGGCCACGGATGGTCCATACGGCGTGTTCGCCGTGATGAGGTGTGTCGCATGTTTGACCTCAGGCTCTGCAAAGCTTGCAAATGCACTTGAGAACATCTCTGACTTTGTGGCTCTAGCAGGGTTGCCCGGCGACGCAGCGCGGCCGGCAGGAACCGATTCATTATCCTTAAGTTCAGTGCCACGCACAGCTAACCGTGTCGAATCTGGGTGCCGAAATTGACATCGGATCCCTTGGTAGTTTCGTTGCCTGTCCTGTTGGCAGTTCATGGTGCGTTCGTGCACGTTGGTCGCGTCCCTGTTGTATCCTGGCATCGCGCTGGGCCGCTGGCTGGTGGACTGGCCGACGAGAGCCTGAACGAGAACGAACGGCTGCGGCGGCGGTGGGTGAGCCGGCCGCGCGCGCAGGCGCAATGACGACGGCGCGCTTCCCTTGTCGACACTAGGACGCAGGCCGTGCAGGGGTCCGTGTAGTAGCGGCCGTGCACTGGCCGGGAGATGGGAATGGGGTGCTGCGGCGGCCGTGCAGGGGAAGGATGATGGGCACGGAGAAAACATGGGTCCTCCACCTCCTCCCTATAGTCCCTACCTGCAAGCTCAGCTCCTACTAGTAGTACTATTTTCATTCCGTCCAGTGCAGCCAGGGGGCTCCATATCAAGCAGGCAGCTTTCGTACTCGTCCAAACGGCTAAACCCTAGACACAGGGAGGAAGGGAGGTCCACCGTGCGACGAAACTTGGGGGAGACAGAATCATGGTCCGGTGGTGGGGCGCGGACCACGGCCGGCATGGCAGCCCAGATTTGGGCCTGCGTTGCCTTGGTATCCATTCCTCTCGCCTCAGAGAGCGCTGCTGTGCCGTGCTCAGCTCAGGCCGGCCTCCTCCCGCGCCATCATGCTCCTCCCTTGTCCTGTCCTTCTAGCTGCCCGGTGTCCGCTCAGCCGGGAAAAAAATACAGGGACCTACCGTGGATTTATGGCAGGTGTCCGTGCGTAGATCGCGAGTTACCGTGCTGCTACGCGCGCATGGTCCTCGTCTTCTCCTTCATGCAATTGCAATGAAGCGCCATGTTCCCTTTCGTCAAAACATAATGCTCTCTTCGATCTCGCTTTACTGCCAACTTTACATGAACGTACATGCACGATCGATTTGTTATGTTATTGCGGCTTTATTTGGATGCAACTAACTTTGACCCTCGAATAATCCTTGCTAACGAGAGACAGCGACGGTACACGGCCATGCCGCCAGAAAGCTAGGGCTGGCATCAGTCAACGCTATGATTATACTGGGGACAGAGACAAGGAAAACATTCGTCCACTTCAATTTGACGAATCATCACTGTTCTGCTTCCTTTTATCCAGATAACTCATCATATGGAGTACGGAGGTAGATTGAGAGAAGGGGAACAACTATTTATTTGGTCGCTGCTACTATAAGCACCTATATATACCTAGTAGTATTTTTTTTTTGAATTGGTCGACTTCTCATTTACTCGACGGCTAACAAATCGTTAGCGATGATCACAGATATAGCATGAGGTACATACATCTGAGGAGATGATCGACCTTCCCCCGCCCTGCTGTTACTACGTCTCCATCCCAGTCTCTGATGATCACGCCCCAACTTCCTGTTCTGCTCTCATACAGAAAAGAAGCATCACAGTTGATCTTTAGGTGATCCTCCGGTGGGCACGTCCAGCATTCAGTTCTTCGATTCATTCTCTGATGAGGGGGCTGCTGGTCGTTAATCATTTTCATCTCATGGACATAAAATTCCACACTTCGGGCCAGCACCTGCGTACACCGTCGTCTCCCCTCTTCCCTGATTGCATTCCTTTCCGTCCAGATGGTCCAGAGAGCAACGATCATCAGGTACTTTTGCTGTTCCGTAGCCTTCAAAACATACTCCATCGACTCAATTGCCGATCGATCGGCTTTGGGCCAGATTGCAACGGTCTGCTTCCAGACCCAATGCTCGCCACAGATTCTTAGCAGTCTTACATTTGAAGAACAAGTGCCCACCATCCTCACCAAGCTGATTACAGACCGGGGCACTGCGTGTTTATTTTCATACCTCGTCTGAGTGGTAAAAAAAAAAAAATTCGAAAACGTAGGAGAGCTATGCTTCTTTGTGTGTGTGTGTGTGTGTGTGTGTGTTTTTTTTTTTTGGTGATCAGGCCGTTCATCCATGTTTCATTAAGAGGAAAACGGTCCAACAAAATACATGTCTCGAATGCGAGGAGCCTCAACGGACAATCACCACACTAGCTACTGGATCTCCAATGTTTTGATTACAACGCTTCTTTGTATTAGAGAGAAAGAAAAGGTCTCCATACACACATCTCATCCTACGGGGACCAAATATGAGAGGTGGTTAAAATAAAGTAATTAACAAGTTGATTATATAAGGGACTGTTTGGATCTCATGCAGAGCTAACAGTTAGCTACCTGGATCCTTCAGCTAATAAACCAGCCAATATCTTATCGGTTATCAGTTAACATACCAGATGATGCTTCTTTTTGGGGGGAAAAAAAAACTAATCAACAGACCTATATTATTTACGTTCACATCTGTAGTACTCGCCTTTGCATTGCGACAAGCAACCAGGGGTGGTGTCCATCGGTCCGTTGCCATGTACTAATGAGCATGGTTGGTCGACTTAGATTCGCCGCTGCTTACAACGACGGTACGCGCACCACGCGGAGTGATGCTACTGCCTACTGCACTGCAACGGCGCGCGGCGCCCGTTAATCGGCATGCATGTCGATCGATCTGCTGCTATAGCTCCAGCGTCCAGCGTCCGTCCAGGCAGGCCAGCATGAGCACAGCGGCACGGATGCTCAGCACCCCATGTGTTCCTCCTTTCCAAACGCGCATACACGATTAAAAGACTGGGAAGGGCGGGCCGGATCAGCGCGCGTTTAGCTGCACACAAGGCATGGCAATGGCATGCGGCTAGTAAGTAGCTCAAAGTGCCCAGGAGACCGGCAGAGACATCATTGCATGCAAGGCGAAAACAAGCGGATCACACGGCTCATCATGCCCGGCCGGCCTCCCACTCCCAGCAGCCCAGCGCGCCTGCATGCTTGATCCTTTACGCATGCCCTGCATCTGCATGTCCGTGTGCGTGCGCGTGCGCGCATCCACGGCACTGCACTCTTTTGGCAGGGCCGGCTGTGAGGATGAACGTACATACAGTACTGTGGTAAGAATATATTAGTTTAGAACATGCTGCATCCATCCTGTGCCCTTTTCAGTAAATGGCTCTTGAAGCTTCCCAATGAGGATGATATTTGGCAAGTTTAAATTGAAACCATATATGCTAGCATTCGAGTAATTTAAATGTGCAGATCGATTGTACATTTGAACCGAGACTGATGAAGAATGCTGGTCGGGGGACGACGACAGAAGGAAAGAAAGACTTGAGCGTATTGTGGGGCTGCTTGTGCTGCCGCCGCTGATCGAGGTGTGGCAAATGCGGCTGGGATTTGACCATGGATATGCGCAGCAAAAAGACAGCTCGGGTATCTACGTATCTTGCATGTCGTCGTGCGTGCCTGCATATACAAACGCGGGCGCGTAGGGGGCCTCTCGTCCTGATCGTGTTCAGCTTCAAGCTAGGGTTCATTTGAGAGCTGAGGTCAGTTTCATTCTGCCTTTTAATCCTCTGATTGTTCCTGTACGTGTCATTAACTAATCCTCTGGCTTAGTTCAACAAATCTATGATATGATGGCAATCCTTTTAGGAATGAGGGAGTCCTCTGATTCTACTTCTCAATGATGCGTCCTGCCACGATGTGATCAGAAAAATAAATTCCCTCTGAAATCCTACGGGTTCGACGGATCGGACCCTTCTCCTTGGATCTGCATGCATGCCTTCTGCCATCATTCAGATCTTTGGGTGTTAATTATTAATATACATATGTTCGCTAAGCTTTTAAGTACCCTGGAAACCTGGATTCGGTCAGAGAGATCGAGAGCCATCTGGAAGAGAGATTATTCATATGTATGGATGGATGCATATAAATTATTCAGGCCGAGTGTACGCCCGCGCGTGCAGTGCAGTCCCCATCAGTGAGTGGTTAAGGCGATATTACTGTACTATTAGTTACTACAAGTAGTAGCTCCTAATCGCCATCATCATCATCATCATCATGTTCTTGATACTTGATATTACTACCATCCATCCATCCATCATGTGACAATTTTGCTTCAAGAAAACCTCTTTAATTATGCATGGTTCATAGCCTTTTGGTACTCCCGAGGCAAAAAGGAGAAATCTGCATCAGCTTTTATTTGCATGATAGTGGCTGATTCGACCCTTTTTGTATCTAAATTCAAAGGCCAAATCCTTGAAGCCACGAACTAAACAGGCGCCTACAACTACCTTTATTTTATTTTATTCTTCAGCGAGAGCATATGCGCAGGGGGCCGGCCGGGCTAGCTAGATGCAGTAGGAATTTTCACAGGTACTCCTATTTCATATGTGCAGTGCCTGCTGGCCGGTGTGTATGACAAGACTGAGCTTTTCTTGGCTGTTTTGATTGGACACATGCTTTGTTTCCCTGGTGATACTCCACGTACTCCTGCAGCTTACGCAACGCAAAGCTAGCTCACTACCACCACCGATTGATTTCCTTCGTCACCTAGCCGTTCGCCTGCATGCAATGCTGCAGTCAGGTGTCATTATGCATGGTCTATCACTTTCAGTTGCTGGAGCTGAACGGTTAGCAGTAATGCTAAGCAAGCTTGACGATTGCTGAAGCTGGTGGGAGAAGCAAGCAGCAAGAAGAGTGTGCACTGATGAGCTGAATGAATGGATTCAAGTTGTTGGTGTCTGTTTACAGGTAGCAACGCATGCAGCAGTCCTAGCTGAAGAGGAGGATGGGCACAGGGGGAGGAGGACAAGCCAGGTGCATGTCAGAGGGCCGGACCATCCTGGCGGGAAGCTTGGCATGCTCTGCTGCTGTCTGTCTTCATCTCCATTCGGGTCAACAGCTCTGCCCCAATCTCATAATTATCCGGCCTCCTACAGCAGGCATATGCTCTGACCGCATCTGAAACACCCCATTTGTCTCCGACCTTTTGTCTCTTGCATTGCCCCCCGCTGCACTGCACTGCACTGTGCATTGCACTCCTTGCTCTCTCTCTCTCTCTATAATTCCACCCTGCCCTCTGGCCTAAAATTTAACACTTGTCACTGCTCGCCCACTCTCATTCGTTCTCTTGTCTCTCTACTCCGTCCCCTCCTCGATCTCCTTCCGGCCATGTTTAGATCCCTCCAAAAGTTATAATTTTTTCACTCTCTTTTCATCACATCAATATTTAGCTGCTTGCATAGAGTATTAAATATAGGTAAAAAAATAACTAATTACACAGTTTAATTAAAAATTACGAGATAAATCTTTTGAGCCTAGTTGGTCCACGATCGAATAATATTTATCAAATAAGACGAAAGTGGTACTATTTATCGGTTTATTTTTTTCCCACGATCTAAACAAGGCCTGGCTAGAGAGGCATGCAGGTGTTGCACTGGCACTGCTAGGAGTACTCCTATATGCTAGCTGCTAGCCTGGCTGATGGATGGTCACTCATGTGCATAAACGTGCATGTGAAGTGGCTGGGCATCTAACCAAATATATAGCTGCCGGCTGCTGGCAGGTTCTTGGCGTTGTGGCTGCTTGGGAGTTGAACGAAACTGCTAGGACATGACCATGGTGAGGTCGACGGTGGTCGGCAGGGAGAGGAGCGGCGGCGTGAGGCAGTACAACAGGTCCAAGGTGCCTCGCCTGAGATGGACGCCCGATCTGCACCACTGCTTCGTCCACGCCATCCACAAGCTCGGAGGCCAGGACAGTATGTGCTTGCTTGCCTGATCGTCTTCTATCTTGGTCCTGCTAGTTTCATCTCCCTTTCTCTGGTTTGCATTGGATGCGTCTCTCATGATCTGAACCTGATGCATGCTGTGGTCAATAATCGCAGATGCTACGCCGAAGCGAGTTCTGCAGCTGATGGGAGTGGGAGGACTCACCATATCTCATGTCAAAAGCCATCTGCAGGTCCTCTCTCTTGGTCTTGGATTTTGTTCTTCATTTCCCTCTCCTATGTATTACATATATCATCATTTCCCTTATTTTTTATGAGAGTGCGCACTGACTGAATAGTTTTGTTTTCTTCCGAATGTTGTGTCCAAGCAGATGTACAGGAACATGAGAAATGATCTTGGAATGCAAGGTACATACCCTAAGTAGTTCAGGCACAGCCCTTCTTTCCTCCCAGAAACGTTAGGAAAACCGAAAAGAAAGCATGCTCGCTATGTCCTCAATGCGTACTGTGCGTGTAGATCGAGAGGCATGTACACTGAAAATAGCTAACGAGTTCAGCCTTTCTCGATCTCCAAACAAATCAAGGAGTTATTTTTCCAGAAAACATAAATCCATGAAGTGAGTGAATGTGCATCAGTTAATGACAGTCTTTTTTTTATCATAGTTAATGACAGTCTAATTAACTGGATTCAAAAGCGATTAAGACCAAAAAAATAATATTTCTTGATTATTGTTTACTAGTATTGGAACAAATTATAGCCTGTACTAGCTAAGGCTGTTGTCTCTTTGCTCTGAAGGGAATTGTTCTTTCAGGGGATTGTAGCCATGAGACCATGAGAGAGAGAGAGAGAGAGAGAGAGAGAGAGAGAGACCCTGATCTTTCCAGCAACTCATGCATGCATGTGTGCATGGATGGCACGATTCTCGACAGCCATCTTCTTTTTTGTGTGTGTGCTTTGGCAACTTCCAATGTGTTGCTGAAAGGAGTAGTAATATGCTTTATCCTCCATGCATATACAGCTGCTGTACTCATCAGTTCAGACTTCAGAACAAATAAACCAAAGCTAATTAACACCCGGCCATTCTTTTGCCGATCGGTGTGATCAGGGACGACGCAGTTGCACCGGATGCAGGATCGTCATCAGCACATATACGGAGGAAGAGGCATGGATATGGGACTCTGCACCAATAATCTACAGCAGCAGCAGTGCGATCATGAGTGCGATGCCCCCTCCTGCATCTGCCACTCGCCAAAGCCTGGAAAGGAGGCGACGCTGTTCCAACAACGCCAACTGAAAAGGTCACTGCCTTTTATTTTTTACTCATTTCCTCTCCTATTCTCTGCTCATGCTGAGGCTCTGTGTGCCAGTAGCTATAGTATGCTCATCAGTCACGTCAGGATGGAGCTAGCCACCCCATTCGCGTCGTGAATAATGACAAAACGATTCTAAGACGATCGACCTGCCTTTGGCATGCATTCGATTGGTTTTCTTTCATTCTGTTTTTTTTTTGCCTTTACTGCACAGTAGACAATGGAATGGAATATTGCTCCTTTCCTGCCTGTGGAATAATGACAGTATCTTGAAATAATTTTTTTCTTTGACAAGAGACATGGTATGTTTGCATTGCCTGTTATAGAGTACCACTGATTTTTTTATGTGTACCAAGGAAGATACCGTGGAATGTTTGTCTATAAATAATATTTTTAGATATATAGTAAAATACATATATAAAAAAATTAAAGTGAACTACAGTCTAGAACGGAGGTAGAACGGAGGAGTAGTATTTTGTATTTGCGGTGGACACTTGGCTACAAATCAATCAAACTAAATAATATGCCCGCAGGGATTGGAGCTGGACTAGTGTTAACTTCTCTCTCTTGTTTTACCAGTAAATTTTCTTTCCCTCGCACACGGTACGGCAGGCACGCACGATGTGAACTAACATGCGTGTTGCGTGTATGTCTTGCATGCGCATGCAACCAAATGCAAACAGCAGCGCGGAGACGAGGCGTGGGCGAGAGGAGATCGATGGGAGCGCGAGCCCCAACAGCAAGAGGGTGCTGCTGCGAGGAGGAGGCCCAGGCGGCCCAGGAATATGTGAGAGCGACGGGTCACCACCGAGCGCGAGCGGCGGCCTGTGCTGCTTGCGCATGATGCAAGCGGCCATGGGCGTGGCTGCCGCTGCCGGCGCTCCTCCGCCTCGTCATGCGGAGATGGTGGAGCCCGGCGGCCGGGGTCCGGCGGGAATAAAGCAGCAGCAGCACTTGGCGCGGCCCGCCGGCGCAGACGGCGGCGAACACGCTCCTCCTCCCAGCACCACCAGCAGCAGCAGCAGCAAGCAGCGCTTCACATTCTTGGGCTTCGTGGTGGCGCCGGGGCCGCCTCGGCGTGACCACCCTTTCGAGGTATGCACTGCTGCCTCTGCATCTGCATGCATGCACTGTGTCTCGTAGCTCCGTCGGCGAGCCGAGAAATGATCGAGAAAGCGAGTGTTCAGAGGGCACGGCAGGGGGGACAAAGCGCATGGATGGATGGATCGTCCCAGCGCACTACTTGCCTGTTCCGCCTCTGCGCCGGCCGAGCAGTGCCAAGTGCATAGGCGTGGCCTGTGGCGTGTGACCGAGTGTGTGTGGGCGCGACACACACTCGTCCGCCTCGTGCGTTCGTGTGGGCTAGGGGGGATGTTGCACTGTCTCCTCAACAGATTCCAATGGCACACAAAAAGGCAAAAAGTACCCAAGAAGTGACCGCACTCGAACTCAGGCCTATATTGCCTTTTCCTTTTGTGCACAATACAACAAGTTCTTTGTTTGGATCCCAATGAATTTTAAGAATTTGATTCATGATAATCTGATACATGCTCCCATCGTTTTGCATTGTCTCTGAATCATAATTTGAACCATGATTTTCTAGTATATTCTTTGATTACATTTCGTAAAAGTATTTAACTTATCCAATGCTAACCGTTTGCACGCAGATGGTCAGCACGGCTCTCACGCATCGCAGCTCCGCGGAGGCACGCTGCCTCCCACGCCGCGTCGAGACACCGCCGACCAAGGCCACCATGGCCCAACAAGTCGGCGATCCCTGGTCGTCGTCATCGGCGGGTTCCGACGACGACGACTGCTCGTTGTCGCTGTCGCTCGCGCTGGACACGAGAAGCAGCCGCAGCGCGGACGAGGTCGGCCGGGTCTCGCCGACGGCGACGGCATCGTCCAGGAGCCGGGTCAGCCTCGACCTGTCCTTGTCCACGCTATAAGTTGACCTGCGGGCGTGCACGTCCCAGGTAGGTATGACTAGCGCGTACGTTACAACGGGAACAAATAAGTTATCAAACGTCATCCATGTTATCATAAAAACGGCGTCGATGCCTTGCAGTACATTTCCATAATCTCGCCGCTCTTAGAAATATCATACGTGGTATCCCATTAGTTTGGGTACACACCACCTGTAACAGAATCGTTCAATTAATATAAATCTAAGGTATTAAGTAAACCGCCGGATTAGTACATTGTGTCCATATTAACCCGGTAGTCCGTAAAATCTCGAAAAATTTCAAACATCTCTACTGGTTACCCGGATCGATTAAGGTTCAACATACATCATCCATAAAATTACATAAGGTTCATACATAGTTGATTGCATCAGAGTTATAAATGGGTTATTACAATGCCAAAAGCGAGTTCAAATAGCGGAAGCAAATAAAGGTTTTTAGTTCACAAACGCACACATAGTTTTAAACATAGTGCCTGGTCCACATCGAAATCCAACAAAAGCATAAAAGTGCGGTAATACGGAGTGACCGTGCCTAAGGTCTATTCATCTCCCATAGCTGGGTAGAAGCAAGTCTGGCAATAGCCATAGAATATCTCGCCATCTACAACAACATGGGAAATAAAATCCTGAGTATGAGGATGTACTTAGCTAGACTTAACTGTCATAAACGAAAATAAAGTGACCCTAAGGAGTATGCAAGGCTTTATAAGTGGGCTAGCTGACTCATTTCTTTGCATAAAAGTTTGAGCTTGTTAGTAACAATTATTAAGTCTTTCTAGCTTTATATTTTAAAGTCATTAACCTGATTATGCTAGATTAGCACCTGATCTAAACAGCCATGGTGTAATTATCATGCAAGAATAGAACCACTTTCACTTGAGCATCTTTCAGCATCAATATCATAACCATCTCATCATCTTGTTCAAATTGTTACTACGATGTCGGTGCTCAAGTCAGTGTCCACTATCCAGGGACGATGGCAATTATAATCGATTACAAACCAGCTGGCGAGGTATTCCCCACACAAACACAGACAACCTGTTCCTTGATTGCCTTAGGTCACCTTGGCCTGTTCGGGTAGAGTCGCGGGATCAACAGAAACCATCGTACCCAGGGGCCGTCCGGCTGCATACTAGCCGTCCTATGCCGGCCTCAGGCTTACTCTCCGCACCCCTGTAATCACCCGCACCATCTTCAATACGAAGCATTCAGCAGGTCGAAACCCGTCCCAAACAGAACTCAAAGCTTCTAGGTCGGATGGTCACATTCTTCCAGCTATCTGTGGGGCATGCGTTCAACATGACTTTGAGGGCCGTGACAACGGACGGGTCCTAGTTCGACACAGACGGGATAAAACGACACAGAACCTCCAGTTCTGTCCACAGCACCAATCCCGACCGGTCTCGATTTATTACTTCTCATGGTTATTCTCAAAACATCGACTTAGCTCATCAGTATGGGTCACCACCTATATCTCACGGATGACAGGAAATCACCCGACTTCTACCGATCTAGTTAAGCAGGGCTAAGCATATATCGTATCAACACCTAGCAGGGTATTTGGGTAACTCAGGTGGACAAGGGTAATCATAATGCATCAATGGTATCGATCAACGCCTACAAACTTTAAACAATAAAGGACATAAATTAAGTTATTTGTAAAACTGTAGGGAGGAATGCTCCGGGGCTTGCCTTTCTCGAAGCAACTGGGCTGATGGTTAGGGCACTCTGGCAAGTCAGTATCGGGTTTCTCGTCCTCTGCTGCCACCTGCAGCACTGCTTCCAGCTGTCCTTCCCCTTTTGGCTCCTCCTGAACTACCGGCGTAAGGTCCGTCGGTAAACCTGTATGATTCATTGATGCGAATGAATACCATGTATGCATTATAGCGAGCATGGTGTATGTTATGAATGCATGCATGACCTATGTGGCAGGTGATAGAATGCACTCATTATGTCGGTACTACCCCAAAAATAATTTTCAGCAACCCACCAGCAATTATACAGAATACATAACACGACATCAAAAAAACCCCAATCCGACACACAAATAAACTAAGGTAGAACTGGAACATGCATTTATACTACTTAGAAAAATCTACAAAAATTACAAAAGCTTAAGCATGATCACAAAATTCCATTGTAAAATTTTTAGGTTAAAACAGTAAGTATTTTATCCTACACAAAAATCACTAGACAGAAATATTAATCGGACATAAAATACTTTGTACTGTGAAATATAGCAAACAGTAGATTTCAGAGCATAACTAGCTTCTATCTAACCCTAAAACAGTTTTCAAAAATTATCAAGCAAATATCTTATTTAATTATTTAATTATGAATTTCTTACTCCCTTAACAAAACAAGCACCCTAAAAAGACAGAGCAACCTTTACACATGATATAGCCGACTAATATTTTTCACAGATCCAGCACCTCCTAACTAAGTTAGAGCAACAAAATAAGAATCACATTTTTCTGACAAACCTATAATTAGTTATGCATTTTTGAAGATTTATTCATTTAATAGCCTTAAATAAAACTACACAAAAAAGTATCTCAAAAAGATCAACTCATATTTTTTATGCATAGTACTCCTCACAAGAAAAATACTACAAGTTGAACCACCCCATTTGGACTTAAAATGACCAAGTTATGATTTTCCAAAGTTTAACTCAAAATCTGAAAATGTATTCTTTTCTGAAAACTTGAACCGAAAATGCTACGTGTACCCCGCGTGTACACAGATAGGTTCCTATGCTAACGCTACCCGGCATGTGCTCCCAGACAGGCACCCTGCTGACGTCAGCCTGAGCCCACTGGTCAGCCGGCAGAACGGGCAAATGGCCGATGGCCGGCGGCGAGCACCTCCGGCGAAACGGCTGGCACCTATGGACTCAGTGCAACGAGGCAGTCCTAACGGTGTAGAAGATGAAGGTTCTAGTGGCGCGGAGCAACGACGGCGGCGCACGACGGTGGACAACGGCGAGCTTCGACGACGGGAAGGCCGCGCGAGGTCGCAATAGGCGTCATTAACCCCACGACGGGCATCACCTACCCCTAGTGACACCGGAATGGGTAAGAGGTAGGGCGGAGTGGGTCGAAAGAGGTTCGGCCACGGCGAACCGCTCCGGCGGCCATGGCGGCCGTGGCGCGCGGAGGAAAGGGGACGGCCAAATTGGGCCTTTACCTTGCGTAATCAGGTGTGGAAGATGGTCACGAAGGTGGAGGAGGTGATGGCCAGCAAGATGATGCTCTTGGATTGGGAAATGGCGGGATGAGGAGGGAGCTAGGCGACGACAGGCTTGGCGGTGGCCATGGCGGCTCCGATGGCCGAGTGCTACGCGAGAGAGAATGAAGGGAATGGAGTGGGGAGGGAGCGAATGGGGGTGGAGGAGAGTAGATAAGGGCGCTCGGCTCATCAATTCGGGCACGGGGGCGCGAGGCCAAGCCCAAGCGGCGAGGCGGCCGATCGACGCCAATGGCGCTCGGTGCCAGCACGGCACCGAAGCAGCGGGGAAGCAGGGCAAACATGCAGCGAGCGGGGTACTTGAGTGCGCTCGAGTGCATGCGCGCGTGCCGGAATTGCCGTGTCGCATGGTGCTTGGCACAAAGTGTTGGCGTGTGGTACGGTGCGGCGGCTGGCGGGGCAAGCAGCGCGGCGCGTCGACCTGGCGGTCTGAGCTGCGGCGACCGGACGTGGGCACTCGCGTGCGCACTCGAGTGCGGGCGGTGACGTGACGCGGCGAGCGGGCAGAGGCAGCACGGCGCGGTAGCGGCGCTGCGCTGCACCCTCTGGCGCGTCGGTGCGCGCCCGACGGGAGGAAGAAGACAAGGGAAGATGAGAGGGGATGACAGGTGGGCCATGTGGGTCCCACCCCTATACAAATGAACTGAAAAGTTTGACCCACTGTAAATTTCAAAATATTGTGAATTTGGAAAAACTCAGAATATAAAAATTCCTTCATTTCAAGAGAAGAACATTTCATATATATAAAGTTTTTGCTAATTTGGCATATTTTTGAAAATACCAATTTGGCTCAAATTCAAATTATAAAATTAATAGTTTTTAAAACATAGACACTGTTTTTTCCATTTTTGAGTGACTAGAAAGCATTTTCATGATTTAGTGAAAATATACTTTTTGTCCCAAATAATTTTCTCTACAAAACATATTAATGGTCCATTTTAAAATGAGCAATGCAAATAGCACTTCTAAAAAGGGTTTTGAAAACTCCATTAATCACACATTTAAAACATAACAAGCAAACACCCAAACTCAAATCAAGTTGCAAATGAGATGCTCATGAGATGCTCATGCAATGTGATGCTGGATTAATTAAGCCTAATTCTGCGGATGTTACACCACACATTTGTCTGACCATTACATTAAGTCATTAACATGTAAAGGAGATGTGCATTGTGCAACCGTAGTGAGAACAACTAACCAGTCACCACCGTGAGCCGAAGCTCTACGGCAACTTCACCTACACCTTCACCTCCCTCTTCCTCTACATGTCACTTGTAATATGCATATATACACAACACATGCATCTCCTGTATATATATGTCACACCCGGCCCGTTTGGCCCGTAGTGGCCCATGTGTGTTAAGGAGATATTGTTAAGAGTTTAGTATCACTTTGGTTATTTAGGGTGGGATACACCAACATATAAGGCTTCTAGAGTCCATCCCATCATCCTCGGGTTAATCTTTTTAAGCGAAGCGAGGACGAAAGCTTAAGTGGGATAGTGGTAAGTAAGGATGGCAGCGGGTCGGGGTCGGGGTGGGTATCCACGGGTTTTGGGTCCTGTAGGTTCGGGTTTGGGGCTGGTTTTTATCCACGGTTTTTGGGTTTGGGTACCCGAAACCTTTCGGGTTCGGGTTCGGGTTCAGTTTTTCACCCGTGGATATCCAATGGATATGTGAAATACGTATATATATTTGTGTATATGTGAATATGTGTATATATATACATGTGAATATATGTATATATTTATATGAATATGTGAATATGTGTACATATATGTGTGAATATGTGTATATATATCCGCGGGTTTTGGGTATCCGTTCAGATTTTGGGTATCCGCAGGTTTGGTTTTGGTTATGAAATTCCACCCGAATCGGTTTCGGGTTTGGGTTCAGGTTCGGGTTTTGACTTCGGGTTTTGGGTTCGGGAGCACGGAGACTCCACCCGATCCGAACCCGACCCGTTGCCATCCTTAGTGGTAGGTGTGGTTCGCTCGGCGTGCAGAGTGGATCTGAGCCGTTTGGACTCTAGGACGTTACAAATGGTATCATAGCCGACCTTCGCGACCATGGACGCGTGCGGGCCAGGGGCCGGACATGGGGGTTCATGCGCGTGTAGGATCTGCGGAGCGCACGGCGTTGCACATGTGCCGACACTGGGCGCACGATCGCGTGTGCCAAGAGGGGAACGTTCCTGGTTATCGTTTGTCCAGTTGTGTGTATGTTGGGCTCGACGAGGACGTCGAGTTCTTTAAGGGAGGGGTGTATGTCACACCCGGCCCGTTTGGCCTGTAGTGGCCCATGTGTGTTAAGGAGATATTGTGGAGAGTTTAGTCTCATCTTAGTTGTTTAGGGTGGGATAGACCAATATATAAAGCTTCTAGAGTCCATCCCATCATCCTCGGGTTAATCCTTTTAAGCGAAACGATGACGAAAGCTTAAGTGAGATAGTGGTAGGTGTGGTTCGCTCAGCGTGCAAAGTGGATCTGAGCCATTTGGACTTTGAGGCGTTACAATATTGGCACTCCCAGTCTAAAAAAAAAATATGCGCACTCCCTTCATTCCAAAATATCTATGTTACATAATTAGTATTGTTGAAAAAATTTTTTAATCTAGTTTTTTAACTAATTTATTTAGAGATATAAATATCATACATATTTTCTAAAAGCAGTGTTAAACTTGTAACACGGAAATCTAAACCAACACATAATTTAGGACGGAGGGAGTATGTACAGGCGGTGCCCATCAGCCTGTTCAGAGGCATCCGCTTTTCGCTGGCATGGATGAAGATGGTAGCCTCGCAACGGGAGTGTATGTGTCGGCGGTGACCAACGTGCTCACCCGGGCGCTGGCCGTGGGGCTGTCCAGGGTGAACACCATATGTACCTCGCTGTCACGTAGCGGCTCAAGGCAAGTTCGACAATATCCTCGAGCACTTCCTCGCCTCTGGCGATGGCGTCAAGGACCTAGCTCGTCTTCGCCGTCCCAGCTGGGCATGGCACCGGCTGCTGATCCAACCCCAACAACGCCAGTGAGTCACCGTCGCCCATCACGCATGGCTATCCCATATTAAGAGTCGTAGGCTACCGTCGATCTCGGCATGGTTTTGATATACTTGTGTAGGTCACTCCTAGATGCTTTTCCAAGATTTTGATTTATATGACGACGGTGTCGTTTTCAGCGAATTGTTGGGGGGCAGCAGAGCATGCTGTGGAGGAGGCACGCCCAGCTGGCGCCGCGCATCCGAGTCGCCACCTCGTAGTCCACGAAGACTTCTAGTCCGCCGAGATCGGAGAGACACAAAAGTTGAAGGTGCTGGATGATATTTGGTATATACGGGGAAGGCTAGTAGGCTCGCCGGATCAGATGCAACGTGATGTGTTCTTTCCGTTTTGCTGTTGGCTTTGGAAGCAGACCAAAAAAGTCATGTGGACGTGGAGGAAAACATCTTCGACGCAAAAAAGAAAAAAAAACAGCTGCATTATTACTGAGGATAAGGACACGGGCGGACAGAATTCAGGCAATTTAAACAATAATAGGTAGAGATGCGAGTTGTTGAGTGGAATAATTTACTGGGCCTTGCGGGCCAGGCTAGCTTCTTAGTGTAGCGTGTCCTACCTACAATTTTCACCTGAAAAAAGTCTAATTTTCCTCTCTCATCTTTTGTCAAAGTCTAATTTAACTGCCTCGTCTCAAAAACCAGACAAACCTCTCCCTCATCTATCCAAACCATGCAGATCACCTCCGACCCTGGTTTCTCCTCTGGTTTTCGCATGTGGGCCCCACTTTGACTTCGCCACCCAACTCTCCATCGACGGCAGCGTGTCAGCCGTGGACTTTGCTCCCCGGCTCGCCGTGGTCCAGCACGGCCGCCGTGAAGCCTCGCTTGCACACAGCCACGGGACCTCTCATGCTGCTGCAGAGGCGCAGACCTCGCTCGCTCGCACGACGCCGTAGTACCTCCGCGCCGCCGCATACCTCGTTCCGATTGTTGTGGCCCAACGCGGGCCGCCGTGGAGCCTCACTCGTGCGCGGTTGTTGGACATGGCATGCCGCTGCGGACCTCAAATCCCAGATCGCCGCAGTGCTTCGCTCACGCGGCCGTCGGCGGAACCTCCATGTACATGTACATCTCCGCTCTCCTACTGCTTGCGTGCTGGTACAACCTCCCCTGCTGCCTTGCGTGCTAGTACAAGCCTACAAGGCCATGGTGGTAGTCGTGCGCCATGTGGAGGTACGCGTCCGACGACAGTGACTTGGACCGCGCACTGATGGCGTCCTCGTTGATGTGGCGGCCGGCGGCCCGGCCTAGATTGGTGTCCACGGACCAATGCTCCGCCATCGAAGCCGTCAGAGCTTCCTGCGAAATTGGCCAATGCTTCCTGCGCCGCAGCCGTCGAGGCCGCACGAGCCACCGCCGGGACCGAGCTCGTAGCTGGGGCGTGCCTTGCCCAGGAAAGAGACTTTGTAGTTCCGTTCGACATCAGGCGCGGGTGCTACCACTACAAGGACAGGGGCGAAATCACCTTCGAACTCACCTGCAGACGCACCGCGGGCTGCGGCTACCACTACCAAGCCTTCAGCGACGAGTCCGTCGAGCTCACTGGCATCTCTGTGCGCCTCGGCCAGGGGCGCATCCACAACGACATCCAGCTCTGGTACTGGTGAACGATATCCACCTCTGTCGAGCTAGTGAACGACATCCACAACGACATCCACCTCCGTCGAGCTCTGCTGCAGTTCGGCATACATGTGCGTTAGCAACAGCGAGTGTGTCGACTCCAGGAACAGCTGTGGCCAGCAGAGCATTGGCGGCCAGCTCGCGGCGGAGCTCGCCCAGGCTGCCGCAGCCACGTCGCCTCGAGCTAGGCATGGGAGTTCGCCACCGTCGCTGGGAACGCGGACGCCGGGGAGCCGCCCGCCGGGAGCGCGGGCCACCGGCGCGCACCCGTTGGGTCGTCGGCGGTCGCGGCGCGGCACCAGGAGTTCGCGATTGGGACGAGCGTGTAAGAAAAGAAAGATCTCGTGAGGTCGAAGAATCGAAAAAAGAAAAGAAAAAAAGGAACGCAGGCCCATATGCCACATCAGCGAAACCACTCATAAACCACTCATAAAACAGCCGAGGGAGATAAACTAAACGGTTTGTATAGTTACGGGATACTGAATATCTAGTTTTATAGATGAGGTAGCAAAGACAGACTTATGCAATAGTCAAGGGAGCAAAACTAGACTTTTTCATTTTCGCCTGGTGTTCTTGTTATGGTCGCAGCTCTTGGCCCATTTAGCGCATGTGTAATGTCAGTCATTTCCCCCCTAGGAAGAGCCAGAATGCCAGATGGTCTTGTTGATTTTTGTCGTGTCGACTAGGGGTGAATTTGGTAGAAGTCTATCCAGGTAAATTTGGGTTCACAAACAACTTGAGAGCTCAGGTATATGTAATATTTTCTTGGACTTTGTGAAGAAAAATGGCAGGAGCCCTACCTTGCGTTATATAGTAGTAGAGATAAAAATGAACCTTTTGAAGAAAAATGGCAGCAGCTCGCCGCCGGGGACCTGCGCCCATGGGAGCTCGGGCGGGTGATCGGGGTAGGGGCCGGGGAGGATTGGGGCAATTGCGAGCTGGATGTTATTTCTGTGTAGTGCTCTGCGCAGGCTTGGAAGAACAGTGGGAACTGGTTCCGCTGATCAAACTGGGAGGTGTTGCGCCTTGCGACTGTGTTGGTGATGTTTACTGCCTTCTGTTTTTGAGTTTTCCTGGAATTCGAGATACCTTTGAGAACTCGTTTGTTGCAGCTACCCTCCTCATCATGTTAGCAGCGCATTCAGTAGTCCTACTAAAAGCCATGGCCTAGCTTAAATTCAGATTCATAAACAATCTAGTATCAGCTAAGTAACAGCAGGTTCTTTGTATAACAACGACTCCACTAAAGCAAGCTGTGCACAGTTCAGACAGATGATCCTAGATGTAACTGGACAGCACGCATGTAATTGTACAGTTCAGACAGTTGACCGACGATGTAACTGGACAGCACGAACAAATTGAGCTGGACAGTTCAGACAATTGATCGACGTTGTAACTGGGACAGCACGAACAAATTGATTATTGATGCAACTCAAATTGAAGAACCTTTAACAAGAGATCAAATGAACCTGAGAATTTGGAAACAAGAGTAGCTGAATAACAAAGCAACAGACTCGACTCGAAGTCTCAAACTCAACGACGAATTACACTTTGCCAATCGAAGAATCAACCAATGCAGTTTTATTGTGGTGTGATGACGACCCCAGGACACTCCTGCTCTTGTTCGACGAACGGATCAGACCTTGATGCTGAAGCTGAGGAAGAACTTGTTCAGGCCAGCCTTCCAGCCGCCGCTGCCCTTCCTGCCACGGCTGGGAGTGGCCTTGTAGCCACCGCTGCCCTTGCTGCCGGGGCTCGGGGTCGCCGTCGTCAGAGCCTTGTGCCCGGCGTCGTCGGCGGCGCCCTGGACCGTGGTCTTCTGCCAGAGCAGGAAGCTCCGGCACCCGTTGAAGGTGATCTTGTCGTCTTCTTTGAGCACTGCACGGGCATGGGACAAAGGGATCAATCAAACAGGTGAGATCGAAACAAATCACGCGTCAGTCAGAAAGACGAGAAGCAAGCAGAACAGATCCAAATTCCAACCAAAGAGACAAGACAGATGCCGTTACGTACCGCCGGATCCGCCGTTGGCGGTGGAGAGGACGAAGCCGGCGGGGTCGGTGCCGAGCAGCGGCATGCGTCCCTCGCGCGCGTAGCAGCGTAGCGCCGCCCGGATGAGCGCGGCGACCGTGCCGCCCTCGAGCACGATGAAGCGCAGCGGGCCGGCGCTCCCGAGGACGGTGACAGTGACGAGGATGCGCACGGGGTTGCCGGGCCCCGCGATGGCAGCCTTGCCGCGGGGCTCCGCCCTCCAGAGCTTCATGGGCAGCGTGGACGGCGCCGCGACGGCCATGACCAGCAGCAGCGCTCAGCGAGTCGCTTCCTCGGAGAAGAAGAGGGGACGAATCTCGCGCGCCGCCGAGCCCTCGAGCAACAGATCCAGGACGGGAGGGGGATCGGTGGAATCAACCGAATCAAATCAGAGAAGCGGTGGCGGTGAGCGGCGGCCGGCGCGGGGAAGCAAGCAAAGCAGAGGAAGCGGCGAAGGGGGTTCAGGGGTCGAGGCCGATGCAGCGGTGGTACCAGCCCTGCATGCAGCAACCGAAGCCGCGGAAGGAGGCCTTCTCCGGCTGCGGCTGCGAGGCGGGCGACGTCGCGCGGGCTCCCACCATTCACGAGGGGCTCGTCGTCTTCACGTGTGCGCGCGGCGGGGCGTTGGTGGATCCGCGGGGCGCTTCCTCGTTGCCCTCAGGAGCAGGCGGCGGCGGCGGCGGCGACTGGGAGGAGGAGGAAGAAGATGCCGAGGAGACGAATTCGATTTGGGTTGTTGGTGGCTTGATGAGCGAGGAACGAAAGAGACGAGGAAATGCCGCGGCGGAAAATATATATGGCTTGGCTGGCGCGAGAGGTAAGTTAGGTCTGCTTCGGCGGCCGGCCGCGTGGTGGGTTGGGAACAACGGGCGGGAGGCGACCCGATCTCGTCCGGTGGTCCGAGGAGAGGATCAGGGCCGTTGATCGGGGCGCGGACGGCGGACGCGGGTTCTACGCAGGCGGTGGGTGGGTCGTCCGGATGTGCCGGCAAGGGTTTCCTTGGAGCGCTCCGCTTTTGCCTAGGCCCCGTTCCCTTTCCTTTTGCCGAGCACGAGCAGGGTTCGTCGATGGGCCGGGCGTGGGCTGCGGTGGGCTGGAGCTATCTGTGTGCGGTCCGGTTATCTTAATTGGGCCTTTGGGGCACGGAGAAATTCCCGACTTTTTTCAATTTCCCGACTTTCAATCTGATTATTATATGATATTTTTGCTATAAAAAAAACCAATCTGATAATGATGATGACGATGATTACTACCCCTCGTACTACTCCACCTCCATCCCCGTCCCGTAAGCCGCCGTAACAAACGCGAACTCGGCGTGCGGACCCTTATATAAACTCAAGGCTGGATCTCGTTTCTTTCTCTTTGGTCGACACACGTATCTCTGCAGTCTTTTTCTCTAGTCGACACCACCGAAAGGGCTGTAGACGACGGCAAGAGGGAGGAACCGCGAGGTGACAGCAAGGGTTTAGACGTCCCCGGGAGGGTTTAGTGCACCACTATGGCGGCCCTCAAGGAGGACAGTCTTGACCAGGTCAAGACTGAGACAGTGGATCTGGTTAGATCATGATTTCGCACTCCCATTTGTTACCAATTTGATTTGATCTGTTTTCAGTTTTGTTTTCAAATCGTTGTGTTGCTTTAATCTAACACATATACACATCGATCTACTACTTCGCAGGAGCACATCCCTATGGGCGAAGTGTTTACCGTCCTCGAATGCAGCAAGGAAGGCGTCAGCTCCGATGAAGCCCAGAGACGCGCCGCCGTGTTCGGTCCCAATAAATTGGAAGAGAGAAAGGTCATTATCAATCCCATATTATTTTCTCATTTTACCTTCTATTATTTTCTCGCGATCTTAAGAGAAATACTAATATGTCGAAAAAACGTAAGTATTAAAAGACGTTATTATATATTAAACTGTGATTAATAATATTGTTGGCTATTTGCAACACCATGGATCCAATAGTGTCACTATGTTGTTGTTAGATGGATTACTGTGGCGTTTAGATGTTCATAAGTCAAAAAAAAAAAGCTTCAAGTGTGTGATGAAGCCAGATCTTTATCTTTACAATATCTTTAGGTAAAAAAAAAAAGAAGTAAAATAGCCTACCAAAATTTTGTCATAAACCTGATCAGCACTTGTTCATTTAGTGTATTGGTTGATTGACACACAATCTGATTAAACCATGTGTTCCAAAAATCTTACTTAATTGCAATATACGTGTACTTTGATACTCCGTAGCAATATACTTTGATACTCTGAAGCAAATAAAATAACAGTGCTGTACGTTCATCATTGTGTTTGCAGGAGAACAAGGTGTTGAAGTTCCTAATGTTTATGAACAACCCGTTGTCGTGGGTGATGGAGGCAGCCGCTGTTGGGGCCATTGTGCTTGCAAATGGCTTCGGCAGGCCGCCGGACTGGCAAGACTTTATCGGCATCGTGGTGCTCCTTATCATCAACTCCACCATCTCATTTATTGAGGAGAACAATGCCGGGAACGCTGCAGAGGCGCTCATGGCTAACCTTGCGCCTAAGACCAAGGTGTTGCGTGATGGACGGTGGAGCGAGGAGGACGCGGCTGTCCTCGTCCCGGGTGATATCATCAGCATCAAGCTTGGCGACATCATCCCAGCTGACGCTCGCTTGCTAGAGGGTGATGCACTCAAGATTGACCAGTCGGCGCTCACCGGCGAGTGTCTTCCAGTCACAAAGAACCCCGGCGACTGCATCTATTCAGGTTCCACGTGCAAGCAGGGCGAGATCGAGGCAATTGTCATCGCTACCGGTGTGCACACCTTCTTTGGGAGGGCGGCGCACCTTGTCGACAGCACCAACCAGGTCGGCCACTTCCAGAAGGTTCTCAAGGCCATCGGCAGCTTCTGCATAGGAAGCATCGGCATTGGCTTGGTCGTCGAGATCATCGTCATGTACGCGGTCCAGCACCGCGGGTACCGTGATGGCATCGACAACCTCCTCGTGCTTCTGATCGGCGGCATCCCAATTGCCATGCCTACTGTGCTCTCCGTCACCATGGCAATCGGCTCCCACAGGCTGTCGAAGCAGGGCGCTATCACCAAGCGCATGACTGCCATCGAAGAGATGGCCGGCATGGATGTGCTCTGCAGTGACAAGACTGGCACGCTCACCCTCAACAAGCTTAGTGTTGACCACAGCCAAATTGAGAAATTTGTCACGGACCTTGAAAACGACGATGTTATCTTGTTCGCTGCCAGAGCATCTAGGGTGGAGAACCAGGACGCCATCGATGCCGCCATGGTTGGCATGCTAAGTGATCCAAAGGAGGCCAGGGATGGCATTGAGGAGGTGCACTTCTTCCCCTTCAACCCCGTTGACAAGCGAACAGCCCTCACCTATATTGACCTAGCTGATGGCAGCTGGCACCGTGTCAGCAAGGGTGCACCCGAGCAGGTATGTATTTATTTATATATTTTATTTAATTTCAAAAATCATTGTTTGAGCTGTTACTTTCTTGGAGTAACTAAATACCGTGTACCAATGCTCATCTTTTATCCTCTAAAAATCTGATTGCATTGTGTTTATGTTTACTCCTATGGCATGCAGATATTGGCTCTCTGCAGCTGTGGAGATGATGTCAAGAACAAGGTTCACGCTGTGATTGACAAGTATGCCGAGCGTGGTCTTCGATCTCTTGCAGTTGCAAGACAGGTATGATTTTACTTTCAGAATATGTAATCAATTATTATTTTGCTCATGTTAGTTATCTCTTTTTCTTATTGTGTCTAATCTAATGTTTTATCTTTATATCTCATTTTCTTAATCTAATGTTTTATCTTGCTTTTATACAGCAAGTTCCGGAGAAGAGGAAAGAAAGTCTCGGAGAGCCATGGGAATTTGTAGGTCTGCTTCCTCTCCTGGACCCACCAAGGTCAGACAGTGCTCAAACAATCACGGAAGCGCTCAGCCTCGGTGTCAATGTGAAGATGATCACTGGTACATTCTGCATCTCATTGTCTAATTCTACTCTTTCTACATCTTTTATTTAGCGGCGAGAGGTTTAGGCTGACATGTATGCTCTGATAATGTCATCTACAGGCGATCAACTCGCCATTGCTAAGGAGACTGGGAGACGGCTAGGGATGGGCTCAAACATGTATCCATCATCGGCTCTGCTCGGGCAGAACAGAGATGAAGCAACTGCTTCGATTCCAGTGGATGACTTGATTGAGAAGGCTGACGGCTTTGCTGGCGTCTTCCCAGAGCACAAGTATGAGATTGTTAAGAAACTGCAGGAGATGAAGCATATTTGTGGAATGACCGGAGATGGCGTCAACGATGCGCCTGCTTTGAAGAAAGCCGATATTGGAATTGCCGTAGCGGGAGCCACTGATGCAGCACGTGGCGCCTCTGACATTGTGCTTACTCAAGAAGGACTCAGTGTCATCATTAGTGCTGTGCTCGCTAGCAGGGCTATCTTTCAGAGGATGAAAAATTATACTGTAAGTATTCCTATGGCGACAAAATTCACTAATCATTTACAGTTATGGTCCTAATTCCTTCTCTTAATTTTTTGCTAGATATATGCGGTGTCAATCACAATTCGTATTGTGGTAAGTTATTCTTACTTAGGCCTTGCAAAAATCCAGAGATCATGGTTTTATTGTGTTTAAAATTCTTATTTACTTTGGTTTGTGAATGTGCAGCTTGGATTCATGTTGGTTGCACTGGTATGGAAATTTGATTTCTCACCGTTCATGGTTCTTGTCATCGCCATTCTGAACGATGGTAAGTTTGAAGGTCAACTACTGAGTTCAGAGGCATACAACAATGGTTGCATAGTTCACTAATTTATGTGCATTCAATACTTATTGTTCTGAAGAAATATGTTGTATTGTTATTTCAGGCACTATCATGACTATTTCAAAGGACAGAGTAAAAGCGTCGTCACACCCTGATAGCTGGAAGCTGAACGAAATATTTGCCACGGGCGTTGTATACGGAGCCTACATGGCTGTAATGACTGTAGTGTTTTTCTGGGCCATGAAAAGCACCGACTTCTTCTCTGTAAGTATTTTTTTTTTCTCTATCTTCCAACTAATCCAAATTAAGCATATGAAAGACAGCACGATTATTCACTGCCCGGACCTAACATTTTCTCCTCTCCTGTGGCAACAATGCAGAACACCTTCCACGTGAGGTCTCTGCGCGACAGCACCGAGGAGATGATGTCTGCACTCTACCTGCAAGTGAGCATCATAAGCCAGGCCCTCATCTTCGTGACGCGGTCGCGCAGCTGGTCCTTCACCGAGCGCCCCGGCTTCTTGCTGTGCTTAGCGTTCGTCATCGCGCAGATCGTAAACCACTCTATTATCTCCTTTCACTTCTGAATTCTGATGGAGTATGCCTACTCGAAATTAAACTGATGCTTGTGGTTGCAGGTTGCCACAGTCATTGCAGTGTACGCGAACTTTGGGTTTGCCCGCATCAGAGGAATCGGAAGGGGGTGGGCGGGCGTCATCTGGCTCTACAGCCTTGTCACCTATATCCCCCTCGACCTATTCAAATTCGCCATCCGCTACGTGTTGAGCGGCAAGGCCTGGAACAATCTCCTGCAGAACAAGGTATGTTTCATTCTCATGTTATTTTGTACTACTGCATAATCAAATTAGAACCTGACGCCATGGCTTTCCTGCTGATTGTTTCAACAACATTGTAGACGGCCTTCACGACGAAGAAGAACTACGGCGGGGAGGAGCGCAAGGCGCAGTGGGCAACGACGCAGCGCACCCTGCACGGCCTCCATGTGGCGACCGAGTCCGAGGCCGCCGGCGTCGGCAGGCAAGTGGAGCTGTCGGAGATCGCCGAGCAGGCCAGGCGGCGAGCGGAGTTCGCGAGGCTGCGTGAGAAGAACACGCTGAGGGGCCAACTCGAGTCGTCGGCGAGGCTCAGGGGGATCGACATCAACGCGGTTAGGCCGCCCTACTACACCATGTAAACGTCTGCACGGTGTACGTGAGTGAGCGAGAGGGCGTCGTCGCTTCTGTACTCGTTGCGCATTTTTAGGAGCGGTACACCGCGCAAGTGCACGCCCTCGTCAGTAACTTGCTATGTTCGTCAGTTCGTGGCCGTCTCGCGGTAGGATAGTTCAAGGTTGGTCAGTAGTTTGACGGGGCCCAGTTTGCCTCGCTAGCTGTTACACGTTCGTTTTGATCTTCTACATTACAATTACACTCTTGTGAATTAATTTTGTTCATCATCTACAAAAGCTTCACAAGTGTAGTTCTTTTATAGATTATCCAAATTGAGTAATTGGTAACTAAGTTTGATTGATATGTTTTTTGTAACAAGTGTTTGATTGATATATATTATCGAGTCAGCATGTTTGTTGTTTGTATAGAACGGTGTTATCCTGTCGCCAGTGTCGAGAGAGAACGGGTTTGTATCTCAATTTTGGAGGGATGACATTTTAGAGGAGAGTTGTAAAGTGAAGAGTTGTAAATTTGTTTGTTTCCTTTTTTGTTGCCGCCCTTCTAAAAAAACATTTTAGAGGGATATTTCTCTTGTGGACTGTTCTATTCCACCTACTCGAACAAAAATCGGGACTTTGTTCTATATATACTCCGAACTCACTTTTGTCCTTGTCCGAGTTAGAATAACATGCTTCTAGTCATGGTACAATGACGATTGTGTGTTTAGTCCCCTATTAATGCAAAATGTCAAATTTTTTTGTGTGAAATGGGGAATTAAACACCCCCTAAAACGTGACACAGACTGTACATTACGGCATGTTTATATATTACCAGTAACACAGCATTTAGCTCTGCTCCTTGTGCCGTGCTTGGGAAATTGGGATCCCTCCTGCTATATGCTCCTTGTACACTTTGTTTGTTTTAATAGCACTTCTCCGTATCGCGTCCAAGCCAGTATCTCCTCCATATCCACATGAGCCAGGATTGATCTGATGATGATCGCATCTCGGTTATTACAGCCAGAAGAATTTCTTTTTATTACGAATTACAGCCAGAAGATTTGGTTCACTAGGTCATATATAAGCCCTAACTGGGCCGCGACTATGAATGCGTTCCTCTCTAAATGTCAAGGGATCTCTTGCCAAATTTCTAGGAATCCAAGGATTAGCTCATACCAAATAACAAAATTAAATTTGCCACGTTGCCCCCTCTCCAAATCATACCATGCATTTTACAAAACTCGCATCCCATTCTGAATCGACTCCTGTATATGACATGCATTTCTGTAGCCTGCCTGACGGTTTTGCCTGTAAAAATGGGTATCCTTTTTTTTTTTTTATCCTCACACCTGCGGCTCTATGGCCTTTCTTTGATAGACTGGAACTCAGTCATGTCACGAGTATACATACGATTTACAAATTCCGGGAGGGGATCTAACCAGACTTGGTATTGACCCAGGTCCCAAATCATACTAAGAGAAGCAAGATCATGGGCACTAGCATTACAAGATCGTGGAATTTTATGCACACAGAGACTGCTGAAGCTATCTTTGATAAGATCCCTAATCTTCCTGAACAGGCCGCCACCAACTGCGTGATCGCATTCCATCGATGTGATCAACTCCTTCAGCACTTGAGGCCGCTGCACACTTCGGCAAAAATGGGTATCCTTGATCAAAACTTCAGTTTTTTATACCCGTCTGCAATAGCATCCTCCCCCTTCCAAATCTTTTACAGCAGTAATTGTTGTTTGCCATATCCTCTCCATGAGGTAAATTAATACCTTCGGTTTCGACTTCCTTCACCGTCTTCTCCCCCTTCCTATTTGTGTGCATTCTGCATACGCGTCCGTCCATGTGCATCACCGAGATCTCCACGCACGCAAACCTCGTACTCCTTTCGTACAACCTCGCGGCGGCGACGACTGGCGCGAACTCGTGTCGTCATCGGAACCATCATCAACCTCCCGATCAACCCGCGCGCTCGCCGGCGCCGGCCGGATCCTAGCCGGGCTGACTTTCTCACGCTCGCGCGCACGCGCGCACATGGCCGCCGCGCCGCCGTCGCCGTCGCCGTCGCCGCTGCCCGTGACGCGCGCCGGCGCCAATGTCGTCGTCGGCGGCGGCGCCACTCCTGACCATCAGCAGGGTCACGGCGGTTTGGGCGCGGATGTGCGGAGGGCGGCCAAGGCGCTGCTTTTCCTGGCGGCCGTCGCGCTCCCGTGCCTCGTGCTGTACCACCACGCCGTCGTGGCGCCGGGGGACGTGCTCGGCGCCGCCGCCCTGCCGTGGCGACGCGGCGCGCTGCGCGAGGACGACGCCGCGGCGGACCTGGTGAGTACGTGATCGACCTCGCTCCGCGATGCAAGACGAACTGTGTGATCCGTGTTTCAGTTCTGCATGTCGTTTTGTTCTTCGTCGTCCTATTCGCAGAAGGCCATACGACGCGTTTCAATCCGATTCGTATATGGCTCAATTAACTATTTGTCCCGTAATAAAGAAGAAAATAAATCGCAGTAATGCTAAATGTTTCAGTTTCATCAGAAGAATGGGTGAACTGATGAAATCCTTTTATGAGAGATTACTGTTGAAATACTGTCCACAATTTCCCGTAGCATAAACCACTAGCTCTAGTGGAGCATAAACCACTAGCATTCAGAACAGGCGAATCGTCGCCTGGAGATCAAACTGACTCGCAGTTGCTACTGCGTGCGTGCGTGCAGGACAGCGAGGACGCGAGGCTGGAGCGAGTCCTGACTGCGGCGGCGATGCCCAACGACACGGTGATCCTGACGACGCTGAACTCGGCGTGGTCGGAGCCGGGCTCCGTGCTGGACGTGTTCCTGGAGAGCTTCCGGTCCGGCGAGAGCACCCGGGAGCTGCTGGACCACCTCGTCATCGTGTCGCTGGACACGACGGCGCACGCGCGCTGCAGGCAGGTGCACCGCCACTGCTTCGCGCTCGTCACGGACGGCGTCGACTTCTCCGGCCAGAAGAACTTCATGACCGACGGCTACCTCAAGATGATGTGGAGGCGGATCGATTTCCTCAGGGAAGTTCTTGAGAAAGGCTTCAGCTTCGTGTTCACGGTAATTCTTCAGACTCTGCTTTGAGCTGTTCATGAACACGCATTATTCTCTGAGATGATCGGTCTCTGAACGTGTACGTACGTTTCAGGACACGGACATCGTGTGGTTCAGGAACCCGCTGCCGCACTTCTACCCTGACGGGGACTTCCAGATCGCGTGCGACCACTTCACCGGCGACCCGAGCGACCTGAGCAACGCGCCCAACGGCGGCTTCGCCTACGTGCGGTCCAACACGGAGACGACCGAGTTCTACAGGTTCTGGTACGCGGCGCGGGAGCGCCACACGGGGCTGCACGACCAGGACGTGCTCAACGCCATCAAGCGCGACCCCTACGTGGCCGAGCTCGGCGTCCGGATCAGGTTCCTCAGCACCGAGCTCTTCGGCGGCCTCTGCGAGCCCAGCCGGAACATGAGCAGGGTCTGCACCATGCACGCCAACTGCTGCATCGGCCTGCGGCGCAAGATCAGCGACCTCAACGCCATGCTCCAGGACTGGAGGAGGTTCAGGGCGCAGCCGCGCGAGTACAAGCACTCTGTTTCCTGGACCGTGCCGCGCAACTGCAGGTAGCCCACCAGCCAAGACATGCATGGATTATGCTCGACAATATGCAACACACATTATGTGATTCTGATGATCGTGTTGCTTGCTACCTGTTGGGATCGTCGTCTCTTTGTATGCAGTCTTCAGAAACTGGAGGGGGGTGGTTGAAGAGGAAGATGTTTTTCTGCTTGTCAAGTGTTCAGACTTCGTTCTTCAGAACATGGATGGATAGATGATGTTATATGATGTAGTAAACAAAATATGTATGGGAGGTTTATATAACTTCATATGTGTTGTTTTGTGGTACTGTAGATAGCTGATATATTGATCAAGTGAAATGAAACTATGAATATACTTCTGTCCGGCTCACTGAATTCTTCGCACATTCTGATTCCTTGTAATCTAGCTACTGAGCGGGGCCGAATGGTGCAATGCAATCATCAAGTGTAAGTCAGGAAATATACAAAGCTGCTAGTTGATGGCTCAATGTTATGCTTGTGTTTCATTTCTAACTAACAAAAGTGAAGGAATTTTCGTTTTGCAGGGTTTAGGAATGCAGCCCCACAATCTGCTCACATGCCAGTAAAGATGCCCTTCTGGGATAATACTAAGGAACTTGGACACTGTTGACCCCCAGATCCGTTTCAAAAGTGACATTCGCATCCGTGATCTATCTTCAGACATCAGAAGTCCTGAGCTCTCCATGTGATGTCACCTGCTAATATAACACAAATCGAGGTTCTACTAGTAGTGCTAGTACAATGCAGTAGCTGGAGGCTTGAGCATCATACTACGACTGCAGAGGTGGAATGTGCAAAGGCCAATGCTGATGCGGTGTTGCCTCACATGGCAGTTGCAGATACTTGCTGCATTTCTGAGCTCTGACACTTTCAAACATAGCGTAGCAGAAGGAATGGAAGAAGCAGGCACAGGAGAGCCAAGGTCGGCTTCCAGCCAAATCTCGTGCTCCTCTGCATGCCCCTTCCACTGCTGCTGCTACAGCCAGGAGAGGAAACTAACTCTGATTTCTATCCCTACTCCTAGAACTTGAGGAGATGCTCGACCTGCCATGGCTTTGCAGGTCACTAGTGGTTCCCTATTTGTAGGTAGGCAAGCAGCTTTCAGCAGTGGCGGAGTAGTACTGATTCAGTGGTGCTCGCT
Organism: Bothriochloa decipiens; assembly: GCA_023333625.1. Classification (NCBI taxonomy): domain Eukaryota; kingdom Viridiplantae; phylum Streptophyta; class Magnoliopsida; order Poales; family Poaceae; genus Bothriochloa; species Bothriochloa decipiens. The sequence continues at coordinate 92,816,754 of CM041628.1, forward strand.
CCAGTAGTACTAGCTGGTAGCTGCTGCAGTACACATGCGGGGTATCCGGGTGTACTAGCAGTGGTTTTCAGCTGTACTGCAGGCCTGTTTGGCAACGCATATGCTGCGCTGCAACGGTGGCCCGTGCCAAGGGAACGGGCAGACGCTGAGCCACACATCCCCTCGGCGAGGCGTTGTGCGCCACAGCCTTCCCTGTCAACGACCTCGTGCCCGTTGTCGTGATGCAGCGTGCGATGTGAGATGTTTTCCCCTTCTCGTTTGCGTGCTTGGTTTGCTAGTGCCAGCCGGGTAAATCTAACAACAGCCATCAGAATGATTAACAGGGAAGGCTGATTAACTTGCTATGACTTACCAGCTGAGGTATGTACAAAACCAATGCCACGGTGCTACCTGCTTTCTGAAAGCAGAAAACAGATTCAGAGCAGTACAGGGCATCTTGTCAACTATACGACAAAGTAGCTTTTGTATTGCACCAGGAAATAAAATGGTTGTTGATAGTTAGGTTGTTGACAACATAAACCTTGCTTGCCAAAATGCCCTGCAAATATTTATCCTAAAGCCTCTCTGACGAAATTTTTTGTAAACTTACCTGACTTACTCGATCAAAATTTGACGAAGAGAAATGGCCAGTTAAATAATTACAGACACATGATTTTTTATATTATGGTGTAGCATCTTTTGGTGGTGTGATGAGCGATTATTAACATGTCCAACACTTTGGTTGGTGGTTGATCTTGGTGGTTTCACTGATCCCCTGGCATAGGGTTATGTGTCGAAACGTGTCTCTTGGCTTGTGATGTGCAGGTGTGGAGTCCGGAGACGGTGGCAGCGGTCGGGTGAAGGTCAAGTAGAGGCGTGCCGTGCTGACGGACCAAGTGCGGTGAAGGGCGGACGCGAGGCTTGGACCGAGGGACCAGAATACCGGGTGGTCGGCCGCGGTGGCTGGCACTTAGGACATCGACAAGCGCAAGTGTACACGGCGGGGGACGCGTACGGGCTACGCTACTCGCGAAGAGGTTTGGTGGTTTGTCCTCAATACCATCGACGGGGGATGCGTATGGCTATGCTACTCGCGGTCGGTTTGGTGGTTTAGCCTCAAAACCATCGGCGGCGGGTTTCGCGGGTTTGCGCCTCAAAATCCGGATGGTCCCAGTGTGGACGGATGGCACGTGGCGGCATCGGGAAGCTTGCGTCGAGGCAAGGCTACCGGTGAGAAGGCGCGGTGGTCGTCGGATCAGGAAATCCTTAGTTGGACCATAGTGTCCTTGGCTAGGTGGTTCGTTCTAATAATACCTAGGGGTAGAAGTGGTATTTGGCAAGACATATAAATAGAAGTGGACAGCCTCCACCAGAGGCACCTTTTTTTTACCTCACCACTCAGCCGCCGCCGCCGCTGCTCTGCTGTTTTCTTTTCGTTCATGTTCTTGTAGAGGTCTAAGAACAAGGATTTTACTCTTGTATTCGTAAGATATTTTGTGTGGGAATGGAGGCCCGAATCCTCCTCGTGCCCTCTTGGGCTTTTCGGTTTTGATATGTGAATTTTGTTCCATTTTCTGTGCGCCGTTGACCTACTGTGGACGAACTTCGATTCGTCGATTTTGGTGCGATTTGGCTCAATCTTTTTGCGTTGATTGATGCTTTGTTGAGTGATAAACTAGATCCTCAAGGAGATTGAACCAATTTCACTCTTGCATCAAGAAATCGAGCAGTTTGTGTTTTGAGGAGAAACTGTGTGCTCGGTCCGTGATCTACGATTCTAGGTGACTGTGTTCAAATTGACCGTCGATTTCTTGGGGATAGCTTTCTTCCTCCCTCGTAATTGACTGTGCGAAATCAGATGTCTTTTTGTGCTGGTCGGATTGAGTTTCTATCGTTTTCTCCTCCCGTGTTCATGCTGGTCTGTCCCGTGTTCTTGCTGTCCCGAACAGAGGTCGAGGGGTCGAGGGGTCGAGTGAACTCTATCGACCCTGGTCGAGTAAACTCCGTCGAGCAGAGGTCGAGGGGTCGAAGGGTCGAGTGAACTCTGTCGAGCAGAGGTCGAGGGGTCGAGGGGTCGAGGGGCCGTGTAAACTCTATCGAGGCGGGGTCGAGTGCACTCTATCGAGGGGTCGAGTGAATCCTACCGAGGGTCAAGTGAACTCTACCGAGGGGTCAAGTGAACTCTATCGAGGGGAAGTCGTCCGAAGTGGAGTTCCGTCCGTCACCTGCGGTCGAGGCCCTTGTCGAGGACAAGGCTCCCGACCAGTGTTTCTCTCTCGACCAGTCCTCGATTTGGTTTTCTGCTTTTTCTTACTGCTTTACATTTGCTTCGAGGGTGCTCAGCTGTGTTTCTTTCTGGTCGGAATTTTGAAAGAAAAGTCTTAAGGCTCACATTCACCCCCCTTCTGATCGCCTTTTTGTCCTTCAATAATGGTCTGAGATAAGGCATTACTGTCCAGCGCTCCTCTGAGTAAATGCAATGCAGCCCTTCCAAAGAAATGCCTCTTCGTACCCGGGGTCCTGGGATCTCAATTTGAGGGGGTGGATTTGGATCAAACAAATAAGACCCCTGTTTCATGTGATTCCTGGACTAGCTCGCTTGAACACCTTTGTGGGTCATTATGTTGCATCAGCTCTTTCCTCACCGTCGTCGTAGCGCACTGACTGGTCATCACATCCCAAAGGCCATCACAGCATATTATTAAGAACTCGTCTTCTTCAGAAACCAGTCTCTTGCAGCTCAGGTTCTGCAGTTAGATGGCTATTGAGCCTCTTTTGGGCCTTTCATTCATGTGCCAGTCTCCAAGTGCCCTTGCTACTACATGCTTGTTTGATTTATGGTCTGCATCAACAAAAACATGGATTAAGTTAGCTGAAGAACCATATGAGAACTAAACTGAATAAATAAACAAGAACTGTTCCAAGCTTCTTCTTCTTCTTCTTCTTCTTCTTCTTCTTCTTCTTCTTCTTCT
>CM041628.1:92819714-92909649 GCA_023333625.1 Bothriochloa decipiens
CTTCTTCTTCTTCTTCTTCTTCTTCTTCTTCTTCTTCTTCTTCTTCTTCTTCTTCTTCTTCTTCTCGACTCAACTATTCCAAGCTTCAGAAAAACTAAAAGATGTATTTAATCAGCAAAAGAGACACAGCCGCCGGGCCGACTTATGGGGAACCGTCGCTGCCGCACGGTGGTTGCTGGTTGGGTAAGGACGCCGCTTTGCTGTCAAACGGGGCGTTGAGGAAGGAGCGAAGGTGACAAACGGGTCGTCGTCGTGGATGCAGACGTCTAACGGTGGGAGGCGCGGCACCAGGGAGATGGCTCGTTCGCGCGGCTAGTCGCCTTTCTGGTGTGTGGGCCGGCCGCGTGGGCGCGAGGCGTGCGGTGCGGAACTGCGGCCGGTGGGGTCGTGGACTCGTGCCGCGGTTACCAGGACGCGGGGCTTTTCTGCCGGTTTTTGCGATGTTTTATTCAGGGTAAACTCCATCTCTTTTTCGAGGGACTGTTGGTTGCAATTGCAAGCAAAGCGATTCAAACCAGAGATAATATGCTGGTGACACGAAATCTTTACAAAATCAGTATGATGGATCAAGTCGGCATGATTGATTGATGAAATAAACACACACCCAGAATTACAGGAGTCCCAACAGGAAATGAAAAGCGGAAAGCCTGTACGAGTTCAGTGATTACATACACCTCACAGAAAAACGACACATTTTTCTTCTACTACGTCTCTTTCGGCGAATCTGTATATTCTCTATCGAAAGAACACGGGGCAAGTGAACGGTTTCCGAGCACACGGGCGGCCCCTGGCCTACAACAACGGGGCTCGCTCATGCTTCGTACACCTTGCACTCGTCGGTCTCGGGATTGTCCTTGCAGAAGTCCTCCAGAGGGTCGCCGCTGGCCGCCGCCACGCCGGGCCACTTGGCCGCCACCAGGTGCGCCAGATCAACCACGCGTTGGCTGCACGTATAAAACCCGGCGTCAGCAACAATAATGTGCCATCCATCGATGCATATATATGTTCAGCTTGCAACTGCAACGGATCGCTTCTTCTTACCTGTACCCCCACTCGTTGTCGTACCAGGCGACGACCTTGACCATGTCATCGCCCATGACCATGGTGAGCGACGCGTCGATGGTGGAGGACACGTCGGAGCACCTGAAGTCCACGGACACGAGCGGCACGTCGCAGACCGACAGGACGCCGTTCAGCGGGCCGTCGGCGGCCTTGCGGAACGCCGCGTTCACGTCGTCGGCGGTGATGCCCGTCTTCTGGGTGTTGATCACCAGGTCCACCACGGACACGTTCGGGGTCGGCACGCGGAGCGCGATGCCGTTCAGCTTCCCCTTCAGCTGCGGCAGCACCAGCGCCACGGCCTTGGCGGCGCCCGTGCTCGTCGGCACGATGTTCAGCGCCGCTGCGCGGGCCCTCCGGAGGTCACGGTGGGACGCGTCCAGCAGCCTCTGGTCGCCCGTGTACGAGTGCGTTGTCGTCATGGTCCCCTTCACGATTCCTGCATCGTATTATTCGTATAAAAAAAACAGTCAGCTGACTCTATCTCCTTGCTGCACATGTACACCAGACCAGACTGTGGGGAACCAAGCTCTCACCGAACTCCTCGTCCAAGACCTTGACGAATGGCGCGAGGCAGTTGGTCGTGCAGGAAGCGTTGCTGATGATGTCGGCCACGCCGTGGTCATAGTCGCCCTCGTTCACACCGACGACATAGGTCGGGATGTCGGCGCCCTTGGCCGGAGCAGTGATGATCACCTTCTTTGCGCCGGCCTGGATGTGCTTGCCGGCTCCGGGGCCGTCGACGAAGACTCCGGTGCCCTGCACGACACGGTTTTTTAACACACTGGTCAGTATTTCTGCGTCGGCGGCGCACATTCTGCACTGGGGAGCTAGTGGGGATCCTGTGTTTCGGTACCTCGATGACGATGTCAATGCCGAGCTCAGCCCATGGGAGCTTCAGAGGGTCCCTGTTGGAGACGATCGTGATGGGCTTGCCGTCGACGCTGATGGTCGTGTCGTCGACGATCTTGACGTCAGCCTTGAATGTGCCGAGCATCGAGTCGTACTTGAGAAGGTGAGACGCCTAGAATTAACAGAAAAGAAAAACCGCACCAATAGAATGCAAGTTTCTGTCAGAATTATTCGTGGCAAGCGTCTGAAATTCTGAATTCGAGTGCCGTGGCTTCAGTTGGCATGGATCTTCACGTACGTTCCTGACGCCCCCGCTGTCGTTCACGACGACGACGTCGAGCGGGGAGTCCTCACGGCCGTGCCAGCACCGGAGGAAGTTCCGGCCAATGCGGCCGAAGCCGTTGATGGCGACCTTCAGCTTCGCCTCAGCGGGCGCCCTCACGGCGTTCTCCCCAGTGGCCTGTCACAGGTTAACCAGGAAGCAGGAATCATTCAGGACCAAATATAGGAGTATGCGTTGGTTGTCCAATTGGTGTTGTGCTTTTTTTAATACTAACTGTTGGTCATCTCATAAAAAAATACTAACTGTTGGCAGTTAATTGATTGAAGTACAATTAGCATCACAAGTATATCGTCTTTTTTGTGGTTATTATAAGGCCTTGAAGGGCACCATTGGAGACTTGGGGTCATGATATCACAATAGTCAACAGACTCCTTTCTTGTTTGAATCCATTGGCACGATGTTGTTACGTGAATCTTTAACAAATGAACATATCAAACTATCATCCATCCAGCATATCATGGACTCAAACATGGTGTATATTACAGTATTAGTGTATATATTAGGAGCTCATGCTAGTAATTTCCAATGTAAGCTGTACATATATGAACAAGAGTTGAAGATTATTAGCATGCACTACTACTTTGCCGGATCTACTCTTCATTATCATCGACAGAACAGATCGATGAGTCAGATAAACCAGTCACCTCTACACCGCTCATCCCTACCGGTCCGAGACTAAGGCGGTCGCGGACGCCGATCACCGTCCACTCCCTCAGGCGGAGCAGTCGCATCGCAGCAAAACCGCGTGCGGCAATGCAACCGTGTAGGCGCAGAGGGTCCTTCTGAAGAAGCTGGGGGATGAGGTTCGAGAGGACGAGCCTGACCCAGACATTGAGCAAAAGTTCAAGGCCGCGTTTGGTGGCGACATGTCAGAGTACAAGCAACAGTGCTTGCAAATCCTCCTCAACGGCGGCTTCGATGTGCTTGGAGAGTGAGATTGCCTAAGAGGGGGATTTGGGCTCTATTTGGTAGCATAATAGTTTTCAATCATGTAATCGTTTATGTGTTTGTTTGGTGGGTGTAGGCGTTGGTAACCACTGTGTTACCAGGCCTACGGTGTTGTAACAAACTCTATCTCTGCTTAATGAAAAACGCGGTTGGGTGTGGTCTCGAAAAAAATATATAAACCAGTCATACGTAACGAAACTATCTGTCTTTTTCTGATGTATTTTTTTTTTTGGTGAGTATGATCTGTGCACACTACGTTTTTACCGTAAGCAGATACTAATATATACGCTGCAGCTGCAAAGCACGTATAGTACCACTACATAAACGCGTACACAGAATTAAGCTACAGGCAGGAATGCAGGATGCCTTAACTGCGTACGTATACGTACCCTGGCGACGAGCTGCGCGCCAAGGACGTCATAGAAGGAGGCCTCCCTCGCGGCAGTGCTCACGGAGCAAGATCCCGGCCTGAGACCCGAGAAGTCGGCGAAGTCCACCCTCTGCACACCAACATTACCCATCATCAGAAAGACAAAAAAAAAAGTTCATCTCTCGCTCGGTCATCTCCGGCCGCTTTTTGCCTTTTTCCCGCACGGCAGCATAGCAAGCTAGGACGTGTGCACGCACGTACGACGTACCTGCCTGGAAGCCGCCCTGCTGTGCAGCCGGGCGCTGGTGGGGATGCGCGAGGCGGCGAGAGCTGCGTGGGTGGCCATGGCGCTGCTGCTGCTGCTGCTGCCGGATGCCGCGCCGAGGGATGGTAGCCAGGAGCCGGCCGGTGGTGCTCCGTATTTATGTGCTACCAGCCTTGCCTGCCTACCTGCCGCAGGGTCAGTCGTGGCCGCGGAGGAGGCGCCGTGAGCCCGTGATCACTGCTTGCGCTTGTGGCCTCGGGGCGGCGTGGGGATAAGGCGATTGCATTCGCCGCAGCCACCCGTTGGGGCGGGGGCGATATCCGATGTGTCGCGGCCTTCGCGGCGGTAGGAGAGCGGGCAAATGTCCACGCTGTGCGTCGCTGTTCCTGGTTGATAGTTTCTTGTCCTTTTTGGCCATGTTGATTGATCGGAACGATGCAGGCCTCTCTTTTTTGTGTGACCACTGTGATCCGTAATTCTGGGGCCATCAGTACGAAGATATGTTTGATCGAGTGATGAGAGGCAGGGACTCGTTGTGTCATTGCTCAAAACTCTCCTCATATTATTTTTGAGGGTGAAAATTACTTTACCCTTCTTTGGATGATTGCTCGTAACTCTGTGACTAGGGAGATTGAACTTTGCACATTGTAGAAACCGAACCGTGTGTGTTAGAACTTAAACTTAAACCGTACTCTAGACAGTAGTCAAACCAAGCCGATTAGACAAATAAACCGAGATGATTAGGCAAATATAGTTATGTGGTTAACGGACACTCAAAGTTTCACGGGTGAGTTAGGAAATGAGGAAATGGCATGGAGAGAGAGAATATATTTCTTTATTGTTTTTCTCGTGCAACAATCAAACCAAACAAGCAAGCAATCAAACCAAAATTCATCTCATCGAACTTTTCTCAATTGGGTTTGAACAACGGAATGGAGCTGCCCTAAGAAGCAACTTATGGGGGAAATGACTCCGCATAGCACTTAAGTCTCATTCACCAAAGAAATTTACGAGATAAACTACTCCACCATCACATATCTGTCGCATAACACTTATATCTCATTCGCCAAAGAAATAAACAAGATAAACTGCTCCACTATCACATACTTGTTTTTAGCAAGAGGCTATAGGTTCAACTACTAAAGGACTTTGGGTAATCGGTTAGAGCTTTTCCGGCGGCACTCCTCAGGTCCTGAGTTTGAATCTTTGTGAGAACGAATTTCAAGTTGAGGGTAATAAAAATCCCCTCGCCGGCGTAGCCAGGGTTCGGGGGCTTTTTCGCGATCGAGAATAATCACATTCTTCTTAATAAAAAACGGTTGGGAGCGTCTCCTCCTCCAATCGTGTTTTTTAATTAAGGGCCAAACAAATGTATTGTGGTCGATGCCTTACAAAACGACAACTAGATCCAAGACCTCAATATCCAAAATAGAATAATAAGAAAAATCATCTCAATAAGTTTGTTAGGCTTTCGAGAGCAGCACATAAAAGAACCTACTCCTATAATAGAATAACATAATAACCTTCATCTAGACCACTATGATGACATTGTTCGGAAGGTAACTACAACAACCTACAAGTCCCATTTCACCTACTCCCAAAGCAAATAATTGAAGCGACATTTCAAGGCTTAGGCAACGTTGAAGTGCAAATTATTTGCATGATGATCCTACAACAATGTCTGTCAACAATCGATAGGCTTGCAGAGGGTGGATGGCCATACATAATCTATGTCATTACGTGATGAAAACATTGCACCATCTACTTGTTGAGTGACAATACACAAGAGGATGTGGAGCCTTATTGTAACCTGGTTTGCCTAACTAAAACTCCTGCCATCAAAATGGTAGCATTGGATGCATGAATGGTGGAACCTTCATTTCCACAACGTTTGTTCCATAAAAATCCATTAATAGTCTTAACTCTGTTCGTTACATGAGAATTGTAGAAAGAAAGAAATATGAAAGCGATACACACATATAACCTAAAGGGCAATAAGATTGATTTGAAAGTGAAAACAAGTACGAGGCGTGAAAGTGGGTGACAACAGCTGCAAAAAAAAAAAAAAGTTAGCGGCCCTCATAGCGTGATAATAACCTTTTTTGGTTGCTTAGTTTCTTGGCTCATAAAATCTCTTCTTTATCAATGATATAGACATTGTCTCGTCCAATAATTAAAAAAGGAAACCTCGTTACTTTGAAGTTAGAATGAATGGATGAATTGGAATTAGGAGGAGAGGAGAAACACTACCTACACCGTTGATAATCTCCCGAGGTTGGCCTCTTCACGACTCACGACTCACGTCTGACGTGTCCAACCGATGCCGAATTCCCGGACGCGGTCGAACCAGCTAGCTCACCGACCGCAACACGCACAGACCGAACCAAATTAAACCCCACTCCCCCCTTGCCGCCGCCGGCACTCCCCCGCCGCCGGCTGGTACACGTCTCCTCCGCGCTCCTCGCCGCCGCCGGAGACGCCTCGCCGCGCGCTGTCCAACTCATCACCATGCTGCAGAGCAAATCATTCGTGAAGAAGACGAAGCAAGGCCGCATCCAAAAGGTCAGTGCTCGGGCAAACGCCGCCATCTCTCGAGCTGCTCCCCCCAAACCCTACCTGACGCCGCCGCCGTCACCTCTCCGCAGGTCGTCAGAGAGCACTACCTCCGCGACGACGTCTACTGCGGCTTCGTCCCCTGCTCCGTCTGCGCCGCCGCCGCGGAGCGCAAGCTCGCCGCTGCTTGCGCCGCCATCCTCGTCGTCGACACCAACGTCGTGCTCCACCAGGTAACGGAAGCGTTCCTCTGTCACTCGCTTAGCCTAGGGTTGAGGGTGCGCTGGGATGATGAACTGAGATGTTGCGGCAGATCGATTTGCTGGAGAACCCCGCGATTGAGGATGTCGTTCTGCTGTCAGTGGTGCTGGACGAGGTGAAGAATAAGAACCTCTCGGTTTTCAACAGGATCAAGGCACTGTGTACCAACAAAGCACGGAGGTTCTATGTTTTCGCCAACGAGCAGCACAGGTGGGTTCCTATTCTACCATTATGTCCTCATTTGTAGTTCTGAACTTCTGATTGAGATTGCATTGCTTTCTTCCTATTTGAACCATAAGGTTCCAGGTTCAGTTTTGTAGTCAATTGAATATTGCTGATAAAACTGCTTGAGTTAGTAGATCTATAAGTGTATTGGAGTTGCTAGCATTGGAAAAATAGAGGAATACTTAAGGGTTTACCCAAGATCACTCGTGACATGATACTGTGGTCCACTCTTTTTAGAGTTAGCTTTGAGAATTTATGTAAATTAGGTGAAATTTATTATATTTTTTTTTTAAAAAAAATTTGTTCAAATGATGTTTGCTTGAAGCCACACACTCATTTAAAATGCAGCCTGAGTATTGGACCCCATTTTTCGCAGTTTCAGCATGATTGTATTGATGATATGTCTTTATGCAAGCGCCAAACAAAATAGTTTCATGGGAAGAATTAATAGCTTTTGGTAGATGCCCATTGTCTGAGAGGGTTACAGCTATCATAATGCAAAATTGTCAATGTGTGCATCAGTCTTACAATCCTAGGCTCTTCCTGACATTGCATCTTTCAAAGCGATATCGAAGTGGATGCACTGCATATAAAATTGTCATTGGATCTTTCAAAGTGATATCACAGCTATCTGTAGATGCCCATGGTCTGAGAAGGCTACAGCTTTCATAATGGAAAAATTGTCAATGTGTGTGTCACTCCCTTACAAGCCATAGTCCTAGACTCTTCCTGACATTGCATCTTTCGAAGTGATAGTGGATGAACTGCATGTTAAAAAGGGCAGTGAAAGTCCTCTTTCTACAGTGTCTTCTGTGATGCAAATGCCTATCAATGGGGAATTTTGAAATCTAATTGCACGCACTTCAGCTTCTAGTTGTGTACCCATGTAAATTGTGTAAGCTGTTAATATCAAGACCTGTTTCTTGACGGCAGCCTTCTCTTTTATTTGCCATTATATGTTTCTCATTTACTCAAAAACAGGGATACTTATGTCAAAGACATGGTTGGGGAGAGCTCTAATGATCGTAATGACAGAGGTATGGAATGATCTTGTTAACCTGGTTATCTGTTTCCACACATCCATTTCCTATCATATATAGGACAGTTGTGCCACTGATTGTTTTCTTATTCAGCAATTCGTGTTGCTGCTCGTTGGTACCAAAGCCATCTTGGTGAGAGCGTGAAGGTTCTACTGATTACAAACGACAGAGATAACAAAAGGAAAGCTATCGAAGAAGGCCTTAACGCTGAGACAGGTGGATAACATACTACAACTGATTTATATATGGCTCAATGCTTTTTAAAAATGAAATGATATTGTGGTAGCCACAATCTCAATAAAATATTTCTTGTTACAGTTGAGTCATATGTAAGATCGCTTGCGCAGCCTGGTTTGCTTGATTTGGTGGTTGTTCCATCCAGTGGAGATGTTACCATGGAAGATGTAGAAGATCATAGACCATCCAAGAAGAAAGTAATCTATAATGAGGTATGCTAACTATACAGTAGTACTTTGTTGATGACATTTATGCTTTTGTGTGAAATGTACTCATCTGTTTGCTTGATATTATTACAGCACAAACCAATGTCAGAAATTACATCTGGTTTGCGGTGTGGAATCTACCATCAAGGGAAGCTTCGAGTTAATCGTTACAATCCATTTGAAGCTTATGTTGGAAGTGAGAGCATTGGCGACGAGATTGTTATCCGTGGCCGCTCAAATATGAACAGGGCCTTTGATGGTGATATAGTTGCTGTTGAGCTCTTGCCACAAGATCAGTGGCAGGAGTCGAAGTCTTTTATAGCAGATGATGACGGTATTTTCTCAGTGCTGAAATGATAAGATGAAACACATCTCATTTTATTTCCTTTTTTGGTGAAATGTTGCTGGTTTTTTCAGAAGAAGAAGAAGATGTCCATCTTGTCCCCAATAGTGCTGATGATGCTCCTCGGAACACCAATTCCACACAATCAACAGTTGGATCGTCAGCTCCTTCTGTCTCTAGTCGTCCAGTTGGACGTGTTGTGGGTATAATCAAGCGAAATTGGAATTCGTGAGTTTCTATATGTTCTAAGTGAGATTTCACATACTCCTATCTCAGGATTATATATAATAAGGTGCTGGTTCTGCAGGTACTGTGGGTCGTTGGAGCCGATGCCCATGCCTGCTGGTAGTGGGGGTGTTGCTCATGCTTTATTTGTTTCAAAAGATCGAAGAGTTCCTAAGATCCGAATTCAAACCAGGCAGCTTGAGAATCTCGTGAACAAAAGAATTGTTGTTGCGGTTGATTCATGGGATGTTTTGTCTCGATATCCATCAGGACACTATGTACGCACCATTGGAGATATTGGTGACAAAGAAACTGAAACAGAGGCAAGTGTACTTAAATTTAGAGTTGCATCATGTGCATCTTATAAGGATACTTGCATGTAAGGTCATATTCTTGATGGTAACATGTTAGTGATGTTTATGCATGAAGCAGGTTGTCTTAATAGAGAATGATATCAACACCAGGCCTTTCTCTACTCAAGTCCTTGCTTGTTTGCCACCTTTACCTTGGACATTATCACCAGAGGATCTGGCTAATCCTAATAGACAAGACTTGCGCCAAGTGAGAGTCTTTAGTGTCGATCCACCAGGTAATTTAGTCAGGATACTCGCAATCCGTTTCTATTTTATGTGTCTGGGCCAAACCCTTATGCTTCAGCTGCTTTATAGGTTGTCGAGACATTGATGATGCACTACATTGCACGCTACTTCCCAATGGGAACTTTGAAGTTGGAGTTCGTATCCTTAAACAATTTCTGCTGTAAATTCTTCTGTTTAGTTCAAATTTGCCAGCAAATTTTCTTGGTTGTCTTTGAGTTAATATTTACCTACTTAACTTTGTTTTAGTTGATGGTAGTTCATTTTGCAAATTGTGACTAGGCTCTTTTGCATCTACCATTCTACCTGGCTTGGAGTGTATCACATAAAATTGATTGTCTAGTACTAGTATTAAATGGAATTGGTTATTATGCAAATAGTGCATTTTTATTCTCCTAAACATGCAGCATATACACATCTGCACGAGTCTCTGTCATATCAGTAGTGTCATATCAGAAAAAGAAGTGTTATGCAAGAGATTTTAAGTTAACTCATGGTCTCTGCTTGGTGTAGACTCTGTTTAGAAATCCTTTTTCTTGATAAAATCCATTTTCTAGATGGCCTAAAATCATTTTGCATCATCTGATTTGGCATTACTGGTTTTCAATTGGAATACCCATCTTCCAGGACATAAATAAAACGTATAATGACATAAAAATGAATTAAATTGACATATTAAAACTGGGTTCAAACAGAGTATTGCAAATATGTGATTATCTATGTTGTACCTTTGGTTCTTGAAATTTGTTATATTCAACCAATTTACTTCGTCTCAGTCACTACCGCTGTCTTGAATTATCATGATCATTCACTCTGTGTTACTGATAGACTGCATTTCTTGACTTGAGCTGACCAGATATCGCTGATGTCACTAATTTTGTTCACCCTGGTACCCCTCTTGATGAGGAAGCTGCACAGAGGGGCACTTCTGTTTATCTTGTTGGGCAGCGGATTGATATGCTTCCAAAGCCCCTGACTGAAGGTGCTGATGCTTCTTAGGTGGCGCATATCGATTATTGAATTAACTAAATTCTGAAACTAAATGTTGCTGTTTTTATTTGAAGAAAAGACCGCCAGTTTGTAGTATCTGGATTGACTACTGATTTCTCTTGTTTTGGTTTCCAGATGTTTGTTCACTTCGTGCTGATGTTGAAAGGTTGGCATTCTCTGTCATTTGGGTAAGTCTTGTTCATGACAACTTCGATTAGCACTAGTTAGATATGCGTTGCATAGGATATTTTGATTTAGGTGTGACCTTTTCAACTGTTATCTATATGTGTTTGGCATATGGGGCAAGTCTAGAGTGCCTCCCCTAGAACTATGAATGAACTCAGGTAGTCCACAGTGGAGGACACAGGCCCCAGGCTGGCTGTGCTGCAGCTCGGGTCCTTGGCCAAGTAAATCATTGTAAATCACATAAACAATGAAGGATTAGGCTATAGTAGTCTATTTGTAGCAATTTCATGTGTATCTCAGGCTGGGGCCTAGCTTGATCTTGGATTCTCGTCCTCCCCTGGTATTCCATATTATACTGACCACCACATGGTTTCCCTTGATCCCTTCATATAGCAGAACAATACTGCTTGCAAAAATGGTGCCTTCACCTTTTGGTTTTGCGGAGAGTAATTATTTTCATATGTCAGGCATTTAAATAAGCGTATTGATACTGACGTTTGGTATTTGGAACATTATGTTTACAGGAAATGACTCCTGATGCTGGTGTCATATCCACAAGATATACAAAGAGTGTTATCAAATCTTGTGCTGCAATGTCTTATGTCGAAGCCCAGGCAAGAATGGATGACAGGTGCCTTCTCCATTGCACCTTCTCGGAACATTACTATACATTTAAGTCAAACTTGAAGTTGGTATGATCAGTCAAAAATGCACCAGTGAACTTGATTGCTTTCTTTTGTTTATTTTTCAGCCGTTTAGTTGATCCACTTACTGTAGACTTGCGGAACTTAAATACATTGGCAAAGGTCAGCTATCGTGTTCCACTCTTATCACACTGTAATGGTGTATGTCTGCTACCGTCTATGTACTATTTAATGCCAATAACATCACCTTACATATTCATGCTCTGATTGCTTATGCAGATCATGCGACAACGACGTTGTGAAAGAGGGGCTCTGACTCTTGCTTCTGCAGAAGTAAAATTTGAAATCGATAGTGAAACTCATGATCCTCTTGACATAGGTATGAGGTTCTGTAATGCTTATCGGTGTTATATTTTAGAATTCGCTATAAAGTACTTACATAGTTACATCAAATTCAATAGGAATTTATCAAATTCGCGAGGCAAATCAAATGATAGAAGAGTTTATGTTGGCTGCGAATGTTTCTGTTGCTGAGAAGATTTTGAATCACTTCCCCTTATGTTCATTGCTAAGGTAAATATTGTTCATTTTTTTATATTGTCACATTCCAGATCTGCCAAAGATATCGGAAAAGCCCATGGAACCACACTGTGTCCATTAAAATGAATAATCAGTGAGGATCTGCCATTTGCCAACTTCTTATCTGTGACCTTTCTTTTCAGCCCTTTAAAGTTATATACTTATATGTAACTGTACTATACGTAATATCACAAGTTGGTCTGAACCTGAGGTAGAATTCCAAAATTATCATCACTGTCACAACAGACCTTAAGGCTGTATATCTCCAAAGAGTCTTGTTACACACTGAAAAGAGCTGTAAAATTATTTTGCTGCTTCTAAACATATTGCATAAATATGATCACTTCTGCACTCAGTACCAATACTGATATATTGGCAATCACGTAAACCGATTCAAGTTTGTGTACTGCTCTTGTTTCTTAAAAGCTAAAACCACCACCAGTTCGAAAGTTCATTTGTGACTAGGCTAGAAGGTAGTACCTGAGAACACATCAATGTAATATCATAATTCCAGTCTAAAAAGTGTATTCAACATCATGCAACTTTGTGTTTTAAAATTGAAAGTTTTTCGATTGTTGGCTGTTTCGCACTGTTTGTCTGCATGGTGCTTCTGCTAATCTGTTGGTGTCTGTTATCATGAAAGTTACTTCTTGAACTTTTCAAAGCCTGCAAAATTTCATTTGTTGGTCACAGGCGCCATCCTAGCCCAACAAAAGAGATGCTTGAGCCATTACTCCGTACCGCCTCTTCTGTTGGCCTCAATCTGGATGTATCATCCTCAAAGGCATTAGCGGAATCACTTGACAACGCAAATGTGAGTCCATTATGTATTATTTTACTCTTTGGATGCTTCATTAATATTATTATATATTGATAATAGACTCTTATGCTGACCCTTTATTGCTGCATGACACACAGAGCAATGACCCATACTTCAACAAGCTTATTAGAATTTTGGCCACTAGATGCATGACACAGGTAAGATTGGGAAACAAAGTCCTTACTCTTATTTACTGATTTCAAAGAATCCATATGACTTTCCCTGTTGCAATGCACAGGCAGTTTATTTCTGCAGTGGAGATTTGACCTTTTCTGAGTATTACCATTACGGGCTTGCAGCTTCTCTTTACACTCATTTCACCTCTCCCATTCGCAGATATGCAGGTTTGTTTTCCTTCCTTAGATGCTCTGATGCATGAAAGTAATATGTTTGATGGGTTGAATATAATGGGAGCTGAAGCTGTTCAAGCCATTTATTAGCTATTTTCTTCATCTGGCCTTTCTATCTAATTAGCCTTTTATGATTATTATGGGTCTGAACCTAATCTAACCTTTCTTTTGTTACCTGCACGTAGCATGAGTGAAACTGTTAGAAAAAGTTGATTTTCTACCTATTAGCTGACCACAAAGACATAGTGATGTTTGCCATTGATGATACTACTTTTCCCTTTGCCGAGAATTTATTGACTTTACATAATAACCCCAGGGATGAGATGCATTAGCTGGATCCTGCAGTACAAACAGTAGTTAATTATATTGACAGAAAAAAGCAAGTTGGGGTGTAGTTTATGTATTGTTAGTTTGTTACATCATCCTTTGTTGCTATTGGTGTATGCCTGGAATAAGAATCGAAATAAATGCCAGTAAGCTTACTTTGTGTTTCTAAGTGCTGTAAGGAAATAGAACTAATGGCAAGGGACATATTAGCTTTGGCCCCGTAATTGATAGCATGATAGCCTGCTATTAGATCTGCTTTTTTTGTTGGTATAAGACAGTGAATCCAATCAATTGACTTTTCGCATGTGTACGACACAGATCCTGTTGTAGCGTTGTGTGGAGTGCCATCGCACAGTGATAGTGTAGTCCTGCAGATGACATCAGTAGCATACACCTTATGATATTTCATAGCATAGTTGATCATGCAGTTCTAGGCTGTAGCCTGTAGAAGTTTTTGAAAAAAATGTAGCCTGTAGATGTATTGCAGCACATTAAATTGTGACGATGATCTTGATTCTACATCCTTTTGTTGCAGATGTTGTTGTTCATAGACTGCTAGCTGCAGCTCTAGGTATTGCAAAGCTCCCACCAATCTTTCAGGATGGTCCACAACTTACAGGAATCGCTGACAGTAAGAAATGAGAAATCAAATCTAGTACTTGAGCATTTATATTTTATAAAAGTGTCACTGTTTGTTACTGATACTGTTATCGTGCCAGACTTGAATTACAGACATCGAAATGCCCAGATGGCAAGCAGAGCATCAGTGGAACTCCACACCCACATATATTTCAAGACAAGGTACATATCTTGATTGTAGATTACATAAGTGTGTGGTAGGTTAGAAGTAGATAATATTGAAATGTGATAATGATGGTGGCAAAAGGTAACGACATCAAGTCTGTTCAGGCCTTCAGGACTTCGTACATTGTTTTCTGACTGCCTAACTCTTTACGTGCAGGCCAACTGACACTGAAGCTAGGATAGTAAAGATCAAGGCAAATGGTTTCATAGTCTTCGTCCCAAAGTACGGTTCTCTCCCTTCCAAATTTCTTTGTGGACTCAATGTTATGAATTCGTTGTTTTTACTCCTTTCTCTAATCAGGTTTGGCATAGAAGGGCCCATCTACCTTACTCCGAAGGGAGAGGAAGGTGGTGATTGGGTAGTTGATGAGGTGCACCAGAGAGTAACCAAGCCCGGGACAAACATCAGCTATGCTATCCTCCAGACTGTTAGGATTCATATGGAAGTAGTTGAACCTCAGCCTCATCGCCCAAAGCTGCAACTCACCCTCATATGAAAAATGTACAGCTGAATTGTAACATTAGTGTTTTCCCAGCCTCTTACACCTCCAGCCCATTCTTTAATTCAACATTGTTGTGATTTTCAGTTTGTAACACTAACCACATGGTCAGGATTTTGTAGTCTCAGATAGTTTTTCTCAATACATGGATATCTATGCATGGAAATGGTATTCACAGCAGAGAAAATATACAACGTTGTATTCTGTTAATGTGATATTTGTATGTTAATGTGACAGGCTTGTTATTTTACCAACCATTCATTTACATGGAAAGCAAACATTATTTTTGTGTGGTCAAATCTTGTTGATCTTACCATTATTGTCTATGCCGTCGTATCTCCCATTCTGCTAGATTCAGTGCTGGTAGCTCACAGTACGAGTGACATGAACACCGTGGACCAAAGCGTGAGAGCAAGGGGCAGAAACTAGGTGTGTCAACAGGAAGATGATAGAGCATTCTTCTTCCCCCACATCAAACAGCTGAACACTGAGCTTGTATCAGATCATCAGATCTAATAAAGTCCTAAATAGGTCCGTCTTCCGGTTTCTGATTTGCATGAGAGGAAGGTTTTATTTTATACTACTAATTATATGTGCAATCTGCATGCATGCGGTGACGAATTTGATCCGGGAAGAGGAAGGGAAGGTCTCGCACCGGTCCAGCTGGCATATACAACTCCGATTATTAATGTAAACCGACTCTGACTCTATTACCTATTTTGATCCTGCGATGTTCCTATATATATATATATTTATATATTTATATATATAGGGTGTATTGTATGCACAATTACAAACACAAGAGTTCCAGACGACACGGTGTTTCATCAGGTCAAGAGTTCCAAAAGCAAAAGAAACATGGCACCGCGCCGCCGCCTCCTACGCGGCAACAGCGTCCTGGTATCTGTGTACGCTGACAAGGTGGGCTACCTCGTCTTCAGGTTCGACGTGAAGCGCCTCTTCTCCGATGACGATGAAGACGAGAGCAGAAGCCGAAGCCGAAGCCGCTGCAGGCGACCACGGGAGGTGCTCCCGTTACCTCCCAGCCACGTGGCTTGCTTTCGACGTCCACTCAGCTTCCCCATGGACTTGGTCGGTTCTCCCGGTGGGGACAAGATCGTCGCTGCCACCACGGACGGGCACATCATGGTCTACGACGCCACCAGATCCGAGTACACCTACGACCACGACCTACGCTGCTGGAAGGCCTGGCCCATCCTCCTCGCCTTAAGCAGCAGGTCGTCGTCGTCGGGGGCAGCAGGACCACGGCGCCGCCGCCGCGACGACGGCATGTCAATGCTGTTCGCGACCGAACTCCTCGACTACTCGGAACCAGACCCCTTGTTCGAGGCTCTCCGTCTCACGTCCGGCGGCCGCCTGCAGCCCCTGCCCGTTCCTCCGCCGCTGCTGTTCGGCGACGGCGACGAGGTTGAGGTGACGTCCTACTTCGTCGCCGGCGGGCGCGTGTGGCTGTGCGTATGGTGCAGGTACGACGGGGTCAAGGGAACCTACTCCCTGGACATGGCGGCGCCAAAGCTTGGTTGGCGCCGCGAGGGGAGATGGGTGCTGCCCCTCGTGGGACGAGCGGTGTACGCCCCTGACCTGGGCCTGCTCTTGGGCTTCAACCGCCGGCAACAAGCCCTGCGCGCCATCGACATCAAGGCCAGGCCCCGCCCGGTGATCCGGCAGGAGTGGGCCAACCGGCCAAGGCTACTCTCCTCCCTAGCGAGGACGAGGGCTACTCCTACTCTCCTAAGCAAGATCGTCTCTCGTTCGGGGGACTGGCCTACCTTGGAGGAGGCAGGCTGTGCATCTCATGGTCCAGCTAGCAATGGGGCGAACGCAAGATTCTCGCCCTCACGGCGGTGGAGGTGACGATGACGAATAAGGAAAGTACTAGTAATGAGGGACCGCCGGAGCTGCTGCTGCTGCTGCTGCGCAAGCGCAGGTCGCGCTGCTACCGTCTGCCTCCGGACAATCAGGTGGCCACCGTGCTCCCTGTCTTGTAGCCTGTTCTAGCCGCCGCTCATCATGCACATCCACCACCGTCGTCGATCACCCCACTTTAGACGTGCGTGGCGTTGTCTGGCCGACGATCCACTCCCGATCCTCCCTCCCCGTCCGTTGTCTGGCCGGCCACGCGCTTTGAGTCTTTGACGCGGCCGCGCATGCGCACGCCGTTAAAACCGGCTGCAGCTCCCACTCGGTTGCTCCGCTCGCACCGAGTGGACGTGCGTGCGTGCCTGGCGCGAGCGGAACCAGCCGACCGAGCTCCTCCGCGGCCTGCTGGTCGGTTCATGTGAAGCTCCGTCCATGATAGTGGAGAAAATACATAGCACTGTATTCTGTTAGTGGTGAAAGAGCTGTTGTATGCTAATGTGACAGGGTTGTTAGTTATGCAACGTTCAGTTATATGGAAAGAAAACATTATTTTTCATGGCCAAATCTTGCTAATGTTTACCATTACTTAAAATGGTGCTGATACATTTGATGCTCCTCGTTTGTCTATGCATCATCTCTAGCTCACAGTACGATCGACATGAACACCGTCGACCAAAGCGTGAGAGCAAGGGCAGCAACTAGGTGTGTCCACAGGAAGATGATAGAGCACTCCTCTTCCCCCACATCAAACAGCTGAGCTATTGTGCCTGCAATGCAAAGGAGAAAGAAATGGTCACCTCAGAGACACAAGGGCATTCGCATCTCTGATGCTGACATGTTGCGTGAATAGAATTCCCATTACCAATGCTCATGGCTGGAGGAACCGTGGATTGCAGCAGGAGCACGTAGCGATACAGGGGAGAATTCGGTAGCAACCCAAGCTTGGTGGCTGCGGTGACGATGCCGATCCCACAGATTGGGAGGAGAACAAAACGTATAACAATTATTGATATGACCACAATGGGCTTGACCATCGTCTTGCCTATACCTGGTCTCCCAGCAATCCAATTAGAAACGTAAACAATGGATGTCATGATACTGCATGAGGTCATGGCGATGAGATGTACCTTTTGTCAGATTTCCACCGAGAATCAGCACCGTGCATGGAATTGTACCGTCCCTGCTCCAAAGTTTGACATGTCAACTAATCGGTTCACAGTTTTTTTTCTTTTTTTTTGTAAAAATATACATATATTTGAGGTTGATTTGTACGGCTACTTTGGTGGACTGGTTGCAGCACTCTCGGTCTATGGTGCCGAACGCCTTCGGGCAAGGCTTCGACTCCTTAGTGCTCCTTGTGTCCTGGGAGGTTTGGAAGGAGCGCAACAGCAGGATCTTCGACTTGGACGCCAAATCGCCGTCTCAGCTTCAGCATCTCATCCGGGACGAGGGCGACTCCTGGATCGCGGCAGGCTTCCGTAGCCTTGCGCCACTGTTCGCAGCACCACCTCCCCCATCGCACAATCGGTTCCCCCCAAGTACGCCCCCCATAGCACCTCCGTTCTAGCCAGTACCTTCTGTACGTGTGTGTTGGCCGTTGTGCCCGTGGCATCTCGCCTAGCGGGACAGCGTCTCGTGTAACCAACTCTAATTTTCCTTAATGAAAAACGTGCAATGCATACTTTCGAAAAAAAGGTTGATTTGTACGGAGTGAAGGAAATGTGGCGCTGATGATCACACACTCACCCTAATAATTTGGTAGAATCCTGGATTACCCTAAGAGGAGAACCTTCTTCAGTAACAAGTGATTTCACCTTGTCTACTGCACCCACACTGAATCCCACGACCTGCCACAGTAAACATCACACGGCAATCCTAGCAGTTAGTTTTGAGTTCCATTGTTCACTTTCTGTAATGGCATCATACTGAAGTAGTGAAAACTGAAAAGCAAATGTGTGGCATACCGCAGCTACACTTGGCGGTGACCATAGTTCTTTCAGTATCTCCATCACCAACTCCTCTGCTCTTCTCAAGTAGTAACCCAAGAAGGTTGCTCTAGGATCATTTGGAAGCAAGGGAGAACTAACCTGCTAGCCAATCCAAAAAATAACTAGAGTTTGTACATCACTGATCTCAGTAGAATATTCCACTCACCGAGTTGCTTCCAACATCATCGGATAAATCTTCAGAGGACAGTGGAAGAAAAGCGACATTATCGCTATCTGCATCCTGTCCAAAACGCTCTTTGCTTTTGTCAGTCTGAGCGTCTTTCTTACGCATTTTTGCCTTGTACAGCGTAGCGGATCTCTTCATGACACTGTAGCTGTGTGTCCATATGTAGAAGTTGCCTAGCTGCGTGAGGATGGAGCAGCTAAAATCATGCATCCAAACCAACCCTTCTTGGTCTTTGAAAACATGTACTAAGAACTAAGATCAGAACATGGGCTGGCTCACCGCCATTGACATGGACACATAAGAGAGACCAAGAGAGTTGCAAGTGCTGGCGTCTCCGAAAGGGCTGCACTCCTCATTGCAAACCGCTGGAACAATCATCAGAGGAATGGTTCCCCAGTTACCTGAAAAATATGCAAGCAAACACAATAACACATAGTAAACCTTATCTGAAGACAGCAGTAATGACAAAAACTCCACATCCTCGCAAGAGAAACTTATTTTCCATGTGAATTGTATGCCTACTACACATCTTGCAGACTTGCCTGATGAGCAGCAAGCAATGACAAGTCCCTGGAGGTGCTCTTCCGGTCTGAAGGCCTTGACAGACACCCACCCTAGAACTGCCCCGATCAGAAACACGATGCCCATGTTCACTGGCATGAACCACCTTAAATCATTAAGTTCAGGTTCAGAAACAACCGATCAAACCCCAAAACATTCATCACTAAAGCCGAAGCAAGCGAGTTCGAACCAGGAAACGATGTCCTTGAGCGTGACGGTGCTCGACAAGCTAGAGAAGACGAGCGATGGAACAAAGACGATGTAAACAACCTGCGATTGAATCAGTAAAACGGCAACGAGAAGCGCACACACATCCAGTCGTTCAGCGCCGTATTATATATCCAACTGAAACGACAGAATGTTACTACCTTATTGATGTTCCTGCGAGCATCGGCCGTGAGAACGTCGAGATGTCTGGACGCGAGAAGAGCTCCGAGCAAGCCTACGAGGAGGACCTGCAGAACCGGCAGCCATGCTACGACGAGCAGAGACCAGAGCCTCATCTTGGCTTTGGCTGGCAGCCTCAGATTTCGCCTGCCAAAAACATTCAGAGTTCCCTGAAATTCAGGATCGCAGTGAAGACACTCCGAATCCGAAGAGGATGGCGACAATCAGAAACGAAACCTAGTAGTAGTAAGTACCTTCTAGGTGTCTGTATTGTCTCCAATGATAGTCGCAGGAAGAAATGAATTCTGAGACCAAGGATCTGAATTGCCTGCAGAGAGGCGTGGTCGTGTGGAACAAGACGAAATGTGCTGTTGCGAGTTGCGGCGCAGCCGCTTAATAAAGACGGTTATGGCTACAGGGGAAACGGCGGGCGTTGTTGTTGAACAGCCTTGCAGCCATGACGCGTGAGGTCGCACGTGTCAGTGTCCCACACTCCATAGATGTGGAGTGGAGTGCTTCCTTCCATCCATGTGTGCTAGATGTTTTAGAAAATATTGACAAGTTCTTGTTTTTTAACTAAAAGAAGGTAAAGGAACTCATAGCATTTTTTTAAATTTTAATATAGTTTAGAATTAATTTAAGTATAATCTTATAAAAATTGATTATTTTGAAGCGGAGGAGGTACCAAAAAAAGTGAAATTTATTTATGGCGCGCATCAAGATTTTTAACGGGCACACGCACGGGCTGGTGGCAAGTAAAGTAAACGGCCCCCGTGGGCTCTTTGCGTGTGTGGCCCAGAGATCGAACAGGGTTTGGGCCCATGCCAGTCTAAGGAACCGATGAGTGTGCACGACACAGAGCTCCAGCCGCCGCCGCCGCTCGAAATCCTAAACGAGACGGGCCGCCGCTCCTCCAAAGCCGCTTCTGTACCCTCGCCGGGCGCCTCCTCTCTACCCTAGCCGCTGCTGCCGCGGATATACCCTGGGTTCGGGGCCCGTACCATGGCGCGTCGGCACCCTCAGCTTCTCACTTCCGCCTTCCAATTCCGCTGCGTTAGGGCAGTTCGAAGCCGCCTCCCATCAGTACGCGCCGCGCCCGCCTCCATCCAGTAACCTTACGCGCCGCAGTTCGGACCACCAGGGCTTCCGCCGTTTGCACAGTCCCAGCCGCCGCCTCCCACTGCTGAGTTATTCAACCCCACCCTTCAGTTCATACCACCAGGGCCACACCAGGAGGAGCCGTTTGATCCACGGAGTTGGTGGATTCGCAACTGCCCCTGCAAGGCTGCAACCATCGCCATCAGCACCGCGAAGACCATCGTCACAGCAGCGCCTTCATCTCCACCGCCGTTGCCATCAACAATGCCGTTGCATCCTTCGTCTCCAGGTAAGCGGCATTTTTTTTTAAAGTCACCGGGGGAGAGGATCCCCACCTGAATATTTCATTGCTCACTTAGTGCCTGCTTGCAAATATAAACAGAGTTTTACATCATTTGATCACTTTTGTGATCTAAATTGTTTTACATACACCGGGGGAGAGGATCCCCACCTGAATATTTCATTGCTCACTTAGTACCTGCTGGCAAATATGAACAGAGTTTTACGTCATTTGATCACTTGCGATCTAAATTGTTTAACATCCCCACCTGAATATTTCATTGCTCACTTAGTGCCTGCTGGCAAATATGAACATAGTTTTACATCATTTGATCACTTGTGATCTAAATTGTTTAATATCCCCACCTGAATATTTCATTGCTCACTTAGTGCCTGCTGGCAAATATGAACAGAGTTTTACATCATTTGATCACTTGCGATCTAA
This sequence comes from Bothriochloa decipiens, assembly GCA_023333625.1. Classification (NCBI taxonomy): domain Eukaryota; kingdom Viridiplantae; phylum Streptophyta; class Magnoliopsida; order Poales; family Poaceae; genus Bothriochloa; species Bothriochloa decipiens. Next base: position 92,841,264 of record CM041628.1, read on the forward strand.
ATTGTTTAACATAGGTAATAGTCATTTGGAAGATGAGCATCATCCAGAAGGGTGACGTTAGAGGTGAAATATATGGCAGTGTTAGACTTCTTTGATGAACATCCAGTGACTGAACCATATAAGTTTAAAGTCGAATCTTCATATGCTGATATCCCACAAGCTGATCATACAAATATAACATACATTGGGGCTACCGTGTTAGATGGGTATGTTGAGTTCTTGTTCAAGTTACATGCAGAGAACAAAAGCTTTGGTGGCAATTTCGATGTCAGTGATATGCTTGTGTCAATAGAAGATCCTTTGCATGTAACAATCAACAAGCATGCTAATCTGAGAGCTTCAAAACTTAACATACACAAAGATTTGATGAAGCTACTCAATTCTCTAGTGAAGACTAGATATGGTGAAGCTGGAAATCGACCTTCATTTCTTGGGTAGAAGATCTATCTCCAGAATCAGATGTTGAAGAAGAAGCATGGGAGATACAACTTTGGGTTATCAGGCATCATCCTTTGCTTATCGAGCCAGCTTTAAGAAGACTGCTACTTACAGATTTCTCCAAATTCTATAAAACTCTGGATCATGCAGCAGCGGGACAACTTATTGAAAAGATAAACAATTTCTACCATCCTAGGTTGCACGTTTTCACTGCGCCTAAAGATGAGTTCATCTCTGCTATATACTGGAAAAATCATCAGAGAAACACTGCAGATGCAGGTCTTGCCAGCGAGGATGACTATCTTTCAGTGTTCCTGCACAACTTTATTGATTATGGGCCACAAGAAGCATTGGTATGCATAATGTTATTTCAGGTGTTACCTATAGTACTATAATTGGTTATTACTTGGTCACACATGTTTTTTATTCGCTGTAGGCTTGTGGTATTGAACTGGAAGAACTGGAACTAATAGTTGCACATTAGTTTGGAAAACCTTTGCCCACCTTTCTTGAGGAAATGTCCAGCGCCACCAACAATCATGAAATGTAAGTGTTTCGTTTGTTTGCTTCTAATATTTTTTGGTTTTATTTAATTGACAATGTGCCATTTCAGGCTCAAGGGGATACTTGCTATGTATGCTGAGCGGAGATCTGTCTCACGTAGAGCTCTCGGGTGAAGGATGGAGGACAACCTCCAGTTAAGACCTTTAAAATTTCTTCATTCCATTTTGAATTTAATGGTGCCATGAGCTGCTTGATTTTGTATATTGACTGATGAACATGTACTAGACAATACTTCATAATTTCTTCTGGCTTCTGTGCTATATCAGTATATATGAGAAAATTAACTTGGGTACCTTTGGTTGATAAAAGTGCTAAAAAACTTGATATCTGGAAGGGAGGCACTATGTCCATTGCTGGGAGGTCCACCTTGATTAGCTCTATCTTGAATAATTCCCCTGTTTACCACATGTCTATTTACTTGTTGCCAAAAACAACTCTGTACAAGTTGGATAGAATTAGGAGGTCTTTTTTTTTTTTGGCAGAAAGGGGAGGGGGTTACAAAAAACAAGTATCATCTTCTCAAATGGACAAAGATTTGTAAGAGTAAAAGAAAAGGTGGCCTTGGAATTAAAGATATTAGGAAAATGAATATTTGCCTCTTATGCAAATGGTGGTGGAAACTGGATGTTGAGGATGGTCTGTGGCAAAAAATATCAGATTCAAATACATCAAGGATGGATCAATCTGTGGTGTGAAGCATAGATAAAATGATTCTGCTATATGGACTGATTTATTGAAAATTAAAGACATTTATCTTCAAGGGAGGAGAGTTGAAGTAAAGAATGGTAAAAATACTTAGTTCTGGAAACATTCATAGTTATATGAAAGTCCTTTGTGTATACCCTGTTCTCTTTAAATTCTGTGAACAGCAAGACATTTCTGTGCATCAGGTGAAAAGTAACATTAATAGTGTTTCTTTCAGTAGATGGTTGACTGATAATATGCTGCAGGATTGGCAAAAGATTAGTTATGACATGAGTACTATTTGTCTTTCTCCTGAAGATGATAGAATTGTATGGAAGTTTGAATTCAGAGGGAAATTTAGTGTCAAATCTGTATACAATGCTATGACTCTGAATGATCCAGGACCATATCATAAGAAAATCTTGAAAGGAAAAATTCCAGCTAAAATCAAAATTTTCTTATAGCTCATGATGAATAATGCAGTGCTAGCGAAGGATAATTTGTTGAGGAAATGGGCTGGTGATCTTTCATGCTACTTTTGTGATCTTGATGAAACTCCTTGTCACCTGTTTTTCCAATGTAGTACTGCCATAGCGGTTTGGGCAATAGTTGCCAGCTGTTTTGGGGCTAATAATGTGCCCAGATCTTTAGGACAATGTTTGTTATATGGTGTGAAAGATGGCTTCCATATGGTAAACAGTTTCATACTCTTGGTATAGCGGCCATCTGTTGGGCCATTTGGGAAAACCTGTAACAAAGTGTGCTTTGATAACAAGTTGTTTAAAGATCCTGCTTCAATAGTGTGCTATGCTTGAGCTCTAATGGGTTATTGGGCAGGTCTTTTTCTGGAGAATGACAAGGAAGCTTTGGAGGCTGGTGTTGGTCAGATGCTACAAATCGCTACTCAGCTGTTTTGCAAGATGAATGAAAAGGAAGGACGACTGTGTCTGTGTCTACAGGATGGCTCCAAAGGCGATATACAGGAGTAAGAAGAAGCTGGATATGGGTGAAGATCAAATGATCAGGATGTGTTTGAAAACAAGAACCTGTGGTTGTTTTTTGCTGTCAGTCAAAACTTAGTGTACCTTGGTTCAGTTCTGATGGCCCTAGTGGCATCCATTCTGGCTCTCTGTTATATCTGTTAGGAGGGTATTAATTCAGGTTTCATTGTAAGCTGTCAGTTCCTATATTTCTTTTTCTGTCATTCCTATCAAACTCAAAACTCTGTATTTCCGTTTGCATGACGGAAATTGGTCAAACTTGGTTCAAAAAATATGAGAAAACTAACTAATTAAGCATTGCCAACAACAATACCTCTGTTTTAGTTGTTTGTTTGTTTTCCTAGTTTCAGTTATTGATAAAATCGATTGTGTATGTATGTTTTTTGTGGCTATAGTTTACTCGGGATCATATGCAAGTGCTTTATGTGAATTTTTGTGTTGGTTCTAAGATGATAGCTTATTTGTTATAATCCTCAAATGTCAAGCCTTTTGTTTGATTTCATTTCATGTATGTCCTAGCTTCCGTTTTCTAGTGCCTGTGGTTTCTTTCCTCAAAAGCACCTGTCAACCTAACAGAGAAATACCTCAACCTTGGACCTTTAGGGGTTGGGTAAATCTGCATTTTTTACTTATGTGGTGCCTCAGCTCACATGGGAAGCTATCCTCCATTTCTCGTTCATATTTGCTAGTGGAGTTCTTTTAGTACTCTGTACTTATTATGCAACTTCGCTTGGATGATCTTAAGATAAAGAGCAAAGATCTCTCCGGTTCAAAGAAGAAGAATCAGAACATGCTTATCTTTGTTCTTTGGTTTCGATTTCATTGTTCTTTTGTTGTGGCATTCAAAGATAATTTTCCTGTGCTTTCATTTTCTGCGAACTGCAAGGCATTATTACACAACTGCAAACTGAATGTTGCTTATCTTGCGAAAAAAAAATATGACCCTAAGTTTTAGTATTCCAGTTGAGCTGATTCAGGAAGTTCATAAATCCACCTTATTCGGTTAGCTGGTGGTCCCTCAGTCACTAATTCACTAAGCATGCCCCATCTTTTATTTTCAAGATGCAGTTCTAGTAACAGCCTGGCAATGATCTTTTGGTTGATAATTTCATATCTGTTTTGTTCTTTGCACTGTATAATCTTCACCTGGACGGTTAAACTCTTTTGAGTTTTGAGTAACATGCAACACCCCTTTTTACTGTATTTCTTCCATTATGATATTGACCTTATCTTCATTAAAGATAAGCCTTCTTTTAAAGCGGTGAAGTTAGACCTATTCTGCTCATCATGGACTGAGTCAAAGAGACATGAAGAGTAAAGTACGGAACACGACGACTAAAGGACGTCGCAGGTACCACGTTACATTCTCCATCAAATAGCCAAATAAATCTTGTGTACACAGATTTGCCGCGGAGTTGGAATATTATAACACGTTGAATTGAATTTTCTAAAAGGAGCAATTCAACTCAATTCATGAATGTATTGACAGTTGGCGCGTCGTACCCGTTGTTACCTTGCGGTGCCTGAACCTGATGCTGCTGTCTCCGAACAGAGTGCTGCGAGCGCACGCGGAAAGCCAACCTGCAGTCAAGCACCACTGTTTCTGCAAAGCTTTGCCTACTGGAATTGGAATGAACAGTTAAGCATCGGATCGTGTCAAGTTTTTTTCTGGTGTAAAAATGGGTCAAATCCAGCGGTAGCTGGTGGCACGGCCAAGCAGTCATGCCACCGTGTAAAAATCAGGAGAAGGCACATCTCATGCTTTTTTTATATATTATTTTTCACGTGTGGCGCCTGCCGACTGGCCTCGCCACAGAGCAGGCGGCAAGTCCCTAGCTCCCATTACGGTTACGGGCGGGTGCTTAGCTTTCCCAATCAGGTAGTGATCCGCACGCCAACTAGAGGTAGGGGATAAGCACTACGGAGAGCGGCTCTACGGAGAAGTAAAAAGGACAGCGACTTTGGCGGGCCGGGCCCCGGCAGAGCTGGACGGACGGACATGCACTGGCAGCCCGCCATTGACCTGTCGCTAGCTTGCCAAATATCTCGCGCGACGACCCCTCGTCGTCGGCGACCTCACCTGGAACGAGTCAGACATCGCCGCCGGCATGGTCCTGCCCGCAGCCCGCAGCGTCCGCGAACTAGCACCACAGGTGCGGCGGGTTCTTACAACTATTGAGGGCTCCACCTCCGCTCCACTTGGCTGACTCGCACGACGTGGAGTATGCCGTCGGGGTGCAGGCACTGGAGCTGGAGAGCCGTTCGCCATCCGTACTGGGTATGTCTCCTTGTCCTTGGGTCGTCGATCGTGTCTGGGCGGCCCTTGTGTCGTGCGGCAGTGCTGCAACTTTTCCTCGTGTTGATGCTTGCCTCCTGGCTCCTTGCCCCCTTCACATTCATAGCACAGCTCGCGCGCGCACACGCATTGTATTTTCTCTCCTTAGTCAAATTACTTAAAATTCACTCACTAGTATGATATATCTAAATATATTCAGTGAAGAAGACATAGTTGATAAAATAAATTTGATATTCTTTCACAACCCGTTTTCAATTAAGATGAAAACAACCTGCTAGCTCACTCGTAAAAAAAAAATGCTAGCAACCCTTTGTCAAAAAAAAAAAGAACTGATAGCAACCGCCATGGCGCCATTGTAAGCTTAGATTTAGAGTTAAATGACCCAACGGCCTTGAGCTTGGAAGAGTAGGCTTCGTTTGTTCAAGCTATTTGAATGATCAAGGCGCCTCGCTAAGGTCATCCGAATGGTTCGTGTATCTTTTGTGGCGTTTTGCTCTCTCTTAATGAAAAACGGGTGAAGTCCTAGTCGCGAAAAAAAAAAGCTTGGAAGAGTGTGCCGTGTAGGTTCACATACTTTGAAAATGCATTTTGACCCTATAATGTTGAGTGGGGCACCACAAGTCAATGCCGGTTGTATGGATATTTCCTGCTGACATGACATGCTAGTGAGGCATGTATATATTTTAATTTGAACTCTTACTTTATTTTTGAAAATAGATCCTCTTTCCTCCCTCCCTTGTTACTGTGTTTCTGTGGTTCCTGCAGTTGCATCGTCGCTTCCCATGGTCTATTTTTTAAAGGAGAAATAAATTTGAAGGGTTAACTATAAAACAAGATGCCACACTAGTATGTCACTTCAACAAAAGAATGCTCATATATGGCTCGCATAGATCACTTAACAAGTTTAGTGACTCATCAATCCATTTTCAAAATTCGTGGATTCAAAAGTTTGAGAGCCGCTAGGTCATGAAACTCTTACATTTAGTCTAACTACTTAGATATTTTTCCTCACAAAAAAATTACTTAGATATTAGCGGTTTATAGTACTACAGACATTAAATTTTGTGGATAAGAACGTGCTAAGTACGTCACAAAAGAGCGACTTTGACTTAAAACGAAACTACCACAGTATGCGGTTGAACTGTACATTTTAGACACGAAGTGGTGCATGGCTATTTCTATTTGCCGTGCAGTGCAGGGCGCGAAAAGTAGCTGAACGCTCGTAGAGGCGCACCGTGGACGACGAGCGCAAACAGAGACGTGGATCCAAGGATGAGTCGATGGATCACTCACTCACGTGCTGAACAGGTAAGACACGCTTCATGTAATATCTTAATTAATTATAAAAAAATATTATTTTTAAATATAAAGATGCACAGATATTTTTTTTAAAAAATCACTCACATTGGGCACCGTCCATCAGTCGCCATCGCGGCCATCGCGTTATGTTACCTAGCAACGAAAAAAGCGAACTCCGTCGTCGTTTACCCCGTCGACGTCAGCGTCCCGTTTTTTCTCGTTATTTTTGTCCTGCTAGCTGGTGGCCGCGCTGCCCACGAGGCCGCAACAAGAAAGGCGGCCAGTTGGGACCCCCGTGTGCCTGCCGGCCGAGCACTCTCAAATAATCACAGGAGCAACTGCACAGCATAGCTCGCGTCGATCGCGTCCGTGGTCGCCCAGGCCAGGCCACCAACCACCCCGCAGTCCACTGCCGCCGTGCCCACAATGGGCAGTAGCGCTACAAAAAAGACGTCCAGTTCCTCCGGTGCTCCCCGAGCCAAAATCCTCCGGGTCCGAGGCCTCTCGCGCGAGCACACACTCCACTTCTGATCCTCTGGTCCTTCCCCTCTGTTTTTCTGGCCGTGGCCGGCCGGCTACGCTCTTTGACGCGGCCGTCCCGCGCGCGCCGATAAAACCGCCTGCGGCCTGCAGCTCCCACTCGGCTGCTCCGCTCGCTCGCACCGAGTGGCAAGAGACATACGGCGTGCCTGTGCCTGGCGCGAGCGAACCAGCAGCAGCCAGCTACTATAGATCGAGCTCCTGCTGGTCGGTTCGCTTCGCTCCAGGTCTCCAGGAGAAGGCAGAAGGGACGGCATGGCGGGGGGCGGGGGCGGGCGGGACCTGCCGTCGACTCCGACGTGGGCGGTGGCGGTGGTGTGCTCCGTCATCGTGCTCCTCTCCGTCGCCATGGAGCACGGCCTTCACAAGCTCGGCCACGTACGTGTACATCCTTCATTTCGCATGTGTGCGTGCAGTGCGTAAGGTTGAGCACCAGAAGCTGAGCTTTGATCTGGGTGTCTGACTGCTGCCTGTCGCCTTGTGGTTGTGTGGTGCAGTGGTTCCATACGAGGCAGAAGAAGGCCATGCGGGAGGCGCTGGAGAAGATCAAAGCAGGTGAGCTGCTCCCATCATCGCCCCCAGTCCACACCACTCTATTATTGCCATGTTGCGGACGAACATGCATGATTATTGCCGTCAGTCAATTCATGGTCGATCGGTCGGTCGCCACCAGAATCCGTTGCATACATTCCCTCCTCCATAGTTTATGACTTTCAGAATTCAGATGCTACCGGCCTGCGCATGCATAAACAAAGACCTTTTTATACGAGTAATGCTACTAGTGTTGGCCTTGTATGGCAACAAAATTTAGTTAGTCAGAAGTCAGAACACACAGCCTTAGCTTCTTCTTAGTTTAGTTCTTGTGCCGGCACCAGCTTTTATCCTTTTGCAGCTTCTTTTGTTTTTTTTTTCCTGCTAAAAACTGGTTTGGTTGCGTGCAGAGTTGATGCTGATGGGTTTCATCTCGCTGCTCCTCGCCGTGGGGCAGACGCCCATCTCCAAGATATGTATCCCCACCAAGGCCGGCAACATCATGCTGCCGTGCAAGGCGCAGAAAGGCGACGACGACGACAAGAGCGGCGGCGATAGCCGCCGGAGGCTCCTCTGGCACCCGCCGTGCCATGGATATGAATCCGACCACCGTCGGTTCTTGGCCGGCGCGGCTCCGAGCGACGACTACTGCGCTAACCAAGTGAGGCCCCGGCCACCACTGCAATTGCGACGCAACAAGCTATAAGCTGCATGCATGCTTGCTCGCTGCGAGATGCTTCTCCGTCTAAATTACTGACCCTCACTTTAAATTATAAGTCGTTTTAACTATTTTATATATTTAATTTTGCTATATATTTAAATATAATAATATATTTAAAGACATAGCAAAATAAATAAAAAAAATCAAAGCAATTTAAAATTTAGAATGGGGGAGTATTTAGAAAGTCATTTAAATAAAATTATTTTTTTATTTCTTTGCATACTTTAATAACATTTCTATATTTTGTTCACGCTCTAGAGATCCAATCAAAAAGGCTGTTGGAGGTTATGTTTTTACTAAAATTTCTAATCCTATAAATTAGGAATGATAGAGTTTATTTAAGGTGCTCTGATGGGGCCATGAGATGAATAACGCTTTTTGTTTCCGTGTGCAGGGCAAGGTGTCCCTCATCTCCACCAACGGTGTCCACCAGCTGCATATCTTCGTCTTTGTGCTTGCGGTGTTCCATATCACTTACAGCGTCGCCACCATGGCGTTAGGGCGTCTGAAAGTAAGCACAGGCCAAGCATCTGAACCATGTTATTAATTGCTACTCCATGCAAACCATGTTTTCTCTCTATAGAAGTTATTAGATATTATAATAACTATTTTTCGGATTAAAATACTATTCATTTTTGACAGAGGTCAACTCGTTTCAAAAAGGAAAACTAATCAAACTTGTTGCTAGACCATAAGAAAATCAACGGTGTCAAGTATTTATGATGAACATTTCGTTCCAAAAAAAAAAATGGGAGCATGTTAATCAACCGTTTGACTCCGTTGCTGTCAAAACAGGCATTTATATTGCAGTTTTTAAAAATAGTAATCTTATCTTCTGGCGTGCAGATGAGAAAATGGAAGAAATGGGAAGAGGAGACTAACTCGGTGGAATATCAATTCGCAAACGGTAAGAAGAAGAACCATCTGTGTGTTTCTCTTCCTCGGCTGATTGAGGCATGCGTGTTTGAGCAGAGTGAAATTAAACTGATGAGGTTGTTTCATTGCAGATCCTTCGCGATTCCGATTCACTCACCAGACATCGTTCGTGAAGCGGCACCTGGGCCTCTCGAGCACTCCCGGAGTCAGATGGATTGTGAGTTTCGATGAATAACACACCTGATCGAGCTCCGGGTTGTCAGTTCCTTGCATTGCATCAGGTTTAAAGTGCCTCGCTCGTTGAGCTGAATATTCTTCGCTGCAGGTGGGATTCTTCAGGCAGTTCTTCGCGTCGGTGAGCAAGGTGGATTACCTGACCATGCGGCAAGGATTCATCAATGTACTGATCGAGCACCTCCTCATTGCAACTGCTGCTATATATGTGGTGATTTGAGCTTTTGATGCTAGACTAGAACAAAGTTATTCACGACATGACGATGCTTCCTTCTCTCTCTGCAGTATCATCTGTCGCCCAACGCTAAGTTCAATTTCCAGCAGTACATCAAGCGGTCCTTGGAGGACGACTTCAAAGTCGTCGTTGGCATCAGGTACGCCTCTTTGGTGCTCTCCCTGTTCCGAATTACATGACGATGTTATGATGTTCGTCCCTTGGATGACCATTGACATTTGGCTGCTTTTCTGGATGTGCAGTCTCCCGCTGTGGTTCGTCGCCATCTTCACACTCTTCCTCGATATCGAAGGTACTTGTCATCCCTGTTCTATTCAAACCACAGGCTTTGACTTGGTCATGTAATAACCACCATCCTTATGCAAAAACCTCTTGTCATATGTGCAGGACTCGGCACGCTTATCTGGATCTCTTTTGTCCCGCTCGTTGTAAGTGTTGAAATGCAACTCCCTCTCCTTTGGTGGCAACAACAAAGAGCCACTTGGTCATTCCAAAAAATAAAACAACAACTGAAACTGCATTGGACTATACGTACAAGTTCAGTATTTAGTAAGCAAATACGTCGCTGTCGTTTCAGATACTCTTGTTGGTTGGGACCAAGCTGGAGGTTGTCATCATGGAGATGGCCAAGGACATACAAGACAAGGCGACGGTCATCAGGGGGCCGCCTGTGGTGGAGCCAAGTGACAGGTTCTTCTGGTTCAACCGCCCTGGCTGGGTCCTCTTCCTCATCCACCTCACGCTCTTCCAGAACGCCTTCCAGATGGCGCATTTCGTTTGGACACTGGTAGGTTTCGTTTTGTCACTGCAGCAGAATGAGCAGAGGCTGATTGCCTAGCTAACTCATTTCGTTTGGCTGCCCTGTTTCGGGCACAGCTCACCCCAGACTTGAAGAAATGCTACCATGAGCAGATGGGCCTGACCATCATGAAAGTTGTACTGGGAGTGGCTCTTCAGATCCTCTGCAGCTACATCACCTTCCCGCTCTACGCGCTAGTCACACAGGTAAAGAGAAGAGAACCATAAACTTCCATGAACTCCTTGAACAAATAAACCACCATGAACAATGGGGGTGACATGCAAATCCTTCCAACCTCGCATCCACAGATGGGGACTCACATGAAGAAGACCATATTCGAGGAGCAGACGGCCAAGGCGGTGATGAAGTGGCGCAAGACGGCCAAGGACAAGGTGAAGCAGCGGGAGGCGGGAGGCTACCTCGACCAACTGATGAGCGCCGACACGACGCCGAGCCAAAGCCGTGCGACGTCGCCGAGCCGGGGCAACTCGCCGGTGCACCTGCTCCACAAGTACAGGGGCCGGTCGGAGGATCCGCAGAGCACCCCGTCGTCTCCGGGAAGGGGTCAGGGGCAGGAGCTCGGAGACATGTACCCGGTGGCCGACCAGCAGCGGCTGCACAGGCTAGACCACGAGAGGATGAGGCCCGCCTCGTCCACCTCCATCGACATTGACATCGCTGATGCCGATTTTTCGTTTAGCATGCGGTGATTTTGAACGAATTTTGTGCAGCATGTTTTGTATTTACTTTTGTATAGGGAAAAACATAGATGAAGAACACAATGACACGTTAGGGAAGTTTCGTTTATTCAACACGAAACAGAATACACGATAAAGTGGGTAACTTTGTGCAACAGACCCCCTCTGAACAAACGTGCAAACGAGCATCTCACAGTAATGATAAACCGCCCTGTTTTCTCTATGCAAAACTGAACTGCAATCCTCCTCACTACATTCAATAAAACAATGTACAGCTTTATAAATAAAAACTTTAAAAGAAGAGAACAATGTGAACCTGGATGAAGCTATTTAAAACAATCAGTAATCACACTAAAAAGAAAGGACATCAGCAAATGCATTGCTTTGTGGGAAGAACAGTCGAACACTACTGGACTCTTGGATTAGTCAACAGTCATATCTAACCAGGAAAAATGGGGAGAAAAGCACTGGTGCACTCATCATCTGCAGGCTAGTCAGCTTTTGCACGAACCATTCTTTTGTGAACAGCTGTTAGGACCAATGAAACCACCATTCCAACCATATACCCAGCAACTGCACCGTAAGTGACACAGATTGGCCATTCCTACGAAAGATCAAAGGAACCGAAGAATAGTAATCAATCATAACGCCCAGCAAGGAAATCATCATCAATGTGACATTTGAAGGTAAGATCTATCATTAAGTTACGAGATGAGATAAAAGGGGCAACAGGATATTGAGAGTTTCAAAAGCAAAACACTCAACAGAACGTCAAGCAAACCAATGAATTTCATGTGGTGGTCTTGTAGCTCTCAAAAAATTCAGTCATGAAATGAGGATCATAAATCACCCAACTTCCATGGGAATAAACGAATTGTGGCAGGTACTTCTCCTATTTTACTGTCTGGCCATGTCTGTGATCCCCATATGTTTACCCCAGTTAGACCATAAACGTAAGCATGTTCCATAGAGCTATTTAGCGTCATGTTAACCACCAAGTGTGCACAAACATATCCATATGATCCAGCTTTCCCATGCCTAGAAACTGGCAACATACTTCTCAAGATTCGAAGATGGTATGTCTACCTGCCATGGTCTCTCCCAGTCAAGGGGCATAGGCCAAGCACCGAGCCATGCTCCTAGCACAGCTCCATGACAAGGTGCAGATATCATGTAGTTCTCAACATCAGTTGGCGTGAAATAACTGACATGTACAAAGACAATGAAATATCATGGCACAGTTGTTGGATGATACAAAAGAAAGAAATATGTACACTGGATGAACCTTCATTCAAAAGTTTATGAGTCCGGAACATACATGGAGTGAGAAAGCACATTCTGCCAATCAATCTTGGATGTTCCAAAAGCACATGCTGCGGGAACAAACTGAAATATAATCAAATTAGTCTCGCCTGCCTCAATTGTTGAAGTTATGCAGTAAATGCAAAGTGGCAACCTATGAGTGCAGGATTATCAGCACAACACATTACTGGTTGTTGCCAGTCTTGCTGTACTCAAGTGTCAAGTGCTCAGGTGCTCAGCTTTGTACCAGAATATCAGCAAAAATGGCACTTACCGTGAACAGGGACATGGCAAGCGACCAATAAATAGTAGCTATCCAGTATCTGCAAATGCATAATTCAATCAAATAAGGAACTGTCAGTACCTGTAAATTGAAATATCATGGTTTATACTTTACTAAAATCAGATGCACGATAGAATATAGTGCAAAGCACTACAGACACCAATCCTAGTCATGATTCCTACTCATCAAGTAAAAGTGGGGCTAAATCCTTTCTGAATCTAACTTACTTGATTCCAACAGGTGCACCAAGAACAATTGCTCCAAATGCATTAAGGAACGCTCCTGGCATAGGTGGGGAAAAGATGTGCAGTAAGACCAAAGAAATGAAACGGGAAAATAAACAGATCCTAGATAACCCATAACGAACAGTTTGACTGTTGTTCATGTTCGATGAAACAGAACTAGCACGTTTACTGTTAGTCCTACAGGCTGAGATAATACTAACTACTGAGATAACTACTGGTTCAGATCTGCAGCATGGAGCTGTTCGTATGGGGAGTCATGTTCATACAGCAAAGTATCGAAGTAAGAATGCAATCCAAGTCAAGGTATAGAACCAACCCACGGGCAAGCCGATCAATCCTCTCGCAACAGCCTTGAAAAACTGAAAGCAAGGAGAATCCGATGACCCCATTGCTGAACAGAAATTTAAAGCGACAATTGATCGAGCAGGTCAAGCGTGCCATACCGAGCAGCTTTTGGCATCACGCCGAAGGTAGCTGAACACTGCGATGACTATGGGCGCTTCACAGACCTAAGTGAAGGAGAAAAATGCTCAGTTCGGATGGGAAGAGAGAAGGATAAGGAAATCCAAGGTACGTTTACACCGGCACCGGCGGCGGCGAAGTGAATGAAAATACCACGAGAAGGCGGAGCGCGAGCGCGGGGTCGGAGACGAGCGCGCCGCGGCCAGCGAGGGCGTGGGCGGCTGCGAGGCCCGCAAAGCAGAGCAGATGCGCGGCCCCGGCGGTTAAGGCGCTGATCTGGGTGGCCTCCGCGCGCATGGCGGGGCCGCGCTTGGGTAGGTTACGGGCAGGCGCCCTGAGATGGAAACCGCGGTGGCGTAGTCGCGCGCGGCGCGTCCGCGGCCGCTGGCGGGCCTGTCTTCGCTGGTGGAGCTTGATGCAGCCGGTTTGGGTCAGATGCAGATCCTCCCACCAAGTTTTTTTTAGGAAAACAACGGCATTTTTTTTACTGGTGTTTATTTCGAGAAATTTTGATATTTGACCCGTTATTCGCGCCCCCGATATTTAATCCACGATTTATATGTCTTTGAAAATATGACTTGCTGCGAACTCTTTTGAAATTTAGTCTTGGGTCAGAAAAAAGACATCGTTGCCCCTCTCTATTACATGGGTGCAAGCAGCTCCTCTCACCAACATGTGGACCCCATGCGTCATGTTCATCTTCAACCTCCGGCAAGCACACTTATGAGAGGCACACGAAGAAGCTCCACCGCAGGCGTGCACGAGCAGCTCCGTTGCGGCATCGCGTGCCCCTTGGGCGCGGCCACGCGAGCACGCGCGAGCCGTGCAGCTCCGCCATGGCCTTGCATGCACCATGGGCGCGACCACACGAACCCACGAGAGTGTCGCTCCGCCGCGGCCTCGTCAGCACCCGTGCTGCACCACGGCGGCCTCGCTGACGCGCCACCATGCCGCGTCCTAGGCGGCACCCGCGAGCCGTACCGCTCCGCTCCGCCATGGCCTCGTGCGCAGGCGGCTCCTTCGCGGCCTTGCCGGCGCGCGCGAGTGGCTCCGCCGCAGGCTCGTGGGCTCGCAGGCGCACTTGAGCAGCAGTGTCGTGGCCTCGCGGGCGCGCCACAACGCCTGGACTTGCCAGCGTGCGAGCAGCGCCGTCGTGGCCTCGCTAGCCGGCCATGGAGTGCAGTATCCGAACAGGAAGAGAAATAAAGGGGCAACGATGTCTTTTCTCCTGTCTCAAACAGTACAAAGACTAAATTTCAAAAGAGTTCGCACCACATAGGTCATATTTCCAAAGACATACGAATTGCAGGTCAAATATCAAGGGGCACGCGAATAATGGGTCATATATCAAAATTTCTCGTTTGTTTCGTACAGGAACAAAATATTTACAAGAGTGATCATATGAGTACGATAGCAAGAAAGAGAAATAGGAAAAGTAAACAAAACCATGAGAAAACTAATACAACAAAACTAAAAAAATAAGTGTACTACTCTGGCATTTTGAGAACTCAAGTAATTGTATATTTGACTATATATATTGATTATATCGTGCAACAAGTCTAATGCACCGCTCACATATTGTCAAGAAATTGGGCCAACCGAAGGGTCCAACGAAGGAGCCATGTCGCCACCGCCATAGCAAGCCACGACTCGCGGGCCTGAAGCGCTGCGTTCGCCGGGCAAGAGGGCGTGGGCGCAGCCTCGCCACTGCCGCCGCCGTCTACGGAGATCACTACGTCGTCTAAGTAAATTAGGAAAATAGAATAAATAAAATACAAAAAGGAGGATTCGCAGGATCTCCGCTTGCTTAAAGGCTAAGCAACCCCAGGCCTATAAATATAAGGGGAATTATAACCGAACAAATCAATAATAGAAGGGGTAATTCCCATCTATCTGGCTCTTGGCTTTTGGCTTTCTCCCTCACCCCCAAACCCTAGCCACCACCTGCACCCGCGCGCCCCTGCGCACGCCGCGTGCCGCCCCCTATCTCCACCTCCTCCGCTCACAAATCGCCCTCCACGTGCCAACCGACGTTATGCCTCTTATACTTGGTATCAGACGACCACTAAGATCCATGGTCGCCGCCACCGCCATGAATGTTGAGATCGAAGAAATCTGCAAGGACCTTCAAGCTATACTTGTAAGTTTCGCAGATCAATTCCAATCTATGCTGTAGCAATGGGACAACGCTCAGATCGACGCCGCCAAAGAGATCACCATCAATGTCGACGATGCAATCGCCGATCTAGATCGTGGCCTCATCACCGAAGAGGATGAACCTGCACACATCGCCGGCACCGCCATCCTCAACGTTGTCAGCAACGAGGAGATTCGCCCCCTTGAGGTTATCGTCGTCACGATCCAACCCAGTTTGGATCTGAACGCCGCCATCGACAAGGAGGACACAACCATCGACGCCCACCAGGTGCTCGATGACGCGCCCAACCAGGAGGAGCTTCGCCTAACGACCATGACCACGCCAGCAACAGCGCCGCAGCACGTGGCCACGCTACCAGGCGCCCTCAACGACACCACCAGCGCCTCTCACATCAAGTCAGCGCTGCACTCCAACGTCGACGCCATCGACGATGATGTTGTTCAGAAGGAATAGTTGAAGGACGACAACGGCTCTTCGCCAGTCGTCATCGCCAAACCGACCATCCACAACGCCTTAAAACCATGGTTGGTCCAGCTCTTCATGCTGCTATTTTCGAATCCACATGTCATCTGCTGGGTTACTTGGCGCCACCGCCCTCAGCATTCAAGACATCAACCAGGATCCACAAAACGCCATCAACAATGCCTTCGTCAGAAGAGGCCCTGACAACAGTGATAGCATCATGCTGCCACGCATTGTCACCACCTCCGCAAGCAGCAGGCACATCTACCACAACCTTCATGGTGAAACCATCGTCATAGACGATCCTGCTATGCAGACAATGCTGATCTAGTACCCCGTCCACGGCTCCATCAACAAGCTATTCTACAATCTAGAACCTGCATCGACCCGCATGAGCAACAGCCACATCTACAACCACAACGGCAACCTCCTCTACGACCTAGAGTTCGCAACAACTCACACGCCATGGAGTATCGTCACCACCAACCTCGCCAAGCTCCATCCAGGCGCCTCTAAACTTCAAGTTGGCGTGATCACCATCAGCAAGGAAAGCACAACCTCCACCATCAAGCTCATCATCAACAACATCAGCTACCGCCCCCACATCTACTCCAACTTCACCCCCTACTACAACAACAACCTCAACACCTCCATCAATAGTCACATGACTGACCACCTGGAGGCCATCTCGTCAGGAGCTCTCCCACCCATCAGCATCACCGATTGCCTCTAATTTCATCGTGAGGACGCGCCGATCGAAGAAGGGGGAGTGCCGCAACAAGTCTAATGCACGGCCCACAAATTGTCAAGAAATTGGGCCAACTGAAGGGCCCAACGAAGAAGCCACGTCGCCACCACCGCAGCAAGCTGCGACTCACGGGCCTAAAGCGCCGCGCGCGCCGGGCAAGAGGGCGAGGGCGCAACCCTGCCGTTGCCGCCGTCGTCTACAGAGATCGTTGTGTCATCTAAGCAAATTAGGAAAATAGAATAAATAAAATAGAAAACGGAGGATCCACAGGATCTCCGTTTGCTTAAAGGTTAAGCAACCCCTGGCCTATAAATACAAGGAAAATTGTAACCGAACAAATCAATAATAGAAGGGGTAATTCCCATCTATCTGTCTCTTAGCTCTTGGCTCTCTCCCTCACCCCCAAACCCTAGCCGCCACCTGCACCTGCACTCCCCTGCGCACGCCGCGCGCTGCCCGCAGCCGGCCGGCCTTGGCCGCGCCGCCCCCTATCTCCGCCTCCTCCGCTCACGGATTGTCCTCCATGCGTCACTGGTGTGCCGGACCTCTTTTATATCGATATTTCTATATTTAAACACGTTTATTGCGAAAATGTAATATTACGTGCTATTTAGCATCATGGTATTGTTTTTTAATATACTAGTCAAACTTAAAATTTGTTGAATCATCGAAATGTGAGGCCTCAATTGGTTGAACCGTCGATTGCAAGATATATGTACTAAATTTTGTGATTGAAGAAGTAAAAACTTACATAATAGGTTACTTGTACATTTTTTTTTCTTTTTGGCTAAGTCGTGGCACCTATAATAGGACCAAAGGAGAACACCGCGGCAACATCTCGTGACCTGAAAATTGATTTCATGAAGACCTTGGAATTTTTACATTTCCAAATGTTACAATGAAAAATTCTTTTGACCTTCAAAGTCCTTTGGTATAACTGGTTGTTTCCTTTACATCATTCGTATGATTTCAAGAGAAAATTTTAGAACCTGCTATTCTCAATTTACGAGGGTTGTGAGAGATGCCATACGCAAGAGCGAGCGATATCCTCATGTTGGAGATGCATGTCTAACTTAAGGACAGACACCACTGGTATATCATCGCTTGTAGTGGCGGCCACTACCATCCTGGTAGATGCATACAAGCAAAACCATGACATAAAAGGATGTTAGGACGAGGATGCCGCCATTGCTAGTGCGGTGGTGGAAGAGGAGGAGAGGGTGACAATAAAGTTGGGAGCGACTGTCTATTAGCTACTCAAGCACCATGGCTTGCGAGCGAGAGTGATCAATATTTGTTCCTTAACCTTTGATATATCATCAGTAGAACCATATACATATACTTCCTCCGTCCCTATTTAATTGTCGTCGTTGGTGTACGTGCCACAAGTTTGACTCGATTTGTAGAAAATATGTGCAACATTTGTATCTCCAAATAAATTTGTTAAAAACTAGATTCAAAGATCTTTCTAAATATTAATATTTTTTATATATAATTGTCAGCAATTGTTTCTTAGAAAGCGCAAGCAACAATTAAAAAGGGACGGAGGGAGTATCATACAATAATATCCGATATCATAATTAACACATTATTCTGAAGACTCAAAACAAAGTCTTGTTTGAATAACAATAATTAAGGAGGAGCGGCATTTCTTGCAGCTAAGGTCGAAGTACAACAACAACCACAAAAAAAGCATACCACATTTTGAAGGTTTATACAAAGTGATGGATTACTATGTTGGCTGAATGACACATATTAAGACGTGGTATAACTCTAGTTATATAATAATTAGCTTCCAATGGCTCACCTCATCTTAAAATCTAGAGCAAACTCGGACATATCTAATGTCTCAATGCAAATAAAAGTATAGTAGTATTTAAACAACTGATGAAAAAGCGAACAACCTACATCCAAAAGAGCACACCATCTCAGAATATTGCTACTACTTTTCAAACAACCAAACAAGTAGGTAAACGCGAGAAACATGTATATATAGCATCAAAAGCATATACATAGTTATTTAAAGGATACATATAGTTCAATTATATTAAAACAATTGATTCGCAAAAAATATATATTAAAAAAATTAGCAAAAAAAATTAAAACAAGATACGCTAGAATAATATCAAGATGGACAGGCTACCAAAAGTAACAGATCGACTCCTCTAAAATGACACTAGACATCATACCTTATATCATTAAAATTAATCCCATGGTTCTCTTAGCAACATGTCGTACAGCCACGTGAAAAATAACCACTTGGCCAAACCTTGGCAAAAACCTATCCAAAACTTTGCCCAAATGCGGAATGAAAAAAGAGTCTTTTTCATGTATGCTATTACAAAAATTGCCAGATCCACTGAAGCCATTAAAAAATTAGACCGGTCACTTGTGCCATCGTCAAAAAACCTTCTTATCATTCATGCCATTCTGTTGGCATTTTATTTGATTTTCACGGTTTGAGAACTTTGATATGTGGGTCCGGCCAATAAAAATGTCCAGAATACCACGACCCGAAGCATCTTCTTCCCAATCGCCTATGCTCCCCCTCGCCTTCTCTCTCCCCTGACCCCGGGCCCACGCGCATAGCAGGCGTCAGAGGTGCCATGCTCGCCCTGTCCAGGTTTCACGGCGCCGTGCCCCGCCTCAGCCGTGTGGTCTCAGGCGTGGGCGGCCGAGGTGGGCGCACTCACCCATGCGGCGGAGGCAGACTGGATCCTAGTCGCGTGCTCGCCCACGCGGTGGTCCTCCGCCTCCTTGTGCGTGCGACGATGACCCAGCCGCGCCTCCCTTCAACGCCGACGGGAGCAAGCCCTGGCGCTGGTCCTCCGCTCTGCAACGCCGCGAGCAGGCCGCTGCTTCCTCCCTGTCGACGTGCCGCCCAAATCCTCCACCTCCTTGCGCGTCAGCACTCCCAGTCACGGCCACCGGCTCCGTCGGCAGGGGAGGGGCGGCGGCATGCATGAGGAGGCTCTGGGGTGGTGCTCGGCCTGGGGGGCGACGCGCTCGGGAGAGCCGTGGCCAGCCGTGCGCGCTTCCGTGGCGGCCGGGCAGAGCGCCGACAGTCCCGCTCCTGCTCGCGGCGGCGGCGGGCGGAGCACGTGCGGCCACCACGGAGGATGGGGCGGCTGGTGCACGTCTGCTCGAGCCGGAGTGTGGAGGTGAGAAGCCTCGCCACGCGCATGTCCGCGTTGGCCTCCTGCTGTACCTCGACACTGGTGGCTCCATATCGCGCTGCATCGACGCCGGCTCCGTTCCTCCGCGCGGCGCCCCATTCGTCCTCTACCGCAGCCTAGATACGCGCTGCCCCGGTGTACTCGGTGTGCGAGCGCGAGATGGCCGAGTGGCTGCAGGGCGACCACACCTCCGGGCTGCGCCAGGAATGTCGCCCTGCCGCCTTGCGGCACCGCCACCGCCGCTCGACACCGGTAGAAGGAGCACAACGGCAGGAGGGGCCGCTCCGCCTAGGCGGCGCAGGCGAGCTCGGCGCGGCCGCCACAGTCGCGTGAGGGTATCCCGGCTCGATGTTGTCCTGCCATGGAAGAAGCTGACTGCTTGGGTCCACGGTGACAGAGAGAGAATGCAGATGATAAGCCTAAGAGAAGGGCACTCACGTCTTTTCACGATTTTATTTAACACCGTTAGGAATGAATATAGACGGAATGAAGTGACAAAAACAATTTTGAGCGATGGCTTTTATGAGAATGTAAAATTTTATAATAACATACGTGGAAAGGACTCGGTTAAAAACCCCCGAAACGACTAACCTGACCCGTCCTCTTCGCAGGCAAGGTGCACACACCCGAAGGCCGCCCGAGGGTTTTAAAGCCATCTCCTCTTCACATCTCGCCGCGAAGCAGCTCCCCGATGCGATTTGGCCGCGGGAAGATGGCACCTCCAACGCCGCCCCTCCGCCGCGGCGCCGCGCTCCTCCTTGTCGTCCTCGTTGGCGTCCTCGCCTCCGCCGCGCGCGCCGATCTCGTCATCTCCAAGGCGGATCGGAGGGTCAGTACAGTCCTCGCTGTCCAGATCTCGGAGCCCAGCTCCCACCTCTGTCTCCCGCCTCAGCGCTATCGGATCTAATGGTGTCCGGGCCCCGGCGCCCCCCCCCCCCTCTCATCGCAGGTTGATCTGACCTCGCATATCGTTCGCGTCCTCGCTTCCCTCAAGGTTCGCTGCTTGGCTTTGTCTCTCTCGTGTTTTATGAATCGTTCCTGCCTGTCCAACTCCGCATCTCTTAGTAGTCTGAAATGTCGCTGTTGATTCGTCAGCTTGATTAGAACGCTGTCATGTGTCGATGAAGCTAGCAGTACCATATAGTGAATTCTTCTGTACTAAATTCATGACTACAGGTGTATTCAAATTGCTGTTCAAAAAATTTAAATATGCCTAATTATCTGTCTTGTGAAACTTTGTCAGCATTGTTTGAACCAATTTCTAGTGGATGATGCTTGTTGAACTCAGTTCTTTTGCGTCTGACACCCATATATTACATAAAGAAGCGGGTTGGCCTGTTTCACTGTATCAGCACTGCTCACTATCAGTCCTGAAATCCAGTTGCAATGTCTGGTTGCTGATCTATTCACCACTGCCCAAATTACTACTTTCAAAATTCTGATATAACCAATTCTCTGCCCCATGAATCAGCCACATGCTTTCTAAACCAGTTTATAGTCATGCTTGTTGAGTTCTGTTTTATATATAGGCATCTATATTTCCATATTTTAATCATGTTTATGCTTTTTAGTTTATGTGTCAGCCCTGAAATCCTTAACATTGTTTGAAATGTTTCTGTTTTTGTTATCTCTCTTGAAAGTGCTTATGTCTAGGACTCTAGGTGGAATATACCCTTGCTTTGTTGCTCTAAAAGTTACATGGTTCCCCCTTTGTTTAGGTTGAAAATGTTGGACCCGACCCTGTCTCTCAAGTTTTACTGGCTTTTCCCAATATCCAAGCCAAGAACTTGGCAGCTATTAGAGCATTTGGCAGTGAAGGAAAAGTGAAGGGTCAAAGTACTATTCTGCCAATTGAAGTTGTTCAACCTTCTGGAGCTCCCCCGGAGTTGACGTTCTTTTCAGCATTGTTGCCCAAACCTTTGGAAAAGGGAAAGACTCTGTACTTGGATGTCCTGACTGTGTTCACACACTCTCTTCAACCATTCCCTGAAGAAATCACTCAAGCCGAAGCACAACTTGTTGTCTATCAGGATAGTGCTCACTATCTGTCACCTTACCCTGTTAAGGCACAGACGCTTGCTATCAGATTGCCTGGCGGGAGGGTTGAATCATACACAAGGCATCCAAATGCAAAACTTGTGGATTCAGAACTGAGATATGGACCATTTCATGATCTTCCCCCGTTTTCCTACTTACCTGTGATTGTGCATTTTGAGAACAACAATCCTTTTGCAGTCGCAAAGGAAGTTATAAGAGAGATTGAAATATCTCACTGGGGAAATGTACAGATTACAGAACACTACAACATTGCCCATGGCGGTGCCAGACTCAAGGGTGAATTTTCCAGGTTATTCTCCTTTCTGAGTTTTGATTGCAATTTTTAAGTAGCTAAACTTGTAGCTGGAGAGATAACTTATGTTCAGAAGTAACTAATTATTTGCCTCCTTTGCAGGATCGATTATCAATCAAGACCGTACGTGAGAGGTGTTTCATCTTTTAGGCATCTTATTGCAAAACTGCCTCCAAGGGCACACTCTATTTATTACAGAGATGAGATTGGTAATATTTCAACATCACATTTGTGGAGTGATTCTATGAAGGTAATCTTGTTTGCTAATCTGTCATCGAGGTTTCAACACCAGTTTCGAAACAGTTTCAAAGATCACTTTCTTATTACAGACCCAACTGGAAATTGAACCAAGGTTTCCATTGTTTGGCGGGTGGCAAACAACCTTCACTGTTGGTTATGGTTTACCACTTCAAGACTTTGTTTTCTATTCTGATGGAAAGAGATTTCTCAATATCACATTTGGTTCTCCATTGGAGGAAATTCTCATTGAAAAGCTTATTGTAAAGGTACGTGTGAATGTGCATCAAACAAATAAATTATATTTCATTAGTCGAAGCCTGCATGGCATAATTTGCAGAATATGTGGACATCATGTGTTTGGTATTCATTATAAACTGCCGTCTTTATTTCTGTCATGATCATAGGAATGTGGATAGCAAGTATATGACAGGGCATTATGTACTTCTAATTTTTCTTATTCTACGCCTTTGCATTAGTTGTCTTTGCCCCTTGTATAATTATCTTTGTTGTTCAACAGGTTGTTCTACCTGAAGGGTCAAAGGATATCGAAGTTTCAGCTCCCTTTCCAACACAGCAGCGGCAAGAGGTTATTTGTCACTGTATGGTGTAGCGAGCTAAATAGTTATCCTAATCATTGTTTCTAAAAGCAGTGATTTTTGGTGCAGGTTAAGTATTCACACCTTGACATTGTTGGAAGGCCAGTTGTTGTCTTGGAGAAACCTGATGTTATTCCAGAGCATAATTTATATTTCCAGGTTTGTCTCAAGATTCATTTTCAGGCAATTTGTTTGGACAACGTTTTTTTAATGAAAAAGGGTAATTTGTGCTTCAAGTGTTGGTCGGACCAAATAATTAGTTGATTTATTGGTTCGCAACACACATAACAGCACTAAAAGCAGTATGAAATGCTTACTTGAGCTATTTCTAGTGAGTTAAGTTGTTTGTTTATAGATACATATGAACTGGAGCAAACTTATTTGATGAATCATTTGCAATACGCAGGTTTACTACAAGTTCAACAACATATCCTTGCTCAGAGAGCCATTGATGCTGATTACTGGTTTCTTCCTCCTGTTTGTGGCCTGTATTGTTTATATGCGTACTGATATGTCAATATCCAAGAGCTCTCCTTCCTACTTGGCCAAGCTGCAATGGGATGAGGTACATGCTTACCTGAATACACAGTTACGCATACACATCATGAGTCAATGGCCTTGCTGAAAGCTGTTTTATAAGCCTGCAAATATTTCCATTTTTGTTATCTTTTACTTTTATATTTCCTTATATGATGTGTCACATTAACTGTGGGGCCCGTATCGCATATGATACTGATGATTAGTTTTGGCACCAAATTACACAGGGTTTTAAATAGATTTTTGTGGGCAGGAATAAAGATGTGGATGTATATATAACATGAACTGGAGAATCATTTTTCCTATGTTGCTTTATATGTCAGTTGTGATTGAAATTACTTGCGGAAGCATATTCTAACTAGGAGAACTTTGGATTTGCTCAAATAATAATTCTGTTTATTCTATGTACACTAATGTGTTTTGTGTGCTGCATTGGAGCTCATGATGCATAGTTTGGTTAAAAACTAACAAGAAAACTTGCATAAGTGAGGGCTTAAGTTAACCATTGCCAGTCATTTGTAAATATGAATTAGTTTTAGAGTAAGCATGCCTTGCTAAGGAAGCCACATTTAGCATGGGTTTTGAAAAACAAATCTTGAATTAGTGCAGTACAAGTTTGTTATTTTGATATTGTGGCAACTGCCTGTTATTTTCTGCAGTGCTAATACTGTGCTGGCTATTTTACTCTTTATGTTATAATAGATGCAAGCCACTGTTCAGAAAATCCAGGGTATCTTTGAGCAATGCTTGGCAGTTCATGATAAACTGGAGGGCTCGTTGCGTGATTTGTCTAGGACAGGAGACATTCAGTCTTGCAAGGCAGCTCGTAAAGCTGCTGACGCACAGTTTAAGGAGCTATCGAAAGATCTGAAGCCGCTGTTGACGACTCTACAGTCATCTCCCCAGTCTTATCAGATATGGCCAAAGGTTAGTTATATTATCATTACCCAAACACTATCTCAACGTCAGGCGTACAAAGAAACAAAGTTGAGAAACTTGTTCAGAACTTCCTTTCTGCATTTACATTAATTGAAAATCTTCCATTTTGGTTACTCTGCTTTGGGGTGATGCAGGTAGAGGACTTGATCGCAAAGGAGCGAGAGATGCAGGAGAAGCTCATGACAAGGCATTCCACCGTTGTCGACAGCTTTGAGAAGAAGCTGCGTGGACAAGATGTAGAGAACAGGATTGCTTTGCAGCAGCAGAAAATTTCTGCCCTGAGGCAGGAGGTTGAATCTCTTTTAGAGTACATTAGTGAGATTTGAACAAATGAGTGCAGCTGTGGCATGATACATCTTTAGCGATTAGACTGTCTTTGCTGGGTTTATGGCTTACCCCAAATTGAAATCTACTACACAGAGATTGTGTTGGTAACCATCTAGTTTCCCAGTTGAGGACTGGAAGTTGCAATGACCATGTAACATGATAATCACTGTAATCCTTCTGAGCTGACTAAATTTTGCATTTGATAACAATATCACAGGAAACCTTAAATCTTTTGGGCTGAATGTGTGAATCCTTTGTTGGAAAAGTTTTAGCTGGGAATTGCTTTCGGTACCCTGTTTAGTGGTGCATTTGCACATGTAACTATCGCTAAGATAGTGAGTAATGCTTGTGTGTGAAGCCCAGCTAGGTTTGATGCTAAAGAGGTGCTTGCTTCACAAGTTCGTGACTGGACAGGGTTGGCCTTTCGGCAGGACCACACTGCTTGCACTCGCGCTTCCTTGGAAGCACATGTAAAGAGCAACGATAAGCGGTTTGTTGGTTCGCTTTTCGTGACCTACAACGAAACCCTGTGATGTGGGATCTTGATTTGGTGAAGAGAATAACATTTGCTTTCCTTCACTTTTTTTGAGACCTACCCTTTGCTTTTCCAAGTGCATGGTACTAGGTTTTAACTTTAGGCCTCCACTTGGATTGTAAGAAAAAAAAGATAAATGTACGAGCCGCAGTTCTATGATTGAGTTATTGTAGTGTCTTTTGGTTTATATATGGGAATCAACTTCAAAGGTTTGATTTCATCCATTCCAATCTCATTTTTTTTCGGTTTTTCTGTTTTTTTTTTTCCAAAACAGTTAACGCATATGCCTACTCAATTGATATGTTTTTTATTTTTCTGATTTGCATTTGCGTTCAAGTCCAATTCAATTCATGTTTTTTTTTCAATCACATCCCCCACGGGATTTGATCCTACGTATTTACGGCTGCAGCAGCATCTGTACCTTGCGTAGCATAATCATTCGTCCCATGAAAAAGCTATCAGGGAAGTTCGCAAAGGATCGATTAGCCAACTAGTGCCTGTCCATCAGTAGTGATCAAGTCGTGAAGACGATCACTGTTAGCCGAGACAAAAGCAGTGGCGGTGCAGGTTACGGGATGCTCCGAACTTCTTTACGTACGCCCACGGCCCACATGATTACACGAGCAAAGCTAGCCGCCTAGTCCGTAGAGCCCTGATGTCAGATCCCTGTCACAAAGACTTGGCTCCTCTCTGGCTCTCGTCACTCTCTCTCAGTCGGGAAAAAAAAAACAGCTCGATCCGTCGGCGGCGAAGTGACGTGCACGCCGACGACCGCCTTTGCTTCTCCTCGAAACGTTTCTTCTCTGCCTCGGATCCAAACCCAACAGTGTTTCCAAGGCGAATTGTGCCCCTTCCGGTCTTCCTCGCGATGCAACGAGTTTACATGCTTCCTGCCACGACTGTTCTGGTTCTAGTACGACGATGTGATGATGGGAAGCATCGTGTTCCGTTTATTGATTGAACTGAATTGATTGATGGATGGGCACAACAGCGGCGGCCAGGCCAGGCCACCACCACGGCACTACGGCTCACGGGCACGGGAACGACGCCAAGTGCGAGCCCTACGGACCAGGGCAGACGCCGCACCCGCACCAACGCGGCATGATTGCAAACCCACCGTCCGTGTACCGTGGATCCATCGAGCCATTAGGCCACCACCTCCTCGTCGAGCGTTCAGTGGAAAGAATTCAGCAAGTGCAGTTTTTACAAAAGCAAATCATGGTTTACTCGTCCTGGATTCAAGATATGTGTACGTTTTTCTTTTCAACTATTCCTTTTAAATTCATGAATAACCTTCATGAATAAAACCTATTACCATAATAATAGAGAAAGGACTCTGGAATATACCTTCATGAATAGCCTTCCTCCTTGCATTCCAAATAGCCTATGATGTAGCAAGAATACGTTTTCCCTCCACCTATAGAATATTGCAACACATAAATAAAACCCAATGCTTTGGATCGTTGATACGTAGAGTAGCCGACAAATCTGTTAGGTCCTCGTGAACCTGATGCCCAAACACATCGTATGGCAGGCTCGCGGCTATAGCTGCCGTCCCCGGCCCGCGTCGTGGCGTCGAGTGGGCGCGATCATGGGCCACACGGCCTTGGCGCCGTCGCCGTGGCGAGGCAAAGGGCAGGTTGCGCGGTGGGGGCGCGTGACGCCTGCCCGCTTTGCCTTGGCGCCATGTCACGAGGACACGAGCAGGTCCAAGTCCCAACCGCCAACGGCCCATCTCCGACTCCGAGCTGAGAAGGCGGCCAGATCCACAGTGTCTCGTCTCATCCTCTCCCATTTAACCACCACCACTGCCACTGCCACTCGAGGCACGACAGAGCTCCAGTCTGCCCCCGTCAGTACCCCGACCGCATCCGCCGTCCTCCCGTGTCCCCTCCGCCTTGATCTGGCCAATGGCGTCGACGGCGCGGCGCCTCCTGCAGACCAACTCGGCGCAGTACCCGACGCTCCCCGCGGCCGAGGCGCCGAGCCCGCTGGCGGTCGACTCCGACGTAGTCGTCATCCTCGCGGCGCTCCTCTGCGCGCTCATCTGCGTCGTGGGTCTGGCCGCCGTCGCGCGGTGCGCGCGCTCCCGCGCCGCCGCGCCCCCCTCCGCCGCCCAGTCCTCCTCCACGAGGGGGCTCAAGAAGAAGGCCCTCCGGGCACTGCCGAGCCTCTCCTACGAGGACGCCGTGGCGGCGGCCGGGGAGGCGAAGAAGGTCCTGGCGGAGTGCGCCATCTGCCTGTCGGAGTTCGAGCCCCGGGAGGAGGTCCGCGTGCTGCCGCAGTGCGGCCACGCCTTCCACGTCGCGTGCATCGACACCTGGCTCGCCGCACACTCCTCCTGCCCCTCGTGCCGCCGCGTCCTCGTCGTCGGCGAGGCAGCCGATAAGCGGCCGTCCCACTCCCAGCCCAAGCGCTGCCGCAAGTGCGACGCGGCCATGGACGAGGAGGCGGCCTCCTCGTCGTCTGGTTCCGGCGGCGACACGGCTGCCGGTTCCTGACCGTTCTGACGAGTTCCTTCCACTGCCGCGCCGTCGTCAGGCGCCACCGGTTTCTAGTAATTGGCAGGGTAAGCAATCTTTAGCTCCACTGGGATTCGTTCTAAGGATTCGAGTGTTGATGTTGTAAAATGTAGGTTGGTGTCGATTATGTACATATTTTTTTTTTCCAGGAACATGTTAAGATATTATCGTGTGAATGAGGAACTCATAAAGTACAGTCCGCGGGGATTTTTGTTTGCAAGTTGCAACTCAGTTTTTTAGGAGTCTGTCTAATGTAGGTTCGATGGGGAGAGAGCACTCGATTTATTTGTGGACTGTTCATCTTCCTCCGAGTTCCTGCCACGGCCGCGCTAGGATTTCACCGGAGCAAGAGATTTTAATTCATTTGAGAGAAATTGAATTGGTGGCCAAATGAATTCAGCAAATCTTTTTAGGGAATTGGTGGCCAAATGAATTCTGTTTTAACGGATTGCTGCGTTTATAAGCAGGTTCAGCAGTGCGAGGTTGCATTCAAATAATTCAACTAAGGAAATTGGAACAACCGTATTAATGCCTAACAAAAATCGAGTCAGCACAGCTACATGTTCCGAAATAGATACAGTATCAGTCTCACTTTCCAAGGGGTTAATCTTTTTTTAACTTTGATCAATCCTAAATCCTAAACTCCTATAATACTAATGCCTATTAGGGGATTTCTCTATCATTCTGTTACGCCACGTCATCTGTCTACCTCAGCCGACCCCACTTTCCATCAATGGCCATCACTGGGAAGTAATAAAAAAAAAAACATGTACACACCACTACAATATTTCAAAGAATCAAAAGACATTGAAGTAATTCCAGGCGTCATTCATCTAACATCAACCATTAGATCACCACCACTTTGCACATGTGTGCTCTTCAATTCGCAGTCGTCTCCATGCAGGCCTTACCTCTTCGATTGCCCCACCACATATATGACGCGCATTAAGGTCTAATAACAAACTGCCATATCACCTACTCATCTCCCATATATATATATAACAACTATATATCTCCCCAGTTTAAGGAGGTGGGGCTGTAGAGACGGAAAGACGAGCGGCGGCAGCACGTACCAGATGTGTGTCACGTTGGGAGAATCAGAGAGGAACACCACCATCTCCTCCGGCGAGAGCTCCACCACGACCATCCCATCCACTTCCCCACCCTGCGGATGAAGCTGGAGTCCGCAGGGTGCCCCGCGCTGGTGTACAGCGAAGGAGCCATGCGAGCGAGCGGGAGGTAAGTGAGCCCGTGGCATGCGGCAGAGATTGAACCCAGTTTTCCGGTCCCGTACTGACATTTCAGGATCTCACTCTCACGCAAGGTAGCCACACAAAAATTGATCTCCATCAGTTTGAAGCTTTTTCATAAACATGCATTATCCTCTCCACCGTGAATCCTTTATTATCATGACGTCCACGGCCCAAATCCAAATATCCTATCTTTCATGCATGTATCATCTCTCGGTTGCTCTGTATATGCAGAAAATTCCTACTGTTCATGATATTTTATTCAAAAAGTATACTAAATTATCTTAAATGCATGCATGCGTGTTAAAGGATATGCGTGTTAAAGAAAATACAATACCAAATGGGCCCTAGCCATCACGATGAATTGGCGGCTGGGCTTGGGCCTCTTGTCTTATGAAAACAAATAGGAAACGGAAACTTTACTATACGTCTTCTCCATCTTGAGTAACACCCCTCCAGGCTCCAGGCTCACGAGTTGTGAGTTGTGACACGGTGTCAAGGAGCCCTCGTGGGCTCGTGGCGGCGGCAGGGGCGCAGAGGGCTGACGAAGAGGCCGAGGAGAAACCGGAGAGCTAGCTGGAGAAGGACAGCATGGAGTTGGCTAAGGAGGAAGGCAACGTGAGACGTGAGTGCTCTATTCCCTTGCTGCCCTGTTTTGAAATTGTTATTGCTACTGCGTTTTAGGGATTTTGGTGCTAAATGTGGTTCCAACTTCCGCAAGCCTGATCTCGCATATTCCGAATCGGAGGATTCGGGGATTGTGGAGTTACTGGTATCCGCAGGTTTTCTTTCAACTTTTTTTCTTTTCACTGGTATTAGCAGGCAACAAAATGCTTGAACCAGCCTTTGGAAAAAAGAAAAAAAAAACTACATTATAAATGACTTGGGTTTGCAGTTCGACAAAAGTTCTCTCTCTGTAGCGTTCAGTTGAGACTTGTTTGTACCACGTTATAAATGAAACTATATAAGATGAAATTGCTAGCATGGTTACCTAATCATTGTTTTCTTTCATTGTTGCATCTCTAAGACAATTTCTTCAGATGTGATTTGTACTTCTGCATTTTATGGGATCTCCTAATAGAATATCTAATTGTCCTAACAATCAGAACCAAATGCTGGCAATGGTCTTGATTTGGAGAAGTACTCGTGGACACAACAGTTGCCAGAGGTTAACATCACCATTCCTGTTCCTCAAGGAACAAAATCAAGATTTGTGGTCTTTGATATAAAGAAGAACCATCTGAAGGTTGGCCTGAAGGGACAGCCACCTATCACTGATGTAAGTAGCTACAACAGTTAGTTTCGTCTCATCTTAGGTGACAATGTTTCTGGTGAACCAAATGTGTTGTTACAACAATACATATTATGGGCTCTAACTTTTTCCTGTTGTTACTTTCTTTATTACCAGGGCGAGCTGTATAAGCCAGTTAAGGTTGATGACTGCCTCTGGAGCATAGGTAAGTCCTTGGCTGCACTACTTTATATGGCTACAGCTGCAGCTGCTGAGCCGGCTGTCTGCATCAGAGCCTGCTTTTCTTCCATCCTAAGCCCCTTACCGACAGAAGTATGGTTTGCCTAATGATAACAATTTTTAGAGGATGGAAAAACTCTGTCCATATTTCTTACCAAGCACAACCAAATGGAGTGGTGGAAATCTGTGATAAAGGATGACCCTGAAGTTGATACCCAAAAGGTGGAACCCGAGAACAGAAAACTCTCTGATTTGGATCCTGAGACTAGACAAACCGTGGAGAAGATGATGGTAAGACATGCAGAAACTGATGTACATCTGAGTTGCTGCTGCTTGGAAATAGCTAAAATCCTTTGTTCTGGTTTGTAGTTTGACCAGCGCCAGAAGCAGATGGGCCTTCCCACAAGTGATGAAATTCCAAAGCGAGAACTTCTTAAGAAGTTCATGTCTCAGGTAAGCCGTGCCACAAATCCAGCTTCATCTCCTGATATATGTATGTAGGTTTAGCTTCTCATCCTATTTCATGCGTTTGATTCATTTCCTTTTCTTCCGTGGCAGCACCCGGAGATGGACTTCTCTACAGGCAAAATAGCTTGAGGATTTGTTCGTGCAGTTATTTCTACCATAGTGTGTTATTACTTATTAATATGAAACAAAATTTTGATCAGTTATTTTGTAATGCGTCAGAAATATTATTTAGAACTGTGACATGTGTCTAAACCAACATAATGGCCGGATTATGTCCATTTCTTTCTCTCTGTGCTGTTTGCTATGCTTGTTAAACGAAGTTTCGCTGTTGTAGCGCGGTCACGATAAAACTAAAGAAATCTGTTTGTAAAATTATATATATATTTTAAACCGATCGGTTCCCATTTCTAGGAACCGCCCCTACTCGGCGTCTCAAACCAACCAAAACCTAGCGCCCGCCGTGCCGCGCCGCCATGACCATGAAGACCGAACCTCAATCGACGACAGCTCAACCTCGAGTGGCGGCGACATGCTCAGCCCATTGTTGAGTGGAGGTGGCAAGACTCCGCGGGAGGAGGTCCTCACGCAACCGGACGTCTACATTGGGTCGGTCGAGAAGCCTACGGAGAAGCTCTGGGTCTATGAGGGAGGCCGGATGAAGCACCGCGAGGTAACCTACGTGCCAGGCCTCCACAAGATCTTCGATGACGTCCTCGTCTACGCCGCCGCCGACAACAAGCAGCACGACCCCACCATGGACCACCTCATCGTTGAGGTCGACGCCGCTCAGTGCCGCATCTCTTTGTTCTACAATGGAGACGGGGACGGGATCCCGATTGAGGTCCACAGCCAGGAGGAGGGCGTCTACGTGCCGGAGATGGTGTCTGGCCGCCTCAGCAACTGCGACCCCAACATGGAAGAGGTCTCCGGCGGGAGGAGCAGCTACGGCGTCAAGCTTGCCAATATATTCTCGACGGAGTTCGTCATCGAGATCGCTGACAGAAGCCGTGAGAGGAAGTACAAGCAGGTGAGATGATTCGGCAGTCTCCTCGTATGTTTTAATGTTTTGCTCTTTTGTAAAATTGAGAACTCAAAGTGGATGAAACAATTGATTGCATGTACAAAGCTACATTGACCGGAGCAGGATGTTTGATGAACCCAATATTATTGCAGGTTTTCTCTGAA
Source organism: Bothriochloa decipiens (assembly GCA_023333625.1). Classification (NCBI taxonomy): domain Eukaryota; kingdom Viridiplantae; phylum Streptophyta; class Magnoliopsida; order Poales; family Poaceae; genus Bothriochloa; species Bothriochloa decipiens. The sequence goes on from CM041628.1 coordinate 92,873,436, forward strand.
AATATGGGGAAGAAGTCCGAGCCCCAGGTTACAAGTTCCTTGAAGGGGGCGAATTGGACCAAGGTCACCTTCAAACCTGGCCTTGCCAAGCTCAACATGACTCATCTTGATGATGACGTCATTGCCCTCATGAGGAGAAGAATTGTTGATATTGCGGGTACTCTAGCACCAACGACCTTGCAGATTTCGTTTAATGGCAAGAGGCTGCCAAGGTTCCTGGGCTTCCTAGTCTATGTCAATATGTATCTTGATGCTGCCTTGTCCCCTACCTCGAATTCAACAGACATAATCCCAAGGTTTTATGACAGTTTTAGACAAACCATCAATTTGAGTGTGTTGTCTAGCAATTTCGAAATGTGTTTCAATCAATTCACGCTTGCCTTTCTTATAGGATCGTTGAGAAGTTCGATGATCAGGTGGAGGTGGTTGTGAGTCTGACAGAAGGGGAGTTTGACCAGGTAAGCTGATGTTAGTTTTCTGTGCAACTAGCTTCTTAGGTACTGTATACTATGTTTTCTGTGGCATCTTACACGTTTTTTGTGTTCCAGGTCAGCTTTGTGAACAAAGCTGCGACTTTTGCAGGTGGACCTCATGTTGATCATCACGTGTCAAACCAGATTACTAAATATGTTGCTAGTTTCCTGAACAAGAAAGGCTGGAGGGCTAACACGGAAGAGCACGAAGTCAAGAGGCACCTGTGGATTTTCATTAATATGGTCGTGGAGAACCCAACCTTTAGTTCGCCAATTAAGGAGGCTTTGGTTGGTCCTCTTGGAAGTTTGGAGTCGTTCAAGCCTTCTGATCTCTTTATGGATCAGGGTATGTGGTGTTTTTAGCATTGGTAGCCTTAATCTTATTCAATTTGGCAGTTGTTGTTTTACCATCTCATGTAATATTGCAGCTCTCGAATGTCTCTTATCAAAGCTAATACCCCCCTGGAAGGCACCAGAGAGACAGAGGACAAGCCGAAGCCGAAGCGTGACTCAAAGAAAGATGAGAAGAAGCGTGGCTTAAAGAGAGGAGCTAAAGAAAGATAGCAGAAGCGTGGCTCAAAGAAAGATGAGAAGAAGCGTGGCTTAAAGAGAGGAGCTAAAGAAAGATAGCAGAAGCGTGGCTTAAAGAAGGAGCTCCTCATGTCATGTGACCCATTGGATTGCAAAAGATGCTAAGAACTTGCTTTTCGTGTGTTAAGATTTACTAGTGCTGTTGATATCTGTATGTAGTTTATTATAACATCACGTGGATTATGGAATTAACTGTCTGGGAACTATTTCAGAGCAAGGGTGAGACGTTTTTACCAATAATCTTTACACGAGCACAGCCCGTTCTTGAAATGGTGGAACCGGTTCCTATCCCTGACCACAATCTCGCGCTCAAAGACCCGAGACACGAACTTGGTGGCTTCATGGCAATCTCTACAGACTCTCAAATTCTTGGTGATCCGCATCGTGTCGCCGGGCCGGGTGTGCAGGAGCCCGAAGGCGATGGCCAGCTTCTCACTGTGGTAAAGCAATGGCGTCTCCTTATCCTCCTCTGCAATGGCATGGAGCACGTCCCGGGTATCGGGCACATAGCCCTCTGCCCTGATCTTCCTCATCATGTCCTTGGCCATGGCGTACACCTCCTCCGCCCTGGGGTGGCAGAGGCCACCGCACTGGAACTCGCAGACCTCTCCTTGAACCTCGATCACTGACCGCCCGGCTTCCTTGCTCACATTCCGCTCGTCCATCAGCCGCCGGACCCTGGCCACGTCCTCCCACCGGCCGGCCGTGGCGAGGAGGTTCGCCAGCAGCACATAGCGGCCGCTGTTCTGGGGATCCAGCTCAATGACGCGCCACCCAATCGCCTCGCCCAGATCGACGTCGCCGTGTAACTTTGACGCGCCGAAGAGCGCACCGAGGACGCCGACGTCTGGCTCCATCGGCATGTCTTGGATAACCTTCTTGGCTTCCTCCAGCAGCCCTGCTCTTCCATACAGGTCGACCATGCAGCCGTAGTGCTCCATCTTGGGCTCAATGCCGTATCTCTGAGAAATGTAGCTGAAGTAGTGGCGACCCTCGCTGACCATCCCGGCGTGCGCACAGGCAGTGAGCACGTTCACCAGAGTGACGTCGTCCGGTGCCACGCCTTCCCTCTCCATCCGTCCGAATAGCTCCAGAGCGTCCTCGCCCCGCCCGTGCACCGCGAACCCGCCGATCATGCAGTTCCACGACGTGAGCCCCCTGGCCGGGAGGGCCTCGAACACACGCCACGCCTCCTCGACGCAGCCGCACTTGCAGTACATGTCCACCACCGCGGTGGCCAGCTTGTCGTCCATCTGGATCCCGCTCCGCTCCACCCACCGGTGCACCTCCCTCCCGCGCGCCAGCGCGCCGGCGCCCGTGCACGCCACCACGGCAGTCGCCGCGACGAAGGCGTTCCCGTTCACCCCGCGCGCCCGCATCTCGTCGAACACCTCCAGCGCATCCAGGAACCTCCCGGCCTTGACGTACCCGGCCATCATCGCGTTCCACGACACCAGGTTCCGCTCCGGCATCCCTTCGAACAGCTCGCGCGCGTCGTCGACCAGCCCGAGCTTGACGAGGCCACCGACCATGGTGGTCCACGACACGACGTCGAGAGCGCCGCCGCCGCCGCGGAAGACGCGGGAGGCCAGGCCGGGTCTGGCGTTGGCGAGGTAGGCGGCGAGCAGCGCGTTGAGCGAGTGCGTGTGAGTGTGGAAGCCGAGCTTGAGGAGCAGCGCGTGGAGCTGGGCAACCAGGTGGAGCGGCTGGGCGGCCGGGAGGATGCGCGGGAAGGTGAAGTGGTCCGGGTGTAGGGGCAGCGAGAGCATGAGCGCCAGCAGCCGCGCGGCGTGGGGCGTCGGGAGCGCGGAGAAGAGCGGGTTGAAGAGCGCCGGGTGCGGGGCCGGGTGGTGCGCCAGGAGGCGACTCGCGTACGGGAAGTGCGAGTCGGGGTCGCCGCGGGCGAGGAAGGTGAGGAGGCGGCGCGCGTGCGCCGGGTGGGACGCGACGCCGAGGCGGATGAGCTGCGAGTGGTGTTGCCGCAGCTCGGCGATGGAGGTCAGCGGGATGGGGGTCGGGGCCGGAGCCGACATGGACGTGAGCAGAGCACCTTGGGGCATCTGGAGCTGTCAGCGCCAGCGGCGATAAGCTCAGTGGCCTCCGAGCGCAGCAAAGCGAGGCTCGGTTCGCGGTGACCACTAGCTCGGTGCCAACCACGCCCACACATGTTTTATCTCTATCCGCCTTCACACACACAGCGACCTGAGTTGGATTGTACGCGCCACGCCGCCACCAGAAGAGGAAAGGAATCGAAGCCAAGATTCCAAGACCGTAGAAAAGGCGAAAAGCCAAGGCCATCGATCGATCCCGCTCTCCAATAATGCCGCTTCTCTCTACGCAACCCCGTCTTCTCCCCGACGCCCACCACCACCGTGGTCTCTTCCCGCCGGCGGCCGCAGCGTCCTTGTTGCCATCGCCGTCTTGCTCGTCACCACTGTCTCGGCTTCGATCATGGGGGCGGGCGGCGAGAACGGCACTACAAGTCATCTCTCCCGAGACCTCCAGCACCGTTGCCACCGACGCTGCGACGATCACCAGCGCGCCGCCAGGTTACACGCTCTTTCCAGTTTACTACTGCTCTTGCTAGTGGAAGTGTGGATTGTGGGAACGCATAAGCTGGGAGCATGTTCATCGAATGTTCTGTCAGCATGCCTTTTTTATGTCGAATTATCCGTAAGATGATGCTAGTCCACACGCAAGAACACATTGCACCGAAAGAAAAACAGAGTAAAACATCACTGCCAAAACGGCACACCCTCCAATGCCAAAGATAGATTCTGACTGCTATTTATATTGTAAATAACTTGATGCATGGATGGTGAACCAGAGCAACAACACACACGCGGACGCTGGCGGGCAGATAACAGCAAGTGGGCAGAGTTCGCGGCGCGGGTGTCCGGCGAGTGGGACGGCTACGGCGCGGACTTCACGGCGTCGGGCGACCCCGTGGAGCTGCCGGAGAACGTGGTCCCGGAGGCGTACCGGGAGTGGAGCGTGGCGGTGGTGGACTGGCAGACGCAGTGCCCGACGCTGGCGGACCCGGCGGCGCCGTGCGCGCTGCACTACCGCCTGGTCCGCCTGCTCCCCACGGTGGGGTGCGAGGCCGACGCCGCCACCGTGCACACCTCGCACCAGCGCCACGCCGCGTCCGCCGCCGCCTTTGCGTACGCCGCGGCCGGGTCCTACGTCGCCGCGTGGCCCAGGGGCCCCGCGCCCGTGCTCGAGGTGGAGCACTGCGTCGTGCGCCCGGACGCGCCCGCCCAGGAGGCCGGCAGGGTCCGGGTGGTGCAGACCGTGGCGCTCGGCAGGGAGGCGCGGCTACATGGGGTCAAGGTCTTCGCCGAGCAGTGGTACGGCCCGTTCAGCGATGGCGAGCAGCTCGGCGGCTGCGCCGTCGGGGAGACCGCGTTCGCGGCGGGGGAGAAGCTCGACGTCGCCGACGTGATCGGGCTGTGGGAGACCACAGACGCCGCCGCCGCCAGGTTCTCCGCCGAGCTGGACCCCGAGACGGTGAGCAGAGTAGAGCTCTTGCTGATGATTGATCAGCGCGTTGGTGAGCTAGAATTTCATATTTCACTGATGAATGGATGGGTTGTGTCTGAAATCTGATCGATGAGCAGGGAAAGTTCTCGGAGCTGTCGCCGGACGAGCCGAGGAAGGTGCTGAGGGACGCGGAGGGCATCGTGACGCTGCCGAAAGAGCTGTGGAGCGCGTTCAAGGAGCTCGGCAATGGCGAGTTCCTCTGCGAGGTCGGCTGGGTTCTGGGCGGCGGCAGCGCCGTCACGTCGCGGTGTATTCTGTCCACGGACGGAGACGTCAAGGCAAGGGCCGTTCAGTCGATCGACAGACATAGTGGTTCAGTTCAAGTCTAGTGTGATCGACAGACACATAGTGGTTCAGTTCAAGTCTAGTGTGAGGTTTAGAGAATAACCCTGCACTGCTTGCTCTTGTTTTGCAGGAGATCGCTACAGCCCACGAACGCCGGGTGTCGGAAACCGCTTGACTTCGGCTAATGACTTCACCCAGGTTCGGCCGGATTCTACGTAGAGTACGTAGATAAATAGGAAGGTCATCTAAAAAAAGAAAGAAAAAAAAATAGGAAGGGCCAATTGGCCATACCCCATACACTGTCATCACATCACAGAACAAAGAACAAAACGCGCTGCTTGACAAGCCAAATGAAATTGGTATCTCCTAATGCCTTCTTGGCTGTCTAGTCTCAGCACTCTTCGTCTTACTCCCTCCGTTTTAAATTATAATTTCACTTTGATATATATATTTTGCTATATATATTTTGCTATATATCTAGACATATTATTTATCTAGATACATAGCAAAATGTATACACCAAAAAAGTCAAAGTGAACTACAATTTGAGACGGAGGGAGTAACAATCATTTTGACTATTACACCAGTTTATTTGGCCGTTTATTCCGTGTAAATGGACATTTCTCTGTGTTAACAGTTGTTTAAATGCATACACTATTTCTATTTATTTGGCTGTTTATCCCGTTTAAATGGAGCTTTTGTTCAAACAGTGAATAAACATTGAATTTCCAGAACCGCACAGTAATTGTTCAGTCTTCATCAGACCCAAAACGTGCCTTTGAGCACGGGGTCGCCTGCGCAACCTAGCAGCGTCCGCTGTTTACCACCTACCACCTCACCTCACCCACGGTTTCGTTCAGACTTCATCCGCTGGTAGGCTGAAGCATCTCGTGCATCCGGCTCTGCCGACTGCCTTTCGCTGCTAAGCAATGCCGCAGCGTGCGTAGCAACTGCCAACTGGTTCATGGAGCCCAAAGACACAAGCTGGCAGAACATGCGCCTGCAGGCGTAGCGCGTAAGCACAAAATGCTCACTTACTCCAGCATTGACCGGTAAAACCGGATGATCAATCGGTTGTAGTGTTGCGTTAGCACATTTCGAAGCGGCATGACATCAGAAAACAGAATTTCCTTAATCTTCATCCATCCTGTAACAAAACGAACAAACTGAACGCACATCTTTTGGTATTTTGATTGAATCGCTTGACAGGATCACCAGCTACATAAACCAATATACCACTACTATATATATACTAGTGTCTCTCATGACACACTATATACTACTTGCCAGCCCACACTTATTTGGGATAAATACTACTAAATGAATTGATTGATTTGCTCTCTTCTCGTACATGTCATGTCGACCCGAATTCAGGTCGTGGAGAAACAATGAATATAAGAGAAGAGAACAAAATCTGTACATGGCCGAGTGCATCAGTGTACTTGAGGTGCATCTCTCAAGGTTACATTCAAAGTGGTTTCCATTGGTTGCCACCCAAGTCCAACTTTGTTGCCTTGCATCATGGCTACGAACTCAGCATAGTCAATCTGACCGTCCTGAAAAGCAAACACAAGGAACATCAGCACATGCATTAGTTAAACAGTACCATAAGACCCATCAGAGGCATTGTTTGGTACTTGGTAGTCCTAACAACTGTAACATGGTTTTCACCATTATTATCCAGGTCATATAATTCTGTAATATACTGCCTATTTCTCAGACCAATTGCTAAAAAATAGACAACCAAAGGAATCTTATCGGGCATGAGAATTCTGACAAGTAAATTCAAGATCAAAAGGTGAATGCTCTGTCACTGGATTGGCAATGGCTGTGCTGTCACCAAATATATTTACTTTTTTTCTATCCTTTATGGTAGCTGAAATATTTCTCAGGTCACTTGCTAAAAAATAGCCAACCAAAAGGAAACTAATCAGGTATGAGAATTCTCACAAGTAAATTCAAGATCAAAAGGTGAATGCTCTGTTACTGGATTGGCAATGGCTGTGTGCTGTCACCAAAGTATATTTACTTTTTTAATATCCTTTATGGTAGCTGAAATTGACAACTATGAGTTAGGTGTGACGGTTGATGCCCAGCCACCAAAGGTGTTTATATATTCTACAAGTAAGATATCATTCAGGATAAAGAACCATTGCAATGTTTTCCTACAATGGAACTCCACATGACAGATCTAGAATGAGGTCACATTGGTGCTAAAAATCTTTCGGCATTAGTACGGTGGTTAAAGTAAGACGTTAAAGTAAGACGACAAACTTACATTGTTTTGGTCAACTTCTAAAATTATCTCTTCAAGGAATGTGTCCTCCATGTTATGTTCTCCACAAGCTCGTTGAAGCTTGTCAACTGTGATATAACCACTTCCATCTTTGTCGAAGTAAGTAAAAGCTGCCATCAAGTGCTCTTCACGTTCTATTTTGTTCAGAGGCACAGTTGCAGCGATAAATTCTTCATAATTGATGGTCACATTATTGTCTTTATCAGCCTGCGAAAGATTCTGGAATTTTAGCTGAAACACTTCAATGGAGCATATATTATCTATCTAAAAACAGATACATTACATACAACGATAGAGAGGAGTTTTTTTTTTTATCATGAATAGAGGAGAGTTGCTATTATGTAATAAATGCATTGTTTAGGTACTTTTCCTTAGGTGTTGAAAAAAATGCATTGTCACAGGCTATCAGCAGGTCATGTAACACAAACGCATGATTTGGTTACTGAAATTTAAATTAAAGGCAATTAATTACACTTACTGCTTCCATTATATCACTAATTTCGCTATCCACCAATTCAGTACCATATCTTCTTAAACCTTGTCTAAGTTCACCAAAAGTAATTACACCTCTATTTTGAACATCCACTGCCTTGAACATTTGTCTTAACCCAGCAATCTCCTCCTCAGAAAGCCGTTCAGTTATCACCTGGAGGTACATAAAGTGTCAGAAAAAACATAACACCTTGTGTTGACATAACTACAGTGCATATTCCAGTATTTTTGAACTGCATGTCAAACCCTAGAATAACGAGTGCATTGTATCCCCATGTACAGTGAAGAAAATCAGGGTGATCAGCCTGAAAACGCTGTAGTTCATACAGAAGCAACTAATTGCATCCATGACCACTTTTGATCATGTATGAGTTGTAGAGTCCAAATGAGATTAAGGCAATTGTCTATCAGAAGATGCCAAATACATAGGCAGCCAAAAGTTTAAGCATTTCAGATCTAATAGGGGCAAATGATAAGGCCTGACAAGAAAAGGTCATACAAAGTAAATAAAGTATTTTTGTTTTTGAAGAAAAGTAAATAAAGTACTCACTCTCAGAGCCAACTTCTTTAACTTGTTCATTGCAGAAAATTGTTTGAGCCGAAAGAGAACACTGGGATCAAGATCCTGGTCAGTAGCCACTCCATTTTCACAGATCCAAGGATGGCCTGGCAAGCATATATTTCAGTTTCGCCAGTAAAGAACTATGAATTTGGTGATTCCTAAAACAATTCAAGGAGTCTAACCTATGCTGCAAACAGACAGAGCTAAATGCTAGATAACAACAACTGAATTGACTGAAGATGTAGGCAAGATTTAAGGTATACTTACGTAGTACTTCATGGGCTTTCAGACGCTCTGAAGGACAAGGGCAGAGCATCTTTCTTATGAGATCCTTTGCACTGTCAGATATCTTAGGCCATGGGTCTGAGTCAAAATCAATGTGCCCCTTCAGGACAGCATCAAATATACCTTGTTGTGTCTCTGGTAGAACAAATCATGTTAATTAGCAATTCGGAAACATAGTTGTCCTGAATGGCTGAATATAACACCAGAATAGAGAAGTAACCTGCCCAAAAAGGTGGCACCCCACTAAGAAGAACATAGAGTATCACTCCAGCTGACCACACATCCGCTTCTGGTCCGTATCTTTTGTGTAGTACCTCTGGAGCAACATAGTATGGACTTCCAACCAGCTCAGTAAAAACCTGACCTGCAGTTTAGAATAAAAAAAATCAAGGTTTAATCCAGAATCCCATCAGAAATCACACATAGAACGCAAAAACTGATCGAAATGAACCAAGTCTGGTAAACAACAATAAGCCTTGACGAACAGGGGCGTAGGAGCATAGCACACCATAACTATCTAGTCTATTGTATGTATTCCATATAATAAGCAGAAACACTACCGCAACAAAGAATTGTATGAGCTTCAGATCAATGAGACAGTACATAGGTCATGACATTAATCTGTTGGATCAAAATAGCAGTAAAATAAAGAATGACTTGCTAGGCATCAAATTTGATGTTCTACCTGGTTTGAAGAACACAGATAGACCAAAATCAATAGCTTTTATTGACAGATCATCTTCTTTATCCAGAAGGAGGAAGTTCTCTGGCTTCAGATCACGGTGCATAACCCCAAGTGAATGGCACATTGCCACAATGCTAATAATGATTCTTATAAGTTCTGCAGCCTTCTGTTGGCTGTAATGTCCCTTCTCCTGAATTCGGTCAAAGAGCTCCCCACCAGCGCAGAGCTCCATCACAATATGCACTGCCTGGTTGTCCTCATATACATCCTTGATGGCAACGACATTCTTGTGGCCTGACAAATGGTGCATTATCTGGATCTCCCGGCGCACATCCTCAACATCCTCCTTGGTGATGAGCTTGCGCTTTGGAATGGTCTTGCATGCATACTCACACCCTGTACTGATCTCAGTGCAGAGGTATGTTGTGCCAAACTGGCCTTGACCAAGCCTCCGCCCAATGATATAATGTTCCCTTAGGTCCGCCGTCTTCCTTTCAAGGACAGTGATAGACGTCGGATCCAATCCCCTCTTCAAAATACCAGCAGCAGTGGGCTTAAATGAGTTCACCTCAGGCCATGGCTTGTCAAACTTCTTCAAGTCAGAGTAGCGATCGTCCTCGAGGCATCCATCAGCGAACCTAGACACTGGGCGGTTGTAGTAGTCACTCCCAAGGGTCCCGTTTGGGCACTGGTTCCCCATTCCCAGAACACCTTGGGGTCCAAACCAAATACGGAGTTCCCAGTCTCACAGAATTGCGAATATCTTGGAATGCAGATGGAGATTAAATAGCCACGGCCAACAAACTTAAAGAACTGGAAGAGCGCCTCTAGAAGAAAGCCCTTGCTTTGTTTCCCGAGAGGAAGGAAATCAGCAACCAACACTAGTCAGTACAACTGTACAAGGCAAGACAATTAGCAAGGGTAATCTAGCTTTGCCAGAGGAGGAGGAAGTGCAAACCTTTGGGATGGCAGGAAATTCCTTCCAAAGCCGGTGCTTCGGCGTCGTGAGGGAGGAAATCTCCAACCTGAGGGCTTCCACCACCAGACTTGACACACAAACTTTGCTCACCAGTACACGAAATCTACCCAAAACCCCAAGCAATAAACTAGCCTGCCAGATTAATCGTCAAGCTAATCCCTCTCCTCTCCACCGCGTTACGGTGAAACCTTCAGAGACTTGAAGAGCTGCAACCCAAAGGGCAGCTACTAGCTCCCTAGAAAAGCTTCCTCCGGCAGGAAATCCCCAATCTGAGGGCTCCTAGAGCTAGACCACCAGTGCCCGAGATCCAGGCAACGCGGCCCGAACCCACCGAATCCGGCACCAAATCGGCGAAACCAAAGCCGAAAAGCACGAGAAACACCCAGACGGGTGCCCAGAAGCCAAATCTGAACCAAAAACGACGAGATTTGTGCGGGAAGAAACGGAACCGAGCCGAGAACCACACCCGCCGAACGAGAGGCCTCGCAGCGGTCCCCCACGGGGCGGCGCGCTCGATCGGAGCAGAGCACGAACGGAACCGGGCCGGCGGACCGGACGCGAAATCGAAGCTTCCTGAGGGGCTAAAATGCAAAATCGATGGGAGGAAAAAAATGGAGACGAGGAGAAGAGAGGAGCGGGAGGGGGCGAGCCGGCTTTTATAGGCGGACGGGGAGGGGGTTAGGTGCGACGCAGCTGCGTGGGGACGTTTTTCCGGCGGGAACCCCGGAGCGCCGGAGTATTGCACGCCGACAGAAACCGGCAGCGGTCTGGACTCTGGTGGCTCGGAGGCTGACGGCGAACTGGCTCCGACCCGACGACGGCGACGAGTCAAAAACGATTTGCTCTGGTTGTAGTATTCGTGTTCAGCGACAGGTACAGTTAGTCTTGTAAAAGGGTCGTGGTTTGTTTATCTAGAACAAATCGAAGTTAGAGTGTCTCACCTTGGAATTGATTTTGACCATCTATAATCTAGAAAGTCAAGCTTCAGCCGAGTGTATTTGTATTTGTCTGTGTACACATGTATTATATGTATGCATATCTTGTGCAACTTTCTGAGAATTTTAAATCCTTGGAGGAAGATGTACAGTACCAAATTGTAATTGGTGTGCCTAAAGAATCGTATTGCAAGGTTTACAGTGAAGATTCTTTATCATTATCCGCAGTCACATAAAAGCGTCGCCCTTTTCTTGAACAGGCAAGTTTGCTTTCAGGATTTTCAGCTTCCTGTGCAAGTTTCATCGTATTGGAATTACAGATGTCGACCGCGAGCACGCCGAGCATCGAGCAGCTCTCCACTGCGTCGAGGGTCAAGTTGTATATACAGCCTCACCCAGGGTGCAGAAAGGAAGAGTGCAGCAGAGAGCTTTGCTTGCTCGGTACTCGAGTTGCTCCTGCCGTCACAGTACCAGCGTCGTCCACGCCAGACGCCAAACAAAAATGGAAACGAGCCACCGCAGGCCCATCCTGGGACACAGACAGGTGCGCCCCACCCACACGCGGACCCCACGTGTCATCGTTGGTTAGTAGAGACTGTGAGGGCGGACGCTGGAGCGTCTCGCTGGATGAAACGATGCGCACGGTCGGTGCCGTTCTCGTGTGTTTTTATTCAGAGAAAAAGGAGCATGTTTTTCGGATAAACCGGGTTAGGAGAGATTTTGAGCCGACGCGTTCTCAGCCACATGATCACATGATTTGACAAAAAAGAAAAACAGCTCCAAGTCTAAGCGCACTTTATTTGCGTTTGGGATTATTTGGCTGGCGCCGTGACCGTAGTGCGTCGAGCGGGGGACAAGTGGTGAGCCCAAGGAGCCAGAGAAGCACATGGGTTCACGCACAAGGGCGGTCCTCGAGGCCCACATGGCAGAAGCATAGCATGATGGCCGAAGGGAATGTTAATATACGAGAGGTCAAGCTAAGGTTGTCAGAAAATTGCCGCGTGTTCATTTTTTTAAATCCACACACAGAAAATTTGTTGGGCATGCATGAATCGAGGAAAAAATTTGCAATACCATGCACCACGAAAAATCGCAAAAAAATAAAATAAAAAAATCATGCACCGAGAAAAACAACCGCCCTACACGGAAACAACGACAAAACAGCACTGCAACGGCGCAAATAGTGTGCGGGATTAGTGAGTGGATTAATCGGGCAGACAGAGTAAATACTGTCATATATACTCTCGATCAATGGAAAGCTGGTAGTATACCACATCGGTTAATCCCTGTTGCAGTGCTGCTACTGGCTAGTTAGCTGTTCGTGTCGCAGCCCCCAAGTCGACATCAATCCAAGATAATTAAAAAGCCCTCAACTTGTTCAGCTCGGCGGATCGAGAGCCAAAAGCGACCAGCAGGAGGAACTAATTAATGGACCTGCCACTACGGGAAACAAGGTCCTTTGCCGACCGCCAGCAGCAGTCGGCAAAGGCCGGAAAACGGTCGGCGAAGCCTTTGCGACCGTATTTCACGTGGCAGTCGGCAAAGAAATGGTCGGCAAAGGCCTGCCTTTGCTGACTGCCACGTGGCGGCAGTCGGTAAAGTCTTTGCCGACTCCAAACCACCAGTCGGCAAAGGATTAGTGAAAAAAATAAAAAAAAATAAAGGGACCCGCCAAGCCCATCCACAGGGCCCGGTGAGCCCATCGACGCCGGCCGCCGCGCCGCCGTCCAGCGCCGGTGGGGCCATCCACACCGCCGCGCGCCGCCGTCGGGGCTGGAGGAGGCGGCCTCGGACGCACACCCGCGGCGCCATGATGGGGAGGCCGCGCCGCCGTGGCTGGGAGGCCGCCGCCGCCCCGCCGTGGCTGGGAGGCCGCCCGCCGCGCCACCGTGGCTGGGAGGCCGCGCCCCGCCCAACGCCGTCGGGACCCGCCGCCGCCGGGGGAGGGGCCGGACGCCACCGGGGGCAACGTCGCCGGGACCCGCCACCTCCATGGACGTCGTGTCGAGGTGGAGGCGCCACTTGCGCGCGATGGAGAAAGGAGAGAGGGAAAGGGATGAGTCCGGGCGCCGGATCTGAGCTAGGGAGAAGAGAAAGGAAGGGAAAGAGGTACTCACCTCGCCGCGGCACCTGGATCCACGCCGGAGGACGCTGCTCGTCGCCACCGCTCACCACCGGACGGAGGGCGCTGCTCGCCTCCGCGGCCGAGCGCCGCAGCGTCCTGCGTCGCGAGCCGAGCGCCGCCTCGGTCCTGCGCTCGCGCGAGGAGAAGGAAGGGGCGGCGGCCCTGTGTTCGCGTGGGGCGGACCGGGGTGGGCGCGGGGGAGAGAGTGGCGGCGGGGTGGGCGCAGGGGAGAGAGTGGCGGCGGGGTGGGGCAGAGAGTGGCGGCGGGGGAGGACGCGGGGGCGTGCGGCGCGCGGTGTATATAGCTTGGGTTCGTGGGGCAGTGGGCCGGCCGACCGTGGCCCATATTGCCACTTGGGCCGGATTCTTTGCCGACTGGCCGAGGAAGGGCAGTCGGCAAAGATTTTTTTATTTATTTTTGGTTTTAAATCTATCAAATTAAAAAGTATAAGAAGATGAACTCTTTTGAATTCAAATTTTTTCCGTTGTCCTAGTATATTGTTTACAAGCACATGTTCAAATTTGAGACTTTTTTATAACATTTTACTATATTTTATTTATTTATTTTATTTACTTGATTTTTTTTATAATCCAAATTTGAACTGCAGGTGTATAAAATAATAAAATGTAGCCACTCAAAAAATTATATTCATATTGGAGAGTATATATTAAGGCCGTATCTAGGAACTCACCAAAACTTTGGAACGTCTTGTTCACGAAACATGACCATTCAATTGTTGGAGAAGTGTTTTTTAATTATATAAAATGCAAACGAAGTCCAAAAATTACGAAACTTGACGAGGTGTCATGTTATCGCATGAAGAGCCTCTGATAAAAAATTTAGAATATTTCGAGAAAGTGATAACGTCAGATGTCTAAAACCCAGACATCTCCACATGTAACCACAAGTGATCACATGTGAAGATGTCTAGGTTTTAGCCACCTGACATCGTGACTTGCTCGAAACATTCTCTATTTTTTACCATAGACTCCACATACGATGGGATGACACCTCGCCAAGTTTCGTGATTTTTAGACTTTGTTTGCATTTTATATAATTAAAAAACACTTCTTTCGCAATTAGATGGTCATGTTTCGTAAACAAGGAGTTAAAGATTTTGGATGAGTTCCTGGATACGGCCTCAAAATACACTCTCTAACATGAATATAATTTTTTGAATGACTAAATTTAATTATTTCATGCACCTGGGGTTCAAATTTACTTTTTCGAAAAAAATACAAGTAAACAAAGTAAATTAAAAAATATAGTAAAAAGTTAAAAAAAATTTAAATTCAAAATATGATTGAATACAATTTAGAAGGATCACAGAAAAAGTTTGGAAGCAAGATTCAAAAAAATCAATTCTTTGCCGACTGCCTCAGCGGGCAGTTGGCAAAGACCTCTTTGCCGTTGCTGACTACCTCAGTCTGGCAGTCGGCAAAGGCTCTCTTTGCCGACTGTCAATCTTTGCCAACTGCCCTGGCTTTGGGAGTCGGCAAAGATCGGAACAGTCGACGAAGACCCAGTTTCTCGTAGTGTGCAGAGGATGACGTCGTCGCTATCCCCCGTGCACGCTCGGCAGGCTCAGTTCACCTCAGTTCTGAGCTGTATGTACTACCTCAGTAGCTAGCTGTACGTGCACCGCTACGTCGATGACAGAAGCAGTGAAGTAGACAAGCATGCAGTAGAGTTATGGCGTGTGAATCATACAGGCCGGCCGGGCCGCCGTCGCTTTCACGGCGGCGATCGATCAGATCAGATCAGCAGTTGCGGCGTTGCTTTGCGGAGCCGAGCCATCGACCACGAGGCCGCCCTCGACGACGGAGTAACTGACTTGGTCTGTAACATGTGTGGGTTTGCACTGCACGTTTTCTTCGAGACTTCAGCCTCTAGCTCTAGGAGTAACTGACTGCGCGGCAGCGGTATGTGCAGGACGACACGCTTACCCCTTGTTTTTTTTTTTTTGTTTTCTCATTTTTCTTCTGATCTGATGAGGACGAATTGATACGCTTATCGGGATATCAACGGTGCTCGATACGCTGAGACGGTGGAAGGAACAGACGTTGTAGTCGGGAGCACGATTACTTATCCGAAGAAGACGTCCACCGACCGTTCGTTTCATCAGATAGATACTCTAAAAAAAAACCCATCTCATTTCTCTCTCTCAAAAGAAAAGACGGAATCCGGTCCGGAGCTCGCAGTGGCACTCCATATTCCACATGTGCCGTTAGCACCAAAACGAAGCTCTCCTTCCCTGACAGCAGGGTCCATTCATGCCCAACACCAACACAGCAATCCAAGTCGTCTGACGTTCGAGTTGTTGGTACAGGCTTCCAGACCGCAGCAACCGAACCGGAAATCAGCTGACGGCTCCGGCCGCTCCGGCGCGAGCAAATAAAATGCTCCGGGGAGACGGAGATTTTTGCGGGGTCAGGGACTCCGTATACCACGCGATTGCGCGGCGTCGCGGGTCGCTTTCCGCGGCCTGTCGCGGGAGTGCGGGACGGCGCCTACAGGCGCACAGACACAGATCTGAATCGAAAGTTCCATGCCATTGCCATCCCGAGGAGCATCCGAGCATGTACGCTACGTACAGTCCCTCCCTGTGTGCCGTTGATCGGTGATCCGGTGTGCGGCCTGCTGGCCTCTGCTCTGCGCTGTGGAACGGACCGGGATCCGGATGTCGGTGTGAACCGTCCGCCGACATGAATGAAGGTGCGGCTTCCTTTCCCGGCCTCGCCCCAAAGGCGCAGCACAGAGCGACCGGGACAGTCCGCTTTAAAGCCCCAGAGTAGTACTCTACGTACGTGCACTGTTTCATGTTTGCAGGCAGGCGGTTTCGTTTTGCGTGTGATGCCATACAGTGGTACGGAGTACCATGTGTGATGGATGTGTCACCGGCTCGGAAAAAGCGCCACGATCACTTAATTTGCTATAAAATTTGTTATACAGAATTTTTATTTTTCGTTACATCAAAATATCGACACATACACGAAGTACTAAATGTAAATAAAATCAAAAACTAATTATAAAGTTTTATTATACTTTATAAGACGAATATTTTAAACCTAATTAGTTAAAATTTAGATAATTTTTATCAAATACAAACGAAATACTACGGTGCGCTGATTTGACGCTGTAATTCTGGGCCAACTAAACACGGTCTGATTTGTCAACCAGACTTCACATAGGAGTTAAAAAAAAAACAGACCACACATGACGCGTCCATGCGCTGGTGTTGCCCTTATCCATCCACGTAAGCGCCAGCATCGCGAAAGGCGTCGCCAGCATATGCTTTTTCGGTGCTTCCCGGCTACTATAGGCGCAGCAGGGTTCGCTCGTTCGTACACGTGCTCATATGCATGCACACGAAGCCACCCAGGCAGGCCAGGTATGAGCACGAGTAATTTTAGCAGCGCGCTTTACGTCATGGCCCACGCAAGATACGGTGACGTGAACGAGACGGGCGATCGCCGAGGCCCGAGAGGATCGTCGAATCACACCTGCGTTCTTGGCTGGCTCACGTACGCCTGAGACGACACCTCTATTGGACACTCGACGTAGCGGTCTGTGAGGTGAGCGACGTGACAGCAACGGCCACACAGCCCGATTTGTTCACCTGTCGCGCTCACCCGCCGAAATGCCTCTAGTGAGCGCTATGCGGCGAGCGATCGAGCCAATAATTCCCGTCGATATGCGTTATACATTGTTTATGGTCACCTAAATAACTTGTGACCCCAAGATTTACTTATTATTATGTCATCTGTTTCCAGAGGTATATATTAGACTGTATATTGATACTAAATGCACGAATACAGTACTGGCACTGGTCAATTACACATATTAACAGTCGGTTCCCAGTGCAAAACCAGTTACCCATTCACAGTAGCAACATGAGACTTTTTTTGGACTTTGCCCCAACCACCAATGTTTTTTTGGCCAGTCCAAGCTTCACAATAGCTGCTTCTTTATAACCCTTCTTTTGGCTTCAAGTGCTCTTTTGGCATCCGTAACGATAAACAGCACCATTAAATTTTGGGCCCGAGCCCTAAGATAACAGACCATCATCATTCTTCTGTGGACTTGCAAGAAAATGACCTTAGAAAGCTTATTTTTATATTTATGTGCATCCATCAACAACATTAATAGCTCATCTCCTGTAAACAGCTGACACAAAACATGCATTGGTCCCTCAAATGAATGCTTTGATCCTCACCCCGGCGAAGTACATACCGGCCAGTGCAAGCCTCTTACATCGGGAAAGCATAGAAACCCCTCTCTTCCTCTTCGTCACCTCCGCTCTCACCGCCGACGTACGGCGTCCTCAATCTCTCTGGCTCAACGCCGGCAATGGTGGCATCCCAGAGGCCATTGAAGAAGATGATGTCGAGGTACAGCCCGCAGACAGAGCGTCGCACACTCGCACGCTTGTGTTGGACATCTCAGGCTATAGCCTACTCAAGGGACTGAACGAGGGCAAGTTCATCCGGTCCTCCACCTTCTCCGTCGGCGGCCATGACTGGTGCATCCGCTTCTACCCTAACGGAGAAGACACCGAAGAAGGCAAAGGATATGTCGCCGTCTTCCTTGAGCTGTTGAGTAACACCACGGATGCGATGGCGCGCTTCGACTTGAAGCTGCTCGACCAAACCACTGGGTTCTGGTTTGCCTAAATCAGCTGAAGCCGGTGGCGTACAAATCTGCAAATTCAACATGGGGCGATAAAAAGTTTAAGAAGATTAGCGAGCTGGAGACATTACCATACGGCATACGTGAAGGATGACCGCCTGGTGATTGAGTGCGACATCATTGTTGTGTAGTGTCCGCATCCAAGACAACGCGCGAGATTGAGGTTCCGCCCTCAGATTTGCCGGATGATCTTAGAAAGTTGCTGGAGTCTGAGAAGAGGGCTGATGTGACATTCAAGGTTGAACGGGATGTTTTCCATGCCCATAAGTTTGTTCTCACAATGCGGTCGCCGGTCTTCGAGGCCGAGCTCTATAGGCCAATGAGTGAGAAAGAAAGGCGATGTATAACAGTCGAGGATATGCAGCCCGGTGTTTTCAAGGCCTTGCTTCACTTCATCTACGTACATAGATTCATTACCTGCCATGGATGATGTTGCTGGCGAGGAGAGCAATGAAATGGTTAAGCATTTACTTGTGGCAGCAGATAAGTATGCTCTGGAAAGGATGAAATTGATGTGCGAGAGCATACTTTGCCGGAAACTTGATGTTGCCAATGTGGCATCGACATTAGCTCTAGCTGACAAGTATTATTGTAGCAACCTCAAAGATGCATGCATTGGATTTATGAGCTCTTCGGAAAGAATGGATGACGTGGTCGCAACTCAAGGGTACAAGCACCTCAAAAGAGCCTGCCCAGATGTCTTGATTGATATATGGGAGAAATCATCTAAATCTCGAAAAAATTAGTGTGTCTACCTTGGGTTGGCATCCATTAGTCTAGTCATTAACATAGATCTATTGCAGGAGGGCGTGGATTTTGCAAAGTATGCGTCTTAGTTGAGTATTATCATCTTTGCTAGTTGAGTAACATTTACATGTATCTTCTGGCTAAGCTAAACACCGTTTACAGTTATTATTTTTTCTCCTTTTGTGTACATTTTTCTTTTCTCGAAAGCAAATGCTTACCCAATCTAGCTTTTGTGAACAGTACATTCATGATTATTGACCAGGTCCATTTATAGTTGTGATGAAACACTAGCAAATATCACATATTCGCATTATTGCAATTTGTGGAATCATGCACAATATTCTAGCAAGGAAACATGCAGTTGTGTCTTATGTGATCTTTTTTTCTGTTTGAATCCGCAAAGAGTCAGCAAGCTGCTCATGTTCGTCATTGTGGAATCATGCACAATATTCTAGCAATTTTAAAATTTGAGAACTGTAAGTACTTGACAAATTCACAGGAGATCTGAACTCAAAGTAAAGATGATTTATTTGCATAAAAAGATGCCAAAAAAATGTAAATTTGGGAGCCTATACAAGAGTCTAAGCAAGCAAAAGATTGAATATTTGCATAGTAATCCAAAGAACATTGTTATATATCTCAAAAAGGTAAAACAAATATATGCAAAATTGGCACACTACTTTTAGTATTTGTCTGTAAGGGAAACAATAGACGGGAAGGCACTGACTTGATACAATAACAATGCATCAGATCAGATATATTGAACCACCCCGCACATAACTGCTAAGCAAACGAATCGACTTATCAATGAAATCATGCACAACATTCCACATGCATACCTTCCATGATTGATATTTTGATGTAGGAAGTAAGTATCGATTGTTATTAGGATGTATATTGACATTGTGGATTAATTAAACCATGTATGAGCTTCACTTGCTCCTCAACTAAGACTTTGGTCTGCCACATACATAAAGAGCTCGATGTAAACAAGCAAAAATACCTGCACCTACATTTAAATAGAGAATGTTGTCACCAACACCATGTTAGATTGTGATAATATACCAAATCTTTTCTCTTAAAATAACTAAGTATTTTTCTATTGTAAGATAGAGATACATGCATTATTTTACACTGAACATGATAACATGTAATTTGAAGCCCAAATATATACCAATGAGATATAGATCGTAATGGACGGCAAGAGAGTACAAGTGAAGCATAAGCCTAAAGCATTAAGTGGAATCTATATTATATTGAAAGGTAGAACAGTCAAACAAATAACATAATACAATAATAAAATAAAGTAAACCAATTAGATCGACTGAACAAAATGGTATGTAAATTGCACAGGTTTCATTCTAAAGTCCAGTGTTTTATAAAAAACTGAGGCCCAAAGGTACAAAGGTTTTACTTACATCCAAAACGTCAACAAAAACATATATGGTACTAAAACTGTGAAATTTATGTATTCATATTCCAATAAAAGTGCAACGAGATCCTGTGACAGTAACATATGCTATTCTAATTTGAAATATAATATATTTACAGCCTAAAAATAAACACGGATATGGCTGTTGAAGCTCATATAAAATGACCACATTTATCCACAAATCGCAATGATGTGAATATGTGATATTTGATAGTGTTTCATCACAACTTTAAATGAACTTGGCAATAATCATGAAGGTACTCTTCACAAAAGCTAGACTGGGTAGGCACTTGCTTTCAAGAAATTAAAAGAGTACACAAAAACACAAAAAAGAATAACTGTAAACGGTGTTTTGCTTAGCCAGAAGATACATGTAGTGAATGTTACTCAACTAGCATAGATAATACATAGCATACCAGACGCATATTTTGCAAAATCCACGCCCTCCTGCAAAAGATCTATGATAAGGACTATCCACAAAGTTATACAGTGACTAGACTAATGGATGCCAACCCAAAGGTGACACACTAATTTTTTTGAGATTTAGATGATTTCTCCCATATATCAATCAAGACATCCGGACAAGCTCTTCTGAGGTGCTTGTACCCTTGGCTTGCGACCACGTCATCCATTCTTTCTGAAGAGCTCATAAATCTAATGCAGGCATCTTTGAGGTTGCTACAATAATACTTGTCAGCTAGAGCTAATGTCAATGCCACATTGGCAACATCAAGTTTCTGGCAAAGTATGCTCTCGCACATCAATTTCAGAGTTTCCAAAGCATACTTATCTGCTGCTACAAGTAAATGCTTAACCATTTCATTGTTTTCCTCACCAGCAGCATCATCCATGACAGGCAATGAATCTGTGTAGATGAAGTGAAGCAAGGCTTGAAAACACCAGGCTGCATATCCTTAATTGTTATATTTTGCCCTCTCTTGTCCCTCATTGGCCCATAGAGCTCCGCCTCGAAGACCGGCGACCGCATTGCGAGAAGAAGCTTATGGGCATGGAAAACCTCCCCTTCAACCTTGAATGTCACGTGGGCTCTCTTCTCAGACTCCAGCAACTTTCCAAGATCATCTGGCAAGTCTGAGGACGGGACCTCAACCTCACAAATTGTCTCAGATGCCGATACTGGCAGCCTCGACACAACAGTGATGTCACACTCAATCACCAGGTGGTCATCCTTCAGGTATGGTGACGTCTCCAGCTCGCTGATCTTCTTAAACTTTTGACCGCCCCATGTCGAATTTACAGATTTGTACACCATCGGCTCCTTGACAGTTAAGAAAACCTTGGAACGCCCGGTGGTTTGGTCGAGCAACCTCAAGTCGAAGCGCACCATCGCATCTGTGGTCTTACTCATCAGCTCAAGGTAGACGGCGCACTATCCTTTGTATTCTTCAGTGGCTTCTCCGCTAGGGAAGAACCGGATGGACCAATCATGGCCGCCGACGGAGAAGGTGGAGGACCGGATGAACTTGCAGGCCTCCAGACCCTTGAGTAGGCTATAGCCTGCGATGTCGAACACGAGCGTGCATCGCTCCGTCTGCGGGTTGCACCTCGACACCATCTTCTTCCCTGGCCTCTGGGATGACGCCATTGCCGGCGTTCCCTGAGACCTGAGGTGGCGAGGGGCGGAGGGGGGTGGGGGTGTTGTATGCTTTCCGCTCTACGAGGCTTGCATTAGGGAGAGCCTCGCCGGGATGAGGACAGGCGAGGCGACGGACGGCCGGGTGGAGGAGAGGCGGCGGCGGCGCCGGGGAGTAGAGGGCCGGCAGGGTGAACGAGAGGCGCGCGACGACAGGGAGCCAAAGCCCAAAGAGGCGACTGCGACGTTCTAGCAGGCCGTGTTGCAAAATTGCCACTCCAACGCTTTTTTTTTTGGAGCAAGCCACTCCAACGTTACCAGGCTGGGCCTAATCAATCTCCAGTAGAATAGCACAGGTAGCCGGTTGGGCCATATACCTGGCATTGCAGCCCACACCTGACTCGAGCCAGATTCTCTGCTGCCAAATCCCACCGGCCACCGCGGTCACGGCCGCCGGCCGCCAGGGCGCGCCGCTCGCGCGATCAGACAATTTTGGCGGATAAATTTGGGCGGGCGGGCGGGAGAAGGGGAAACCGCGGAACCACGCCCGAGTCGAAACCCCAGGGCGCCAAGCTTCCCCCGCGCGCCACCGCCACCGCTACCGCCGCCGCCGATGCCGGTGCCGAAGCCGATGGAGAGGAAGCAAGCCGCCTACAGCAACCTCGTAAGGATCCGCCTCTTTGACCCTCGCGGTCTCCATTCATTCCCTTGTCGATCACCTCGGGTCTTAGCTGAGCGGTCGCATTTGGGGGGCTGCAGGATGAGAGGTACGCGATCCAGGGGGAGAGGTACCAGGGGCAGCAGTACAGCCACATCTACTTCACGCGCCTCCACCACATGCGGAATCTCCTCCACGCCCTCGTCCCCTCCTGGAAGCCGCAACTCCCTGGTGCGCCCCCAATTTCCCCTCTCGCGGTTCCTCATTTCAATCAATTTTGATAAACAACAACATTTGATATAGGGTAAATAAGCTAGGGTGGGCTTCTGTGCTGATCTGTGGCTAGCTGGTCCCGCGAGGTTTTGGTGTTAGCCACTTTCTGGAGGCTTTGGATTGGCAATTGGTTCATAACTGGAGTTGGGGTGCAAAAACTAAGGCAATGTGAACACAGATTAGGGTTTTAGAGAAGCCTGCCATCTTAAATATAGGGGCTTGAGTTGCTCTGCGAGGTGATTTGGCCTATATTTGGTTATACTATGTGGTTGTTAGCTGGGGTCTTTATTGGTACACAGCGTAGCTTCCATTATAAATGATTGCTGCTTTACACTGCTTTCTTTTTTGCTCTGTCAGGTAGATGCTTTGCCCTTGAGCTGGTATACTTAACAATTAAAGATTTTACTAACATAAGTTGGTGAGCATGAACAGCAATCTAAAAAACAAAGTGCCTTGGTGCTGGCAAAAATTGTGTCCACTATTTACTACTACATTCACAAATAAGTTTGTCTTAGGCATTGATGGTCTTCAAGCACAACTTGGACAAGTATTTTGAATAGAAATCGATGCATATGACTTACATGTTTCCAAACTAAATAATGTAACAGTTATTTATGCCTAGTTTTTAAGGTTTGACCATATCTTGTTGTAAACAAGTTTTTGTGATTGGAGAGAGAGTGTAAATTATAGCAAATTTCTAGGAAACTATATTCAGAAACAAAAGTACTCATACCATTTTCAGATATCTATGCCTAATATTAAAGGAAAAGTGGATTCTTCCATCCGCCATATTTGACTTCATAAAAACATATTTGCTAGTCTTAATAAAAGGTAATATGCAACCAAAGTTTGAAATGGTTGGCTTAAAAAAACTCCAAAAGGTCACTTGTTTGTGATTGTAGGGAGTGGGACTGCTATTTGTACCTTGGAAAGTTGTTTTGGTGGTACAGTTATATTTTCCCATGGAAGTGGTTCACACGATAGATTTTTTCTTATGCATGGAAAGAGTTCAAGCACACTTTTTTTCCCAACATTGCAGTCACTACAGTGTTAGGACTCGAAGAAGGAAAGGATTGCATAATTGTTGGAACTTTATATAAACACATGAAGTTGAAACCTTCCATTCTAGATGAATATGCCAAAGAGGTAAAATGACCTGAAAGTTAGTTTTATGTGCCTACACGTATGGTGGTCGTCCCTGATAACAAAGGAGGTATCTGCATCAACCTTTTCCCTTTTTTTGCCAGAGGTCTGCAATTCCTCTTGTCAAACCACATAATTTCATGCATCCTGATGATCATCTCATTCTGGAAGATGAGAGTGGAAGGGTTACACTTGCAGGAGCCATACCTCCAGCAGCATTTGTGACTGGTAAGTCTGTCACTTCCACTGAAAACTAAAATAATACAATCAGACTTTCTCTATTGATGTATAATTTCTGTTTTTACTCAATAGACAATCTTGATACCTCTGCCCCCAATTTTTTTCCCTGAAAATGATGCTCAATCATCAATCATTTTCAGGGGTTGTAGTGGCTCTCCATGGGAAGGAAACAAGTGTTGGCAACTTTCTTGTTGAAGATGTTCTTGAGGCTGGTCTTCCTCCCCAAACTGCATTGTCTAGTGCAGGTAATATTCTCCATATTGCCATGTGTTCATATTTCAACATTTTCTACCAAATTTTTAACGATGATTGAAGTGCTCTGAAACTGCATTTACTTTGGTTACAGCAGAAGACAAGTATGTGGTATTCATATCTGGGCTAAATGTGGGAAGTGACACATTCAATCCTCTACAATTCCAACTTCTTATAGACCATGTCACAGGGCATCTGGGTGATGAGAATGTATGCTGTTTGTCTTCGTAAAGTGTAAACTATTATACTCAAATATATTCTAATATGGATAATCTTTGTTCGAAATCACTCAGGAGCAATCCATAGCATCAAATATAGTACGTGTTGTGGTTGCTGGGAATTCAGTGCATATTTCACCAAGGTTTGTCAATGGTCAGGTAATGGCATTCAGTTTCACATGTTTTCTGTGGTACGTATCGTGGTGCTTCAATATGTCGTACTAACGATTAGTTTTAATATGTCAGACGGTAGCATCAAAAGATCAATCCAGGATAGCAGAGCCTATCAAGGAATTGGATATAATGCTTACCCAGGTTAAAAATACTGCTTTCATCAAATTTAGTCATCGCAATGGTTCTGCTCTGACATTGATTCATGCTACTTTCAGCTTGTGGCATCGTTGCCTGTAGATATGATGCCAGGGTGTCATGATCCGGCAAATTTTTCTTTGCCTCAGCAGGTGGGTTATTGATGTATATACATACTTTTGATTTGTGCTAGTAGCACTCAAATGTGCATTTTGTGCATGCATGGCTAACTCACTTATTGTTTAACTGCAGCCTCTGCACAGATGCCTTTTCTCTGGGGCATCCACCTACAACACTTTTTCTACATGTTCAAATCCCCATCAATTCGAGCTTGACAGTGTCCAGTGAGTGTCAAGCTATCATTTGACTAACCTCAATATTTAAGTAGCTTGGAGGTTTTGATACAAGAAAGTTCTATGTAGGTTTCTTGGAACATCTGGCCAGAACATAGATGACCTGTACAAATACTCTGATGCTAAAGACAAGCTGGAATTCATGGAAAGAACACTGAGATGGCGCCATCTTGCTCCTACTGCTCCAAATAGCCTAGGTAACTCTTTGTTTCCAGCTCAAATTGGCATGCTAACTGCTCCAAAATAGTTAGATAACTATTATCATAACCCATTTGGTATTTTTTGGTAATTGTATAATCCAAAGCTAGAAAACACTTATTTGGTAATTCTATTGGTAATTGTATAATCCAAAGCTAGAAAACACTTATTTGGTAATTCTATTCAGGCTGTTATCCATACACAGACAAGGATCCTTTTCTTGTTGAAAGTTGCCCGCATGTCTACTTTGTTGGGAATCAAGATAAATATGAAACTCGACTGTTGGAAGGTAGTACTTCATGTACAGCTTCATAGTATTGCTTGAACATCCAACTTACCCTCCTTGCTATCCAGGCCCAGAAAAACAGAAAGTGAGACTAATCTCCATCCCAAGGTTCTCTGAGAGTGGAGTTGCTGTAATGGTATGTTCTTATATGGTTGAGTACCAGTAGATCCACTTTTGTTATCTTGGTAATCAGAGACAGAAGAGAAGTTCTTGATTCAGGCATTTGTTACTTTTACAATAACGACATAATAAAAATTCAAAGCTAAAACACATGTCTCTCTTTCTTCTACAGAACTTTAGACACTAGACAACATACACTTGGTTTATTTGGTATTTTCCTTGGCACTGATTCTCATTGGATATAATAAGATCAGTTGGTAACAAAAATATCTATTTATGTAATGCAGCTCAATCTGAGGAACTTGGAATGCAGCACATTGAGTTTCTCAACAAGCTTTGATGCCTGAATAAGCTCTGATGTTTGGAAGTGAATAAGACTTCAGTGCAGCATGCTGAGCAGCACAGGGGAGCTTTCATGAGGGAGCTACATGAACCCTCTAGTGGGTTCATGTAAGGATGTATTTGTACTAGAACAGTTCTGTATTAGTTGTATGAGATGGCCTTAGGTTTTGCCAATTAGATCTGTTGGAATGCAGTTGTTGTAACTTGTAACCACAACTGAAACTGAGGCTGGACGGTGTGTAGTGTGTAACAATCAAATTGGTGCTCATGCCTCGTTTAACAATCACAATCAGCTAACACGTTTGTCCGATGTGCTTTTGTTACCATTTCTGTGCGTCTATAATTGATACGCGAGCCAAATATTTGGAGTGAAAACACCAACATAAGTATGTTCGCTAGGTGAAAACAATGCAGCTTTAAGGGTGTTGAGTCTGGGAAGCTTAGCAGCAAACATATTAATTGGTGCAAAATCATGATTACTCTTGTACCAAATGGGCATATACCAATTATAAACTGCAGTCTCGAAATTTGAAATTTGACATCAAACCCAGGTTCCTCAAACTGCACTGTAGTAATCAGGTCACAAGTGCACATGTTTCTGTGGCTATATTCACAAAAAAAAAAAGTTTCTGTGGCTGGACAGCAAACTGACAAAAACAACCTCAGCAGCAGATCCATTTACGTGGCCAGTGCTCTTCTGTCTCCTCGTCCCCTCCGCCTCTTCGCCATGGCCGCCATCTCTGCCCACCTCACGGCCACACTTCCGTCTCTTCAGGCGCGCCGGCCCTGTCCTCGCCGACTTCCGGCGAGCGCCTTCGCAGCATCCGTGGCCCCGCACCGAACCCCCGGCGTCGCCCTCCGTGGCTGCAGGTGCGTTCCCTTCCCTACTTAACCCGATTGCATTCGATGGAAAATCTTCTCGCCTTGCTTGATTTTAGCTGTTGCGGTCTGCCCTCTTAACCAGATTGCATGATTGGATTCAGTTACCTCGGGACGCAGTTTTCCAGAAAGGCAATAGAAAACAAAACGGGGACCGATTTATAAGCGGTGTTGGCGCTGCTGAAACAACCTGAAATAATGATTTACTCCCTCCGTTCCAAACTATAGTTCACTTTGACTTTTTTGATGCATGCATTTTGTTAAGTATCTACACATATTATTTATCTAGATACATAGCAAAATATATGTACCAAAAAAGTCAAAACGAACTGCAATTTGAAATGGAGGGAGTAGATATGCTCGCTCCTTTTGCAAATTTGCTGCTTATGTGCTCCGATTCTTAAGAAAACTCTAATGATGTGTTGATGCTAGTGCTAGAATAGAGTTTCTGCCACTCACTTTACAAAGGTTTACTATATGTGGCTACGAACTGCTTAGATTACACGGAATGGACAATTCCATACTCCGTGTTGTATTGATGTCAAACATGAGACATAGCTGGTGTTAGCTTCTCTAATGCTTCCAGTACAGATCCCATCACTTGGTTGTAAATGAGCTGAATTATGATGGGATTCAGTAATCTGAACTTCAGCTCTTCTACAGTCCCCTCACTCAAACAGGTGTGGATTTGTGACTGCAAAAAAATATGCAATACTAGAAAAGAAGCATCTCTGTAATTACGATTTGACATTCTCTTTGTTTTTGTGAGTAATGCATGCAGTGCTATGGTTTGTAAAACATCACTATGAGTCTAAAACATTCTAGCAAGGAACTATCTCATTTGATTTTGTGAACTATGCATGCAGTTTCATTGCCATTTTCATGCCCCTGCCTGTACGACAGTGGTAAAGAGAGTTTGATACATTTTGATAGGAACCAAGGGCATTGCATGTCCATTTTCATGTGCATCGACAATGCATATATATGCATCTCCGAGTTAGCTATTTGATTCATGATAGGGAAGTTGATTGAGCGATTATGATCATAAGGTTTCTGTTTATGAAATATGATCACAGAACTTATGCACTGCAACTTGCGTGTCCATATTCAGTAATGGCCTATTGCATTCTCACTCTTGGTATTTTACACTGCAGGCGTTGCATTCCTTTCGTAAGAAGATTCCATGGATTTCAGAATGCAATAAGCTTTGGGAAGGAGCACGACAAGCAAGCCCTATTTGCTTCAGACAGAGATTCTCCTAGCTCCAGCGACGATAGCTCCGGTTCTCCAGATGGCCCGCCTGTCCTGACTATTGTGGCAGGTGTCATTGTGTTCCTTCTTGTCCTCTGGGTTATTGGATCGATCGTTACCTGGATTGTTGGTTTGGTCTTTGGCGCAGTGAAATCTTAGAAGGTGGATTGTGTAGGCTAGTCATCAGTTGTATATACTGTATCTGTGCTACCGTTTGGTGCTTAAGCCTTGAATAACTGCATTTGCTGTCATTTTCTTACGGAAAGTCACAGATAATTGCAATTGTGTTCTGTGCTGCTGTTATTGCAATTGAGATGAGACTGCTTAGAAAACTTCATACTACTTGTTGAATATTGGAGCCTGTACAAATGCAAGAGCATCCTGGTCAATTCATTATTTTTCCTGTGTTGCAGAGCAACGATGTTTTTGCATGCCCTTTTTCTTTTTGAGGAAAACTGTGGAGCCTTGCTCCCCAGGGTCATGTCCTTTTTCTTGCACAAGCGCACATTCTGTTTTCGAGTGATTTGAGATATAAATAAATGGTCTGAACTCGTCATGATGCCAACGCATCACTTTACTGTGTGCTGGTACCGCTTTCAGCTTTATCTATAGTACTTCGTACAGCTATAACTGCATTTTGTAGTACATGTCTGGTCCTCCGAGGCGCCTCTGTTTGCCATTTGTTTGTAGGGTGTACAGTGTACAATGTACAATATGTAGAGCCCTCTCCCCAATTCTCTCTCGAGACAAGTTCCTGTACAAAATTCTGTTGCTATAACCGCATATATATAGGTGAATGTAGGTACACCTGCACAAGTTCCTGTACAAAGTTCTGTTGCTGCAGCATCATTTCTTCACTGCGGCCTTGTTTAGATATCCAATTTTAATCTAAAATCTGCATAGCAAATGTCCCGTCACACTATAGCAATTTTATTTTTATTTGGTAATAATTGTCTAAATATTGATTAATTAGGCTTAAAATATTCGTCTCGCAAAGTACAACAAAACTGTGTAATTAGTTTTTTATTTCATCTATATTTAGTACTCCATACATGTGCCGGCATTTTGATATGATAAGGAATAGAAATTCTATATAGTAAATTTTAAACCTAAAATTAGGTATCTAAACGAGGCGTGCGCTGCACGAATGGCGCCCAACAGGAGGCAGTCAAACAAACTACCACTTGGGTCCTGTGCATTGTCCCCCACGTTGCGTTCTTGTACAGCAGCCACACCTGGATGACACGGTAGCAGAAACCTTCCGTTGAGCTCTGGAGCGGGAAGAATAGAGTTATCCTGGTACAGTGCAAACTCCTGGAGTGAGCTTGCTGCCCGGTCCCCGTGAGGTCAATAGGCCATGACGAGACCAACAAGTTCGTTCCATGGGCATTGCTGAGTGGTCACCAATCAGGCGACCATCCATTCGTGCCATCGCTGTCGTCACAACTCACGAGTCACGAGCGAGCGTGATCGTGAATTCGTGATGGCGCCTAACGGCCAGAATCATCAGCATCTGCTAGCCGCAGTTGATTTCCGGCCGTTTTTATTCACGGGAGAAATAAAGGCTGTGTTTAGTTAAAATTCACTACGTAGAATTTCTATCATCCGTCATATTAAAATGCTGACACATGCATAGAGTACTAAATGTAGATAAAATCAAAAACTAATTATACGGTTTTATTATACTTTACGAAACGAATATTTTAACCCTAGTTACTCAAAGTTTGGATAATTTTTATCAAATACAAACGAAATGCTACAGTGCGCTGAGGTGATACGAGGTGATATTTTTTTTCAAAATTCACGACAACTAGGCACAGCCAAAAACTCGCCCGTCCATCCGGCAGCCCGTCAGTCCGGCCGGCAGAAGCGCCAGCGCATAGCGACCGAGTGAACGGTGGACCAGCGCCAGCCCCGCGCGCTGCCGACCTCACCCGCGCCCCACTCGGCGGGCGCCCGGCAACGTCGCGCGGGCGCTGCACCTGAGATCCACACCACACACCGCACCCGCGCTCCCCAACGGCTATATTCCACCCGTCCCCCACCAAACCCCGGCATTTAAATCCGCCGCGATCTCCCGCCGCTCTCCTCCCCGTCCGCACCCCACCTCGACCCAGCTCCATCAGCGCTCGCCGGCCGACGCACTGCTCGCCCTCACCTCCGTCCACACGCCTCCTGCCACTGCCAGCCATCGATGGCGACGCCACCGCAGAAGCAGCAGGCGCCTTCGCCGCCGCAGCAGGTGTCGGTGCAGCACGTGGGCAGGGCGTCCTCGGACGAGCTCCTGCGCAAGTTCGCGGACCCGGACGCGCGCCTCCCCGCCATCACCCCGCCGCGCCGCAGCCTCGCTCTGCGCCGCAAGCGCTCGTCCCGCCGCGTGGCGTCGGGTCTCTCCGCGCGGGACTCCGACGCGTCGGCCGCGAGCGGCACGGGGGCGGAGCTGGCGCCGCCCAAGCGGCGGCGGAGCATCGGCGGGTCCGCCGACTGGAGGGCCGGTCTGCTCCTTCCGACCTCCACGCCCGCGAGGAAGGCCCAGGCACGCCGCGCTCGCGCCGACGACGCCGTGGGCATCGGCCTCCTCCTCGCCGCACTAGAGCGGGTGAGTGTTTCAGATTTCTCCTTTCTCTGCTTTTTCCTCGTTGCATTAGGCATTGGCTGATTCTGGATTGCTTTGCCGTGCGTTCGCAGACGTGGAGGAAGACGGTGGAGGGGGCGTCCAAGATGTTCGTGGAGAGGCACCGGACCAACCACGTCCTGCTCATCAGCGACATGGTCTGAGCACACAGACCCGGCCACGCAAGCCGGTCGATTCCTGTCTTGTCGAGCTCTCTGCTCGGATTGATTGCTGAAAAGTTGGATTGACCATTCGTTTACGAATTATATTAGGTGGCAGAGAAAATGGGGGCTCAAATTTGCTAGCTTTATTGTGCAGCTGTGCAGGTTCCTCATTCCCTGCCACTTGCCAGTGTGATTTTCCTTGTAAATTGAAGTTTGCAAACTACGTTACCAGTGTTGTGTTGTGCTAAGAAATGGATTTACACCATTCGGTGTACTGTTTTATATATTTATTACTTCTCTTATTAATAGTAACACTTGTCAGTAACGTCAGATCATTATACTGTGTTGTGATTTGCATTTGTTAATTACGTTGGGCTTGGATCTTAAACCAGATAATGGGCCTCGTGGGCTCAGTCCACATACATCGTGTTCTTACGTTTCGGCCTTGTTCTGGAGTGCTCAGGTTGACTAGTGCTCCAGTATGAAACCTTGTTTATCTTCAACTCTTGATACCCAAATTGATACCTGAGGATGAAAAGCAAACACATTGTCCGGAAAACTCAAGCACTAACGCGATCCTTGCGTCCACAGTCCAAAGCACACCCACTAGAGATGCAAAGATATTGTTGTTTCAATCTCCAACGGCATTGCTTTTGCTTTGCAGCTTCAGATTGTGCGCCAGAAAGGCGCTTTAGGTTCTTTATTATCGCTTATGCCTTCTCTTTTTCCAGAACACGGAGCAGGATCATCCTCCTCGTCCGCCTTTATTCCGTCTCTGCAAGGCGCGAGCGCTTGCTTGCTTTTTGTCTTCTCTAGCCATCTTCGCACGAGCTTTCACTAGCTGATTTAACATGACTAGTTCCGAAAGGCCGAGGCAGATTATGTTCGGTTGTTCATTGTTCAATGATTGATGTTGATCTGGTCCTCTCTTTTTTTGGTATCCCTGCACTCAGCAAAGAGGTAGCAAACCCACTTCACTAAGCAAACACATGCATGGCTCATCAGTTCTACAACCAGCCACGCATTATTCTGAGCTTATCAGGACTCCAAGTCATCGTTCTTCCCTGGGTGTGGTGTGGGGTCTCTCTTTACATCGGCTGCATTGAAACATCAGTGAACCTGACTTGTGGGTTGTTAAGGATCGTGACACCTGGATTAAAAATCTGAGTCGCCACCTAAAGCAAAGCAACAAAAACGAAGTCGGACACGTCGGTTCGTCGCTATGGCTGCGCTAATCCACACATGACAAAGATAAGTATAGAGTACAGATACCACTAAGATACAGTTGGCGCGCTGGATCCTGGTGGTAGTCCGAGAAAAAATGATTGCTTCCTTCCGGCCGGCCATTGGGAGTTTGGGACACGGGGTTCCACACTGAAAGAGCCACCCGATTTGGCGTACGATTCACCGGCCGGACGACACACTGGTCATACTACAACAACTACTACTGCACGTGTCGGATCGCGGAAGAGCTGGTCACGTTACACGAACGTGAGGCAGCACCACCGGACGGATAGCGCGGGGCGGCGCCCGGAGACGACAGGCGCCGCGCCGCTCTCTCGCAGCTTCGACGTCGCGTCGGCGAAGCTGAGCCTTGCCTATCCTCCCCACCCAACCCACCGGAAATGGCAGCGCGTGGCGGCGTGGGTACAGGTTGGGGTTGGGTCCCGACGTCCCGTCTTTGGTGGGCGAGCTGGGCCTTTCCGCGAGTCCTGCCGGTCGACGTCTCTTGAGTCCTGCCCTCGGCTTCTGCAAGCAATGCAAAAGGCTGGCCGACGCTTTGCAGCGGTTACTAGAGACCCTGGCCGGTGGCGTCCACCGGAATGATTCCTGGCAGTGGGCACGTGACGTGACGCACCCACACCCCTTCGATGCCATCCATGCACCTTGACCAATGCTCTGTGGCTCCTCCGGACGGCGCCGCAGCGTGGACGACCATGCCCGATGATTTCGCGAATCACAGATCCATCGCCGCAGCATGGAGGGGCCGATAGAACGGTGTTGATGGGCCGTGTGGTTGTTATACGGAAGTTGATGTACACCACTCGCATATTCTTTCTTTCCCGATAAATTCCTGGTGCTTTCTCCTGCATGGAGAGGGTCAGCTTAATTTAGCACAGCATCGAACTTACGACCGGACTCTTGGTTAAAGTTTAGATTCTACGTGTATAGTCTTGTTCTTTCCGAATGGAGTTTTATAATAATCTTGTTAGGTGTTCATTACCGGGTCGAAATCATGAGTGTGATGCCTTCATACGTGTATGGACAAGTCCTAGCCATATACTAATCTGACGAAACAAGTGTCGCGTTCACAATTGAATTTTGCAGCACCAGGTGGTTGGTCGTACATGCATACCGAGAGCCCGAGCGAGATCAGCAGTCTGGCATGGGGCCGGGTACTGGAGACACGCACACGCTATTGGATAGATCGATGGAGGGAGCAGGAGTGGACTCGAGATGCGTCGTCAAGGGTAGTTTTATCCATCCGAGCAATCGGCGGCCGAACTGACCCTAGCTAGCTACCGGTGGTTGATTCTAATAATCAGTGCTTCTTCAGATCCGCAAAAGGGGCCGCAGCGATGATACGAGTGTGATGTGCAATAATGCAACAGAGAAAGACTGTGCGGGTCCATTCCAGCCTTTTAATCGTGACAGGATTGACTAAAAGAAGCATCAATGCAAGATCAATTTTTATAAAAATAAGTAAGATCAATAGTACCATAGCCTGAAGCAAGGCCAGAGCACATTACTCGGAGATGAAGGGACTGACGATCCAGCGGGCGGAGGAGACTGGGGTCTTCGTCGTCCTGTCAGGGGCGAAATTGCCACCTCCTGTGCAGGCCGTGCCAGTTATGGTACTGCTCTAGAAGTAGTTGGTGACTTCTTTTTACTCGATGTGCTAGCTTGAGTGCTTGACTGACTTGCATAGCCATAGCGCACATGACGGTCGCCGTCCAGAAATTATATCGGCAGCTTTCTTTCTGGCGCTCGCTTCGCTTCTCTGCAAGATGACGAGGCGATAAATCGACATTTCGTTTTCGCTAATTTTCATGTGTGTCATCAGCAGGTCATCTTCAGCAGTCCACTCTGTTGCTCATCGAGCAATTTGGGCGGTTAGACCAGCGGCACACGGTTCTAGGCAAAAAAAAAAAAAACCACTTCGGAACGGAACGGATAGCGAGAACTATACAGCCTCCTCAGATTAGTTACGATGATGATGGTGATGGTTTCGGTCGGTGGAAGAGGTTGCAGTGTGCCAGTGTAGCAGACCGCGCTCGGTAACGTGCCCTGTGGCTGTGCGCTCGGTAACGTGTCCTGCAACCGTGCGCTGTGCCGGTCCGGTGCGCTGCGCCTGCGCCTGCGCACCGTGCCCTCGCAGATCGCGGAGGACGCCATCGCGAGGCGCCCCGCCCCGATCGCTTGGCAACGACGCGAAGCCCACCCGCCTTTTCACGCGCGCCTCCGCCAAAACCGCCGCGCGCACGCACCCCGCCAGTCCACGGCCTCGCCGTCTCCAGTCTCCTCTGCTCCTGCCTCCTGCAGAGGTCGAGGTCCAGCTCCAGTGGCGGGGGACGGTAAATAGAGCCCAGATTCCGGCCCGGATCCCCGCCCCATCAGCTTCCGGGTGTCGTCTTCCTACTTCCCCCCCTCCCAACGCCCCACCGCACTACCCCACAGCTCGCTTCTCCTCCCTCGGTCCCTCCCAACGCAAAACCCCTCTCGTCGCCCCCAACGGCCAACACCGCTTCGCCTCGACCGCGACGATCACCTCCCCCGCGCCGAGGTAACCGCGGACCAGCTCGCCGCCGTCCCTCCAGAATCTCCCGCCGCGGGTTTCCTGCGCGTCGGCGGCCGTACACGTCGGTCGTGGTGTTGTTCGCTCGAGAGTACCGGCGGATTGGCCCGCTCGCTTCCCGTGTGTCCACGACTCCACGTGCGCGAGGTGCGCAAACCGATCCTCCATCGCCTTGTCTCTCATTACTGCTGTTGCGGAAGCTTCTAGCTGCTTTGGTTCCCCCCTTCCTCTGCCTCGCTGCGTTGCGAGGAACTGACGGAATCATCCTTTTTCGTTTGATCTCTGACGGACGCATGGCTCTGGTGTTCCGCGGGCCGCGTGGTTGTGTTGTGCTCCGTCAGAGCGGGGCGTGGTTGCGGCCCTAATGCAACGATGGGATTGACTGATTGAGACGGGGCTTCTGAATTTTCTCAACTGAATAGGCGCGATTGTGCTCGTGTGTTGGTTTTGCTCGTGCACTCGTGTTATGAGTTCTTGAAGATTCTACCAAACTAGCTAGTAACTATTTTTTGGTGAGCAGATGACTGCTGTGTACAGTTGCTTTATTGGTGTCTCTGATCATGGTGCCAGGTTATTGAGCCCTGCATGCGCGCTCCACCAAAAGCTCTGTGCTGGATCTCTGAATCTTCAAGCATGGGCTAGCTGCCTATCTTCAAAACGTGGCCTCTCCATTCCAGGTGGTTGGTTGATTCGTCTCAGCAGCATCAAAATTGTTGTACCGAGTGACAGCAAGGTACCGCATACCCCTCTGTCATTTACCTACCGATTACGGACTTACAGTGCGTTCTGAAACCATTTCACACACTGAATTCACCTCAAGGTTTAGGGCGTTGACTGCAAGTTGTCGAGATGACGTCCTTGTCGCGAACGCTGTCTCGGGGAGGGACGATGCAGCCACCAGGGGCTCGTCGTATCCAAAGGACGCAGACTGCTGTCAACTTTGGTGAGCCCATGTTTGACAGTGAGGTGGTGCCATCGTCGCTTGTTGAGATTGCGCCCATCCTCCGTGTTGCCAATGAGATTGAGACTGCCAACCCTCGCGTCGCCTATCTCTGTACGCTATCCTTCTCTTTTCCTCCCATGGGACACTACAATTTTCAGAAACAAAACCCATAAACGAATATGGTTAAAAATGCTATCCTACACACTAATTAATGTGTATATATGCAATAATTGATAGGCCGCTTCTATGCATTCGAAAAGGCTCACAGGTTAGATCCTACTTCAAGTGGTCGTGGTGTCCGACAGTTCAAGACAGCTCTTCTACAGCGACTTGAAAGGGTATGAGTTTGAAATAGTGCTTCTAGTCTGTGGCTGTTTGCATCTATGTTCATTCTGTAATTTTCAGCACTATCAGTCTGCCTCCGTGTGTTTCTGTTGCATCTGTCTATACGCTTCAATGCC
>CM041628.1:92914649-92940620 GCA_023333625.1 Bothriochloa decipiens
TTGAGACGACTCAAGAAAGTCTTCCAGTCAACATAGGCGAAGTTCTGTCACTGATTAACAAGTAGGAAAATTAAGCGCTGGTACCAAATACTAAAGTTGAACACCAAAGTAGTACTATCTCTAAAGAAAAGGAAGTAAAACCTGTTGTGGTACATTGCTTTATTCCTTCCCATTGTTTATTCTTTGTTCCGTCTTACTTGATAACAGGTTGCCAACAATTCAGCAGGAGAGGCAACAACGAAAATTACTGTATATGGGCTTGTACCTTCTCATTTGGGGTGAAGCTGCAAACTTGCGATTTATGCCAGAATGCATTTGCTACATATATCATCATGTACGATCTGAACAAAATATGAACTCCCTTACATTAATTCATATTTTCCTTGAATAAATAAGCATATTAAGATCAACTTAAGAAAAGTTCCTAAGAATGAATAGTTAACTTTCGAACACGAGCAGCATCAACTAGATGAGTTCATTCATGTAACTAATTTGGTAATATTAAAACTTTGGCACAATCTACTGTAACTTTGTGGTCCATTATGTGCAGACATAATAGAACCTATCGAGTTTTATGCAAAAACTTAATATTGTATCCATGGAGCGCTCTCAGAGTTCAATAAGTGAATTAAGAAGGCTACAAATTTGTTCTTAAGAAATATGCATGTGTCATACATTTGTTTTGCAAGTACTTGTCTTTGATGTTAAAAGTGCAGCAAAGATGGTCCTGACAGTTCTGGTTATTATCATAGATGGCATTTGAAATGTATGGTATGTTAGCTGGAAATGTCAGCACCTTGACTGGTGAATATGTGAAGCCGGCCTATGGTGGTGAGAAAGAAGCCTTTCTGAAGAAAGTTGTTACACCGATTTACCATACCATAGCAAAGGTGGTTTGCTCTCAGCTCTTGATTGTCATTCAATTGCATCACTTCTTGAGCCTTGAGCTTTATGCTTCTTCCGGTACTGAATTTCAGTTTTTCACTACAACTTTCAGGAAGCTGAGCGGAGCAAAAGAGAGAAAGGGAATCATTCCGCGTGGAGAAACTATGATGATCTTAATGAGTACTTCTGGTACTGGGTTTTTCTTAGTTTATTTGCTTGCTCTCTAGATTTTATATTGTTAAATTGCAGGTCAGCTGACTGCTTTCGGCTTGGTTGGCCTATGCAAGCTGATGCTGACTTCTTTTGTCAACCTGATGAAAGAAATGAAGTGAGTTGGATTATGTTTTTTTACCTTAGGATTTTAGCATATATCTTCATGGTATGCTCGTGTTTTTGTTGGGTTAGCAATATTTAATGTAATGAGCTGTTCAGAGCACAAAGATCAGCAAACAGAAGGGAAAGGTCAACTTCGTTGAACTACGTTCATTTTGGCACATATTCAGAAGTTTTGACAGACTATGGAGCTTCTTTATTTTAGCTCTTCAGGTATTTATATTCATCTTGTTCTGCAATAACATTTGCTGCATTATTTTGGACACTTGAAGGCTTAAGTGCATTTTATTAATAAATAAATACACTACAGGAAGGTACTTAACATCTTAGCTGGATGTTATATAGCTGATCTATTATTTGAGGTTTAATCTATGTTCTGATTGTTTCATGTAGGTTATGATAATTCTCGCTTGGGATGGAGGTTCACTAGCCAGTATTTTTGATTATGCTGTTTTCAAGAAGGTTTTGAGTATCTTTATCACTTCTGCTATACTAAATCTTGGACAAGGTTTGTAAACTTGGCATTGATCTGGTAAAGTGTCTTGATGTTCCCCAGTTATATTGTTTCTGGAACCTCCTTTGGAGAAAACATTCTATTTTCTTAGTCAGGGTTACTTTTCATAATTTATTTTTTTAAAGAGTTGGACATATATGTGTGCTTTGCCCATGACGATATGTGTAGTGTAGGTATCAAATGAAAGCCCAGGATGATAGGCATTTATTTATGCCATATACATACACAAATCCATTATTGTTGGTTCTCATATCCTTTGTACCACATGCATTTGCAGATTAGGCTGAAGAACCATAGAAGATTCAACATTCTTGTCATTTTTTGGAAATTTGTTCTTTAGTGCTGTAGCATCTTGGGAATATATATTTAAAACACACAAACTGGCAAGAACATTACAATAGTAATTAAACATTGTTGGTCCTGGTTGACAAGTCACATTTTTGTTTTTGCTTGTCTCAGTCTTTTGTCAGCTTGTCACTCTAGTAGATAATCATGGTGGTAACAAGATAAGAAGATGAAGATTTTTCTGTAATTATTAAAATATATAGAACACAAATTTTTATTTGTAGTGAAGTAATAAGATCTTTTACTGAACATAAACCTGTTGTACCATCCTGCCATAATTATTACACAGTGTTCGAAATCAGCTCTGTTTTGAATAACTCTGTTATTTACAGCTACACTTGATATTATCTTTAATTGGAAGGCCAGGAGAACAATGGAATTTGCAGTTAAGCTGAGATTTGTTCTAAAATTAACAATGGCAGCCTTGTGGGTGGTATTACTGCCAGTTACATATGCTTACACCTGGCAAAATCCAACTGGAATTATCAGAATCATCAAAAGCTGGTTCGGAAATGGTCGAAACCACAAGCCACTGTTTGTTGTTTCAGTAGTCATATATTTGTCACCCAGTATGCTTTCTGCTATTCTTTTTCTTCTTCCATTTCTACGCCGGAGCCTTGAAAGTTCAGACTTCAAGCTTGTGAGGTTGATCATGTGGTGGTCTCAGGTGAACTTGAAGTTTTCATAAATTACACTACCCATCTCTTAATTCTGAATTATCATTTCACTTTAGCTAACCAGGTTTTATATTATGTTGACCTAAACCTTTGTGTTTGGACTAGTTTTTGTCTCTTATATTACAATGAATAAGTTCTCCTATGTGCTACAGAAAAATAATCTTTTTTTACCTGAACATTATCTTGACCCTTGGAGAAAATATGTTTCATTTGCCAGTTTTCTTTCAGTTGCAATTTTTAGAAAGACATAGGATGTTCTAAGTTTCATTGAGTGGCGGTGCTGCACAATACAGCAAATTGAAAAGCATCACCACAAGGGTATCAATTCTTTAGTAGTGATGGTGGCATGGTGGGTTTGGAAACATAGGAATGCCTGTGTCTTTGAAGGGACCTCACCTAATGTTAATGCTCTCATGCAAGAAATTAGGGGTGAGGCAAAGTTGTGGTGTATCGCTGGGGCTAAAGGTCTTAGACATATTTGGGTGTAGTGTGGTGTTTAGGTTGCTAGTCGAAGTTTATTGTTTTCCCGACTAGTCATTCATGTAAAGTCATGCCCTAATGGGCTTTATGAGTCTTCTTAGACTCCTATTTAATATAATGATGTGCAAGCTCTCCTGCATATCCGAGAAAAAAAATATAGCAACCAAGACGATGGATACTAACTTAGAATTGTATTTTTTTTACTTAAATAGCCTTTTGTATTTTGAAAGATACCTTTTGTAGTCATTTACTTTTAGGTAATTAAAATTATTTACTTACTAGTTTCTATGTTGGAACTAATGTAGAAGTTTTTTTATAATGCTGATTTGTAATTGAACGTCATGAACTAATGTTGTGTGTCTTCGTGCAGCCTCGTCTATTTGTTGGTAGGGGGATGCATGAAAGTGCTTTCTCACTTTTCATGTAAGAATACATTTTTTTTGTGTGCTTGTGCATGAATGCAACTTATTTAGCAAAACTATTTTAATTAGGAAGATAGGTATCAGTTTATTATCTTTTAATTTAACACAATGATCTTGATTTGTATTTTTAGGTACACCATGTTCTGGATCGCTCTTCTCTTGATAAAGTTTTCATTTAGCTACTATGTGGAGGTAGTTCTATACACAATTTTGTTTTGCCATAGTTTATGTCAATAATCATTTTTCAACAAAGCAAATACGATGTCATTCAACTCGGTTATGTTTGTTCCTATAGATCAAACCTCTTGTTGAACCCACCAAGGTTATCATGAAGACCCCCATACGTACTTTCCGGTGGCATGAATTTTTCCCAAGAGGTATGCATGTTTTTCCAACCAATATTCCGTGCTCATTCAATTGTACCGATACCAATGTTTATTGTGCAGAAAAGAGCAACATCGGTGTTGTTATTGCACTTTGGGCCCCAATCATTCTGGTAGGACCTTCTCCTCTGCTTTTCTCAAGAATTTAAGGTGTTCTTGTGACCACACATATTGTTTTCTCCTGAAAACAAGAAGTTAAATTGTTTTGTCTCCTATTAAATAAATGTGACATGTGGACTTGAGCAGTGTAGGAGGACGACATTGATTTCTGTGCATTTTTGTTTTCTTTACAGGTATATTTCATGGATACACAAATTTGGTATACGATCTTCTCCACTCTGCTTGGTGGAATTTATGGTGCTTTCCAACGACTCGGAGAGGTATTTTTCTTGTTGACTCATGCATATACGAATCGTGAAAAAAGATTTATTTTCAGCTTTTTTAATGGTACAAATGATCTTTTGGCAGAAATTATCTAGCGAAAATAGGAAGTAACAACACTTCAATTTAGGAAGTGTATTTATTAGATCTTAGAATAAGTCATGCAGTAAATCCTAGTATACTTGTGAGTCTTTGACTAACCCTGATAAGGGATTTCTATCTGTTCGTTCAACTAATTCTGGTGAATGGAATGTGCTCAATAAGTTCAAGGTCAGGGGGTCAGGAGTAACTCAAAAAGATGTCTATGAAGTGATAAACTACCCTGAATAGATCTAGGACTTTCTAATTACACAATGATTTTGTGTACTTCAATGACTAATTGCAGTTTTGCAAAGAATTCTATCACATTTACCTTTAGCCTCTTATGTGCATCTAATTTTGGTTGAAACATTTGACAAAAAGCAAACCTTTCCTTTTTTGGATGAGACAGATTCGTACACTGGGGATGCTGCGGTCTCGCTTTGATTCAATACCTTTGGCCTTTAACTCATGCCTAATTCCTGTTGAAACATCTGATGCAAAAAGGAAGAAAGGCCTGAGGTCTTACTTACACAATCGTTTCAAAGAGGTGCCATTTTGTGCTCTTAATATATTTCTGCAAACTTCAAATGGCTTGATTGCTAATTCTGTATATATGTTTGTTATTGATGGTACTTTTTAGATGGAACATGCGGACAAGGAGAATATAGCAGCAAGGTTTGCACAAATGTGGAATGAAATTGTCACCAGCTTTCGAGATGAAGATCTTATAGACAATAGGTGATTGGATTATATGGGTAAACTTAATTTCAGCTCAATTTGTTTTTCCTGATCTAAGTTGATGCCCACATTTTTTATTTAGGGAGAAGGAGCTGCTACTTGTTCCTTATGTGTCTGATCAGGCCCTTGGTGTCGTGCAGTGGCCTCCATTTTTACTTGCCAGCAAGGTTATTATCTGCTTTTTAATTTGTATGGCTTTATTCTTTGTATTACATCATGTTAGAGACAATGTTCATTTATATTTTGTTTGTAAGTTAAAAAGGGTTGACCTGTTGTTAACATCGTGAATGTCAGATCCCGATAGCAGTTGACATGGCTAAAGATAGCAATGGCAAAGACCGAGATCTGAAAAAGAGGCTTGCTAATGATTATTATTTTAAGTGTGCAATTGAGGAATGTTATGCATCATTTAAGAATATCATCAGTGACCTTGTACAGGGTGAACCAGAGAAAAGGTCCCTCCTATATTTCATCTATTAAACTCTGAAGAACTAATTTACTGACCCATGGCCTACTTGATGCTGTTTATTTATGTGCTTTCAGGGTCATAAATAAGATATTTGCAGAAGTTGAAAAATGCATCTCCGAGGACAAAGTTATTGCAGATTTGAACATGCGTGCCCTGCCAGATCTCTACTCCAAGTTTGTTGAGTTGGTAAACTACTTGGTATGTATAACGTATATACTTTTTCTTTAACGCAATTGACTGGAGCTCTGCCTTTAGTTTACAAGGAAAACCGGGCTGAATACCTAACACTTGCATTGTTAATTTAAGGGAAATCAGCAAAAACCTAACATCAGCAGCATGACCGAAACGGCAAACCCAAACCCCACCTGCTGCAAGTCATCGCGCCGAGCTCAAATTAAAGAGAAGGAGATTGCAGATAATGCATGGGATATTTGCACTGACCCTTTTGTGTTGACCCTCCCCAGATACATATGGCAGTATGATAATACAATATCCTAACTACCAAATATACTCTAAGAAACAAAATTAGCTATCAATATAGAGAAGTATTTAAATGTCCATCTTTTATTCTGTTATCAATAGGTGCTAGATGTTGAAGTGTATAAGTGGATTGCCCACCTCTTCCCATTGGGTTTACCTAGAGGGCAAACAGCAGTTTGTGGCAAGCCATGCTTCACAAGACGGTCTGCTGTCCAGCATCTATTATTGGCTGCAAGCCAAATCAAGAACTTGCACTTTAGGGGGCCTAGCTTTTCCTAATCTGCTTCCATAAGAAAATCTTGTTGTACTGATGAAAAAGAGTATCATAAGCAGGTTTGCTGATGTAAATTCCACTTTGAAAAGCCCCAAGAGTACCGACTCCTTTACTGTTATCTGTTTTGATACTCTCTTAGGAACCAGTGCAAAGCTAGCTAACTTCAGGAAACTCTTTGAAAAATCGTTCATTAATGTTTTGTTTAAAACAATGGACAGCTATGGTCACATCACACCAACAGATCATGTCCGGTACTTCGGTGTAGTGTTATGCGTGTGCTTGTAATACCTTGGGTTTTTACAACAATGCATACTAGAGACACCTAGCTAGGATTAACATGATGTGTACCTATGTTAGGGGAAAAAATAAGGTTGTTTTACATAATATTAGAGCCATGGTGCAAACATTTAGGAAGCATTCAAACCTTTCCTTGCTTCGCTTACAATTTAAGCAAGATTGATACACAGTTATTATAGGGGGACGCGATACATGTTTATGTATAGGCATGGACAGAACCAACCACCGATATCCATGCCTAATATAAGTCAGTCTACAGGTGTACTAGACTTGGGAGTCCAAGGCAGCACAAACCATATACATACCGGGCTCTAGGCCCATCTGCCTATCTAACAGATAATTATTGGATTGCTAAGCTTCTATTATACTTTTATCTTTTTCAAAACATCTACTGTTATTGCATCACTCAGTGTTTGTTGTACATTGAAATGGAATCTAATCTGGTTTATCTTCATGTTTATTCCCTAGATTCCACTGGTCATCTTAATCTTATCCCTTTTTATGATATCAGAAGGAGAATGATGAGAAAGACAGGAGTGCTGTAATAAAGATTTTTCAAGATATGCTGGAGGTTGTAACAAGAGATATATTTGACGACCAACTTAGGTACAAGTATTGTTTTAAGCTTGTACATATATTACCAAGTGTGGGAAACTTGACTGTGCTAGCGTAATGTTTCACAGCCTGTGGACACTGTCCATTTCAGGCAATAACCATATACAACCGTTTCTGTTAAATTGTTTGCAATATTGAGTTTCAAGTATCGTCAGTATCACCCAAAAGCTTAAAACAAGGATGGACTTTGTGCCATAGATTTTCTCAGAGCTCAACTATCGAAATAGCCTGTGGTCTACTAGAGACGAGTAACATGAAAACTGAATTTTTTACTAGTATATGCAGTACTCTTGACTCTTGCCATGACTTCTCTTTGGCCATGAGTTACTGTTCTAGAATTATGCTAAAACAATGTTCTAGGAATACTGAATTCATGCATTTTGTGATCCTCCAAAAACAAGACTAATGTGCAGCCAATCACAAAGATAAGATGGAAATCTTGATGCTGATATATGTCTCGTGCTTTCTTTAGTCCTGCCTTTCTACAATAGCAGTAACAGCAAAGCCTTTATGTCCAAAGCAAGTTGGGTAGGCTTCTGCCTGACTTTCTGTAGCTAATCATTTTTTTCGCAACATGACAGTATTTTGGAGTCAAGTCATGGAGTCTCGTATCAAAAGCATGATGACACAACCGCATGGGATAAAGAGTATCAGTTGTTTCAACCATCTGGAGCTATCAAGTTTCCCCTACAAGTCACGACCACAGATGCTTGGCTAGAAAAGGTTCTTAGCTATAATTAAACTTTGCAAAATTGAATGCATGTTAACTTTTCTGCACAGTGTTCTTGAATGTTTTGTTGCTTATATGATTCGTTTCACCCCAGATAAAAAGGCTGGAACTACTACTTACTGTGAAGGAATCTGCTATGGATGTTCCTTCAAATTTAGAAGCCAGAAGGCGTCTTACCTTTTTTACCAACTCCTTATTTATGGATATGCCTGATGCACCCAAAGTCCGAAACATGCTCTCGTTTTCGTAAGTACT
This sequence comes from Bothriochloa decipiens, assembly GCA_023333625.1. Lineage (NCBI taxonomy): Eukaryota > Viridiplantae > Streptophyta > Magnoliopsida > Poales > Poaceae > Bothriochloa > Bothriochloa decipiens. The sequence continues at coordinate 92,923,009 of CM041628.1, forward strand.
TGTGAATAACTTGGTCATTATTTTCTTGAAGCTCATATCATATCACTTTTGCACTGTCATATAACCAGTGTTCTTGTGATACTTGCCTCTCTAACTCTTCTCGAACAGTTACTCTGTTAATTTGAATACCTTTCCTGAAGGCATTATTTTTTCTTTAGTTGTAGTCAATTTACTGAAATACTTCACTGCTATGTCGTCTGAAAGTTGCAAAACAGAAGTATAGTAGATCACACAGACATGATTATTGAGTACATTTTTTTTCCTTTGCACTTCTAAGTTATTTCCTTCTCCTTGAGTCCTTCTCCTCTGTCATAAATCCGCTTTTGGCGCCTATAAATGATGATATTTTGTCTGTATCTGCAGCGCATTGACCCCTTATTACACTGAACCCGTTCTTTTCTCTATAAAAGAGCTTGAGGAAGAAAATGAAGATGGAGTTTCCACCCTATTCTATCTGCAAAAAATTTATCCAGGTTGAGGCACAACTCTGTCCTTTCAGGAACATCTGGTGTTTACTATGTACATAAAGTGTGTTCAGGAACATCTGGTATTTACTATGCCATGTTATGGCTATACATGTAGATGAATGGAAAAATTTTAAGGAAAGGGTTGGCTTGGAGGAAGAACTTAAAGAGAGCGAAGAAAGCGAAGAACTAAAGGAGGAGCTTCGTTTATGGGCCTCATACAGAGGCCAAACACTAGCTCGAACAGGTACTACTGGATACTTATTTTGTTTGTTTGGAGTAAAATACTTACTTTTTGAGAGTACGTAGGAGAATACGCAGGAGAACTCAAATAGTTCTGTCACTTGTTTTCCTTTCAAATGAATCTTTCAGTCTGTACCTGTTGATTCTTAATCTTATACTATTTGATTATTCTGAAACAGTTAGAGGCATGATGTACTACAAGAAAGCTTTGAATCTTGAAGCATTTTTAGACATGGCCAAACGTGAAGGTAATAGACCATATCAGTTTTCTTACCATGGGTTCCTCCCTCCTGCCATCCACACCAACCTTGTTATTTATTATGCTGAAGTTCTGATTGATTCTATTAACAGCTAGGTTTATGACTGGACCATGGTTCTCGTTTGTTGCATTTACATATTTATTCTCGTTTTCCCCTACGCTAATAAAAAAAATATTCGCAACTCTGCAGATCTCATGGAAGGATACAAAGCAGCTGAGTCAGTAAATGATGAACAATGGAAGATACAGCAGAGGTCCTTATTTGCTCAATGTGAAGCAGTGGCTGATATGAAATTCACTTATGTGGTTTCATGCCAGCAATATGGAAATGATAAGCGTGCTGCACTTGCTAATGCCCAAGACATATTGCAGCTAATGAGGAAGTAAATGAGCTTCTAGCATTTTCCTTAAAAATACAATATAATAATATCAATGAAATACTCATTTTCTAGTTTTAGTATCTTTTGGAAAACAACTGTAGTTGTTTATCTGTAAACTCATTACTAGGGTTACATTTCTTGCAGCTACTCTTCTCTCCGTGTAGCATATATTGATGAGGTGGAAGATAGAGTAGGAGACAAGAAAATGGAGACAGCTTATTATTCTACTTTGGTAAAGGTTGCTCTCACTAAGGATTCTGAATCTTCAGACCCCATTCAAAATCTTGATCAGGTAATGAGATCTATATTATATTGGTAATGGTACACAAATTTACAAAACCCTCTATAATGCCAGTCTCAATTCATTGCATCACATCAGTCATCAATCCTATGAAAAGCCTATAGCATCGGCCATATAAATATCTTTATGTTTCCAAGGTTATCTATCGGATAAAACTTCCAGGCCCTGCAATTTTGGGAGAAGGAAAACCCGAAAACCAAAACCATGCAATAATTTTCACCCGTGGTGAAGGCTTGCAGACCATAGATATGAACCAGGTGCTTCTCATCATGCCATTACTTCTCTTTTGTGAAGAAGATGACTTTCAATCTCATATAAATTTGTTCTTATGTTATTTTTTTTGAAATTGTGTTATTAATTTTGTAGGACAACTATTTGGAAGAAGCTCTTAAAATGAGAAACCTGCTCCAAGAGTTCCTTACAGAGCATGGAGTGCGGCGTCCATCTATACTTGGAGTTAGAGAGCACATTTTTACTGGCAGGTTGATTACTTCCAACAATTGAGATTGGCTTTGTTCTTTGCATATTCTCACACTTATTTTTTCTTGGACAATGTAGTGTATCTTCCCTTGCATGGTTCATGTCAAATCAGGAGCACAGTTTTGTGACTATTGGGCAGCGTCTCCTTGCAAACCCTCTGAAGTGAGATCTTCTCTTTTTTGACTACTCTGTATTCCACAACAGTAATGCATAGTGAAATTATATTGCATTTATTGCATATAATGCTACGAATATCACAATCCATGAAGCACGGCTCTTTGAGTCCTAGTAGGATTAGAACACAAGCCACCTATTTCAACACATACTCTGTACTCTTTCTGCAGTTGCAGTAGTACCTAGGAATTCTCGTAATCGTAAGTTCATGACATTGGATTTATCCTTTTTCCCTGGAATGTATTTAAAGTTCTTAATTTTCTTTATCATAGGGTCCGGTTCCACTATGGGCATCCTGATGTATTTGATAGGCTCTTCCATCTGACAAGGGGTGGTGTCAGTAAGGCATCAAAGAGTATCAATTTAAGTGAAGACATTTTTGCAGGTTCGACTCAATCCATAATATGCCTATGATTAAGTTCTCCATGACATATAAGAAATGATATTATATTTTAATATCTGCTATGCCAATGGAGTATATTTTCACTTTCCCCAATAAGTAGTGTACTCACAAACTTAAACAAACATGTGCAAGAGACAACTTATCATGAGATAGTAATGAGTGCTAAAGTAATATTCCTATTGTCTTCACTATTTCAGGCTATAACTCAACTCTTCGTGGAGGCAATGTAACACACCATGAATATGTGCAAGTTGGTAAAGGAAGAGACGTCGGACTAAATCAGATCTCTAAGTTTGAGGCTAAAGTAGCAAATGGAAATGGTGAACAGACTCTTAGTCGTGATATCTGTCGTCTTGGGCACCGCTTTGATTTTTTCAGGATGCTCTCATGCTACTACACAACTGTGGGGTTTTATTTCAGTACACTGGTATGATCAATTTGTGTTGATCTTAAAAATATATATATCAATATGATTCAGTATGTTTCTAACACATTTTACTCTTTCCCTCAGTTGACGGTTGTCACAGTTTATGTATTTCTGTATGGGCGCCTTTATCTTGCTCTCAGTGGACTTGAAGAGGGGTTATCACAGGGAAGATTGATTCATAATCATCCCCTTCAAGTTGCTCTGGCCTCACAATCTCTTGTTCAGCTTGGTTTTCTGATGGCTCTTCCAATGATGATGGAAATTGGTCTTGAAAGAGGATTTGGTCAGGCACTAAGTGATCTAATCATGATGAACTTGCAATTGGCTACTGTGTTTTTCACGTTTTCCCTTGGCACTAAGACTCACTACTACGGAAGAATGTTGCTTCATGGAGGTGCTCAGTACAGAGGTACTGGTAGGGGATTTGTTGTCTTTCATGCTAAGTTTGCAGAGAATTATAGGCTCTACTCTCGCAGCCACTTTGTTAAAGGGATTGAGCTGATGATTCTGCTCATTGTATACCAACTATTTGGTCAATCTTATCGCTCAACCATTGCCTATATTTTTATTACCTTCTCTATGTGGTTCCTGGTATTGACATGGCTATTTGCACCCTTTCTATTCAACCCCTCTGGATTTGAGTGGGCAAAAATTGTTGATGATTGGTCTGATTGGAATAAGTGGATCAGCAATCGTGGTGGGATTGGTGTGTCACCAGACAAGAGCTGGGAATCTTGGTGGGAAGTGGAGCAGGATCATCTAAAATATTCAGGAACAATAGGACGCTTTGTTGAGATAATCTTGGCTGTGCGTTTTTTCATATACCAGTATGGCCTTGTTTACCACTTACATATCACACATGACAAAAGCATCTTGGTAAGCTTTTCAGGTTGATTGTCTTGTTTTTTAAAAGCTATACTTTGATTGTCTGGTTGTGGATCATTTATATGTTTACAATGCTATTTATTGTAGGTATATTTAATTTCTTGGCTCGTAATTGTGGCAGTTCTGATCGTTATGAAGGTAAATGTGAACAGAATATGGATCTTATATTATACTTATAATATTACAGCGTTCTTAGCACTGCATCTCTGTCTGCTATTAACATTGTCATATGTCTAGTTTCTTTCCTAAGTTGCCTATATTCTTTACAGACAGTGTCGGTGGGAAGGTGGACATTCAGTGCGAATTTCCAGCTATTCTTCCGTCTGAACAAGTTTTTGATATTTGTTGCTTTCACTGCTATTTTGATTGTCTTGATAGTATTTCTTCATATGACCTTCCGTGATATATTTGTGTGCTTTCTAGCATTCTTGCCCACAGGATGGGGGATACTACTGGTACGTCATTCTCTTATATACTCATAATAGTAAAATAATATGCTTGCCGCTGTCTTATTGTGCTTGATTTGATTCTTCAGATTGCACAAGCTTGCAAGCCTCTTGCTCGACATGTAGGATTATGGGGATCTGTTCGTGCCCTTGCACGGGCCTATGAAATAATTATGGGGGTGCCTCTCTTTACTCCAATTACTATATTGGCATGGTTCCCCTTTGTGTCAGAGTTCCAGACGCGGATGCTGTTTAATCAAGCCTTCAGTAGAGGACTACAGATTTCTCGAATTCTTGGTGGTCAAAAGAAGGAACGGTCTGCTCTCAACAAAGATTGATTTAGTCTCCTTTCTAGTATTTCAACATGCACATGCTGTAAATATTTGTCACGAGGTATATTGTATTTTTGTGACTACAGTACAGACCAAGGTGTCGTATTGTATCCCCGTCTTCCTCCTGTCACAGGAGTCCCGTGTGATCCTGTCACCAATCCCACAGCATTGTACAAATTCAGATGAAGCTCATCTTTTTCGAGGAATGAGTTCTTTCTTTCTTTGCAGTAAGGCGTCGTTTGGTTGTGCACTGCAAATGCAAACGCAAAGGGTAATTGGAAGCAGTGAGGTAGCGGTGACGCAGATTCCTGATTTTGTTTGGTTCAACACTGTAAACGCAAATCAATGTGAGCTCGGCGGTTGCAAGCCCGTCAGCAGTGACAATCACGTCACCTGACACCGCATGCCACTGTACAGGTGGTGAGTGAAAGGAGCATTACTGTAGGTTAGTCGAGCTGATCGACCTAGAAAACAGAGAAATGAGAAACCATAATAAAATATAGATTGGGGTGTTTGGAACACAGCAATTGAAACGTAGGATTTCCAAAACAAAAGATATGCAGCCTGTTCGTTTGAACTTATCAGCCAAACCAGCCAGCCATTCAACAGTATTTTTCTCTCACAAAAAATCAGCAGCAGCCAGAATCAGCCAACCAGAAACGACCAAGCGAAAGAGAACACTTGTTTGTAACTAATTATAACAATAAACATATGTGATTACTACTCCAACAGGTACTATGTGTGTCAGAACAAAATAAATATATATAAATTTAATTTGCAATCTTTGAAATAGTTTTTAATTGTTGGCTAATTAATCTATCACAAGTGTATTTTTCAATTTAATAAATGAAATGAAAATGCACACGGGAATCTTCTGGGCTCTCACTTACATGTGGGGCCCACTATCTATGGTTATGCAACCAAAGCTCAGGCCAATTCTCATCCCCTCCGGCAGCTACTGCCCCTCGCGCAGCCATCGCCACTGCTGGCCTGGCACTCTGGCAGCCACCCGCGCCCCTTCCTTCCCACACACCAGCCTGATGCCAGGTCGGCCATGGACGGGTGGCCATAAGGGTTACCGGTTACAGCGACCGAATTGAAGGGGAAAATAAAGCAACAGGGGGCGTGCACGTACAGCTATAGCCTTCGTTCACTAGTGGGACAAAACAATATAGTTAAGGCGGCCAAGAACAGTGTATCGTGACCAGAAAAGAGGCTCAATAACTCCTCTTTTTTTTTTTTTTTTTTTTTTTTTTTTTTTTTTTTTTTTGCGAGCTAGGCTCGATAAACTTTGGCTGAGGCCAGCAGCAAAACTCGTGTCATGTTGAATGGAACTAGTCAAAAGCGGTTTTGCACAACCTCTGGTCGACTACTGTTGCCGTTCGACATGGTCATGCTGCTAGCGAAGTAACGTACAAGATAGTAATTTCATTAGAAAAAGGGAAATGATGCACATTGGTTTGGAAGATCGGCCAAGAAACGCTACTGCACCACACCTCTAGCCAAACTCGACAGTCTGCTTTCTAGGTAGCGCGACACAAACAAAACAACGACAATGACGACACAAGTTCTCTTTGTAGACTAATTCCAGAAATTCGTTGCATTTCGTACCTTGATGTTGGGCTTCTTTAGAAAGAAAAGGTTAAAATAAAATGGTTGTGAATTGTGATGTAGGTGAAGCCTGGAAGGAAGGAATGTAAAGGCTGATTGCGATATGTAAAGTTGTGACCAGGGGGTTTCGTCATCTATGGAAGCATTCAACGCATGGACCCATGGACCTGGGTTTGTTTTAAACTAGTCCGTAGTCCGTACTGGCTAGGCTTGCAAGCGGGGCGGATAAAATTACCGCAACCTGCAAAACCCGATGATTGTCTAGTCCGCCAAACCCGCGAGCGGCCCACGCGTCCGCAGAGGCCGCCAGAGCCTCCTTTTCCGCCGTCGACACGATTGCGGGTCGTGGCACCGCAGCCGACACGAAGCACGTACGCAGCCAGGGGCCCCGCAGGTGCAGCTAGCGCAGCCACATCGTGCGCCACGTACCGCGGCCATCTCGGCCGCTCGAAGCTGCAGGGACGAGCCTCCATCCATGACGCAACGTACCTCAGCAAGAACTCGCCGGGAGGATGCAACAACGAGATGGCGCCGGCCTCCAACTGCAACGACCGCGGCCACCTGTGACTGCCCCATGCGAGTCCGGGCATCCATCCAGTGTACACGCGCAGGAGCACATATCACCAACCACGAGTCACAACCGCTGCTACCGGGGATATGTCGACCGTGAGCTAGCCAAGTGCTTGCGCGCAAATTTTGTTTTTTTTATTTATTTATAAGTCCTTGCCCGCAAAGTCCACGAGGGCTCTGGCGGTTTGTGCGAATTTAATTTAATGATCGGTGGACAGTAGCGAGCTTTGGACCCGCGTGCAATGTTTGCTGGCCCTAGATGAAAGGCAGGCGTAAGCTGATCTGTCAATTTTGGACGTATGCTCAAAGGAAGTCTGTGGAATACACGTTCATGCACGGTCCCTGGAACGCCATCGAATCTTCTACTACCACACAAACATGTAGTAGCACACTTCCGAGAGAAAGTAACAAAGCCAATACTATAAGGCAAGGCGAACAAGTGGAGAAAGCAAGCACGGTACGGTTTGTTTTCTTCATTTTGTACGTATGTGATACGGTCGAATCCGCGGGCGTAGTTATGACGGAGTATGTAGTTTATATATGTAATAAGGTGGAGCTTAATTAATGATGATTGGCCGGCTAGCTGACATTAGCTTCGTATTTCCTTAGGTTGCGCAAACGCCCTAAAATTAACGTTTATGGTTTTTTTATCTGTATCTTTAAATCGATCGATAATGTTTAATCAAAAGACCGTGCATCCAATAGTAACGTACAAGAATAATCATACTTGTGTGTGCAGGACATGTTGGCCGTTGGGTGTAGCTAGTCTCTCCCTCTCTCGTATAATGCTGAGAAAAAAAAAATGAAGCCTCCTTCGTTCAGCCCTGCTATAAATCAAGAAACTCCTACTCGCCTGGATTAATTTACATAAATTTACAACAGTCTAATTACGCAAAAGAAGAACGTACTCCTCTAAACTTAGAGCTCTAAAAATTTCGGAGCATCTTAGTTCAGTTTTGATATCTAAATCTTTAATATATATAATGTGGGCTAAAGTTTAGAGCTAACTTTCAATAACAATTTGCTTGGAGGCTTTAACTTTAAAACTTTATAGAGGTATGTTTAGAGAAGTATAGATCATAACAGCCATTAGTCATAAGACTACTTGGACTCTCGTAACCGTACTAGTATGTGCCTTCTATATATATTCTGGATTTCTGGTTGAAGCGACGATCCGGCCGTATATATTACGAAATCCGGCGCTAACACCACCAATCGACTTGAGCATCACTTGCTTTGCCTCCTGGCCCGCGGGTTTACGACGACAATAATGAATCTTATTTTCCCTAGTCCAGTTTACAAATAAAAAAGCATATACATATACAAATTATAAATTTTTATACATAGAGAGGAGAGAGAGAGATCGGATACACGTGATCCTTGCAAGTAAGCGATGCATGAACCACGCCGAGGTTGCCGCTACCTTCCACGCCCAACCAGGCTGATTGCGACATAAAGTGGTGTGTGACATACATGAAAGAATCGAAGCTAGACGAGATAAGCGACTGTTTGGACTTTAACTAACATTTAGATGCGAAAGAGGTCATTAGCCTAATTGTTATATATAAGAGCCTCAATAGCAAATAAAGATTATGGGTTATCTGACTCCTTGTCGGAGGAAATACTCCATCCAAGGATTTTAATGACAAATCTAGGATTTTAACTTAGGGTATGACGTCGAGAAAACTTCATATCCAATTCGGTAAATCTATTTTAGCAATTTAGTAATAACTGACAACATGATTCTGTATATGTGCATTAAGTAACATGATAAGGCATAAGTTCATGGGCTAAGCTAAAACCACCCACTAATAAATAATTCAAAAGCCATATTGATAATTCAAATATAGGCATATAAGAGTACCATAGACTTTTACAATGCCATTTTTGTATGTTTTATTTGACGCGAACATCTTCACCAACTTCAAAGAAAATATCCCGCTCAAAATGAATGTGACTAGACAATAATCCAAAATACTATCTACTATCTTATTTCGTAACTTTGTTTTCACTAAAAGCATTGCAGAAAAACACAATTTTAAATAATTAAACAATTTGTTATTTGTGATGTTAGCACACAGCTATGAAAGTAGAGAATAATTTTCTATAAAAAATAAAGAGTAGAATATTAAATTTCACTTAAGAGAGATAGCGAATCGGCCTCCAAGGCTGTGCAAACTGCATGGGCGCAGCAGGCCAGAGGCCAGAGGGCACCGGCCATTAGGACTAGGGTGTCACTATCACGCCACACCATCCGCCAGATCGCGTTGGGCGTCGATGTGTTTTGAACTCCTCAACTCCCACTAGCTCGACACACCTTAGATATACTTAGGATCTTTGTAAGGTGATTTGTGATTTAGATAAATAGAGGTATAGTCCAAGCTAGATGGTATAGTTGATTTAATTCCCATTAGTTTATAGATAAAAAATACCATTAGTTTCAGTTAGCCAACACGGCTAAGTTTAGAAATGACTTTTTAACCCTCTCCTCTAATTCGCCATTTGAACCTCTCCTCTAATTCGCCAACACGGCTAAGTCTGGGACAACATGGTACGGTGGACAAGCTCAGGCGAAAATATATGGGAGTAACAGTGAGGCCTGAAGCAGTGCCCCCAAGAATGAGAGCTTAGTGACCTAATTTCAGAGTCATCTCATTTCTTTTAGAGCCAAGTGAGGGCCCCTTGGTAGACCCTATTTAATTTTTTTACTCCGTCTCCCATATATTGAGTTTGAGGGTCCAATCAGATGCTCTTTGCTGTTGTTGCTGAAGTACACACTATACATGAGTATATGATAACAATGGTTACATACAAAGTTAGCAGGTTAATATCTATAAATATAGATATGTAGCAATACATAAAGTTTTTTTTTTGTTTGGGGGGGGGGGGGGGGGGGGGGGTGGGGGAGGGTGGCGAGCACGTACATGAAAACGAAATCACAGAACACACGGCGGACTATATATTACCATTTTTTCCTTTTTCTTTTTTAGTCATTTTTCCCTTTTTCTTTTGCGTGAAGGCATACCTATATATACTAATTAATAAATAAGTAATGTTTTTTTTTCAGATTTTGGACGGTGGTGTACTGTACTGTACTACTCCAGTGAACTACTCCCGGGGACTTTTCTTTTTGGAAACATACTCCTCGATACGATACCTGGCATGGCCTGTCCTGCTTGTCGGTAGATATATATGTTATAGTTGATCACGATATGCTGACGCATTGTCCCAGTCCACACAGCCACCAAGACCTCTGGAGGCGGCTCAGAACCGTCTGCATGGACGGCCTCTGCTGTGGATCTGCGACAGTGCAATCCACACCGAGCCTGAACACGGCAGCCATCTCCTTCAAGTGCCTGGCCTGATCCGGGATATCCATGTCGGCTTCGATAAGTTCATTGTGGTGTCCACGTGCCCAAGTGGCCAAGTGGCCGCGCGCGCCTGGTCTGTTGGCCGGTCTCCCCGTGACGAGGACCAGCAGCAGCACACCAAAGCTGTACACGTCCACCTTCTCACTCACCTCGACCGTCGCATATTCTACAACAAAAGTGAAGCGGTTAGGCATTGCGGATTGTTCCATACAAAAATTGGAAAGCACTATAAGCAGTAAGGCCTCACCTGGAGCCGTGTACCCGAAGGAATCAGCAGGAAGTTCCGAGTTTCTCAACGGCTGGCTCAGTCCAGCCAGGTTGATCTGGGCCAGGTCGAAACCGGCGATCTTGGCATTGAGGTCGCCGTCAAGCAAGATGTTGCTCGGCTTGATGTTGCGGTGCATGATAGGTTTGTTGCATCCATGGTGCAAGTGAAAGAGTCCTTTGGCCACGCCGATGGCAATGGCCCGCCGTTCCCGCCAGCGCAGCGGTGGATGCTGCCGCCGCTCGCTGGCTTCCAGTGTTTGGTGCAGCAGCCATTCGTCAAGCCTTCCATTCTCCATGTGCTCGTATATGAGCAGGATCATGTCGTCCCTCTCGATACAGTGGACAAGGCTGATGATGTTGTCGTGACGGATGACGCCCAGCTTGTTTACCTCGGACTGGCATCGGTTCCTAAGATTATCATCCACCGTTCCCATCTCGTTCTCCAACTTCTTCACGGTTACCAACCTGAAGCGCCCGCTTCCATTACTGTCCTGAAGACGGACCCTGTACAGTGGGTCTCCTGTCTCACTGACACCAATTGAATTGTTGTCGGAAAGGTTGTCAAGTACTTCCTGCTCATTGAACTCGAGGGAAGCCACGGCCTTGCGGCGCCAGAACAGCAGCCACCCCAGGACACAGATGCCGACAACGCCAGCACAGCAAAGTAGTGTCATGAGTAATACGAAGCTTGTCAACAGGCCAACGGAGACCTTGCCGCCGGCAAGCACCGTACCTGACGCCTGCAGGTATAACAGCTTCCTCAGCCGGACCAGCTGCACGGGCGCTGCCGGCAGAAAAGGGCTCACACTCAGTACCGGCATCTCCAGGCTGGTCATCAGGCCGGTGGTAGCGGGCGCCTGGCCGGCAACGTGCATCATCAACCTGCATGGTTGTGTACTGTATATTGAGCACAACGATTTGTACAACACAGAAAGAGTATTTATAAAATGAGCCAGAAGAATGATCTAGGACAACTGAAATTGCTCAACATGAAGAAGATGAATGATCAATATAATGATTGATGTATTAAATAACATAGAGAACGATGGCTGCACGATAATGTTCTCTCATAATTTAATTTCACGCACATTAAAATGAAGCTTTTAATAATGTGTCGGGACCCCCTCAAAATATGCAGATCTCATGTTGGTTAAGAAACATCAAATATTTAAATCGAAACTGTGCTTATATATGGCCCTAGATAGTTGCATATATGCGATCATTGCATTTGCATAGTTCGATTTTATTATATACACAAAGCATATGTCACGGACACGCCAGTAGCTATAGCTGTCGTCGAACATTGGACTAGCTTAGAGGAAACTTGTAACATATGCCAGGCAAAAACCCATGGTAACCACCGACAGCAGAATATATCCCTGACTACCCAAGTTGATTTGGAATGGGATGGGATTGTAAAATTGTTAATTTGATTTGGAACGGGGTGGTGGAAATGGGTTGGGATCTGACCCATTATCAGGCTTGGAGTATTATATGTGTTGGCGACTTGGCATCTAGTATTGACTTCAGGGTGAATAGAAAAAAAACTGAAAGAAATAAACTCACCATAGTAGGTTAGCTAGACAAGTTGCGCACGTTGAAGGGCACGCGAAGCGAGAGATACCAGAGACTGGTGTTTTCTTAAAAAAATGTTGATTGATTACTGGAGTATATGTTGGTCTGATCCTCAGGCATGGGAAGACTGTGACTGAACCTGGTCGCCGACGGCGAGTAGTGCTGTCATGCTGCGCTGTCGTATTGGGGCATATCGATCCTTGTATATATATCACGGCTTAATAAGTCAGGATCTGGCCGGGGCACGGCGGCGGAGCGTGGGACCGGCCCTAGGTGGGTGGACGAAAGCCCTACCTAGCTTAGCTTGTGCGTTCCCCTCCCGCTCCGCCACGCTCCCGGTTCCTCCAATCCGCTTAGTTAGACCAGACTCTCAGACATATGATTGTTGAGTTAGCCAAGTGAGGTGTTCGTTCAGCCCGTCAATAAAGCTATTCTCGGTATAGAAATAGATAAGAAGAGCTCTAATTAGGGGCAGGCGCAATAAGGAAGGTAATCGATTGACGAGACCCACACCGATGGATTCAATCCCTTTGGATTGGAGCACTCAATTTCAAACGCTGCGCGCCTTTGGCCGGTGCTGCTTATTCCTTCAAATTTGCCGCCTTGGCCTTGGTTATGCATGAAGCAACCGATTTGGATTATGTCAATGATTATTCCTGGACCAAAATCACCCGGAAATTACATTTCTTTATATCTATAACCTCTTACCTAGATTCTTGGGTGTCGGAGCTCATAGAGGGCAAGTACCAAAGGTGAGCATGACCATCAGCCGGAGAAAAAAAATACCCAGCGCACTCCTTATTCCCGGAGAATCGATCAGAAAAAATGCTAACCTTTCTAGGGCTCACGCATCCCCGCACCGCGCCATCCGCCACGACTCGGCGACGGCCGGCCAACTAAAATATGGTTTTTCTCTCTCTACGACCGAGGTTTATGCTGCATGCACACATGTTTGCATGAAAACACAAGAGCAACGTCCAGCAGGAATTGCAGTTGGAGTGTGTGCAAACCTGATCGAGATCGATTCAGAGGGTTGCCGTTGGAGAGAGTTCCGTGAAACCGTTAATGGAGAGGTTGAGGCAGCGTAAGCAAGCGCAGCCCGACAGCTAGCACCGTGTGGATCGCCTGTGAGATCTGTTGTTGAAGATCGTAGCAGCCGGAAATACGAGCAGATCCCGGTGAGGATGTTCGCTGTTGCTGAAGTAGAGGTACAGGCGAAGCAAACGGTGAGGGTGGCGTTAAAGTACTCGAGGTCGCCGACCGGTGAGAACGGTACCGTGTTGAAGTCGAAGTTGCCGGTGAGGTCCGTACGTGAGGATGGTGTCGAAGTCGAGGTCACCGGTGAGGGTGGTGTCCAAGAAGTCGAAGCCGCCGGTGAGGATTGTGTTGGTCGCCGGTGAGAGTGGTGTCCAAGAAGCAGTCGAGGTCGTCGGTGAGGGTGCTGTCGAAGAAGTCGAGGTCGAGGTCGAGGTCGACGCGGTGAAGAAGTCCACCGCCGGTGAGGGTGGTGTCAGGAAGAAGTCGAGATCGCCGGCCGGTGAGGTGGTGTCCAAGTCCGTGAGGCTGTCGAAGAACTCGAGGTCGCCGGTGACGGTGATGTTGAAGTCGAGGTAGCAGATCGAAGCAGCCAGAACCCACAACACGTGTGGATCCCCGTGAGGATGCTCGTTGTTTGTTCAAGTCGAGGTATAGGCTCGAGGTCACCGGTGACGCTGATGTTCAAGTCGAGGTAGCAGATCGAAGCAGCAGAACACGTGCGGATCCCGGCCAGGGAGGATGCTCGTTGTTCAAGTCGAGTTATAGGCGAAGCAGCGTGTGAGGGTGGTGTTGAAGTCGAGGTCGCTGCGCTGTATAGGCGAAGCAGCCAGGGAGCTCTTGGGGTAGAGACGCGCTGGTATGGTTTGCCGGCCAACTTATCGGAAATGGGGCGAAGAACGCGGAGCAGGAGAGGGTTGTTCAAAGCTCACCTTTCTGTTTTCGATCGAGGGCGAGGGTTGGTATATATAGCATTCGGAGTTAGGTGGGGTGCGAGGTTTCTTTAGTACTCCAGAACTGTAAGTCAAGGACGGTGGATGTGACATAGCAAGTGGTCGATGATATGTTGATGGCCGATATTGTGACGGAACAAAAGAATGGACAGCTACGCCGACCATAAGTGCAGTAGCATATAGATCATGAAGGACACTTCGTGATTCTATTAAGATCGAAGGACTCCATTAAGACCCTTGTTTCAATCTTTTCTCATTTCTTTCTTCCGGGGGTTCCGGTGTTTCATTATTATAGGGCAACGAACAGAAAAATATCTTATATCTTATCTTCAAAATTAAAGGCTAGCTGCATGTACGAAAACCAAATTATGTGAATTGTGAAACCGAAGCAGACTTGCAGAGCGCCATAGATATCAGCTGCTACGAGATATATTAAAATAATGTATTGGTTATTGCGGGTACGTGTAATACAAGCATCCATAACTCAAATGCTTTATTTCTGGAGGGTGGACAAGTGCAATGTCGTAGTGTCTCGGAAGGTCCGTCTTAAAAGAGTGACGCCAGTCTCATGACTTTTCATAGCAGATGGGATTAAGTAATGATGCGCTCTTTTCATTTTCATTTCAAGATAGCTGATGCGTGATCGCAGTTTGACCAGCCAGGAAAAGATAGAAAACGCTGGAGTTTGTAAACCGGACGGAATGATGAGGACGCACGATTCGGCATAGTACCTGCACTCTAGAATATTCTATGCATTATGACTGATGTTATGTAAGTACATATTAGTATGCTTTTTTTTCCACTTTTGATAGCATCTATATTTGCAAGCCATGGCTGTGGCATCAGAGAGCCATTATCATAGGAAAAAATGAAAGGAGCATCTACCTATCATATATGCCCAGATGGTATGTCAGGCAGCAAGCAGTTTTATACACTGGTTATAAAAACATGTAGATTTGAACAAGATTAGGCCAAATCTTCTTATAAAGAATACAAACTCAGATGCTTTAGTTTGCAAACGTGTAGGATATATGTGTAGATTGCATTGAAAAATACTTGGAAAATCTCATAATTTGAAGGATATTGGAATATATTCTAGAACATACTGGTGTCAAAGAGATGCACTGAAGATCATGCGAAGTTAAATGTAAGAAATATTGGAGTGTCTACTTGAGACAGTTTATTGTGAAGGAGGCATGTGACCTGTGTTTTCTCAGTGAGCAAACAATGAGCCTCTTGAAAGGGATACACGTTGGTAGAAAAATGTAGATCAAAAGAAAAGGAGCTCATTAGGATCCTAGTTTGTGCAAAAGAATAAAATGATAAAACAATAAGCTACCATGGAAGACAATTTCCAAATTAGATCAACCACTAAGCAATCTGGGCATAATACAGGCATGCCAACTTGCACACGGATGCTACTTAGCATCGCAGAGTTTTGAAATAGAGCGAAAACATATACAATAGTGGCATATAGCAGTTAAATAAGCCAGTGAGGGAAACAATAGATTTTTAACAGCTAACAAAGATTCAGACAGGCCAGCAAAACATGACCAGGTAGGACAGGGTACCATAGAATGAACAAAGAGCTCAGAAGATTCAATAAAAAATGCAGATGCTACAAGACACAAGCATTTTCAAGTAGAATTGAGATGCATTATTTATGGAAGCTTAAAAGATCAAACAGGTTTTTATCATGTGCTTAGAATACATACCACGTCGATAAGGAACCAACCTGATTAGGTGCCAAGCAGGTTGTCAAACAGATACAAAAATATACATTCAGGAGAGTGATATTGTACTGCATTCATTTCATTTTATTACATCTAACACTGCAGCCTGCAAGACGAAAAAGAGTGTACATGATTAGACATCCACATTCTTGGCAAAATAAATAACTAAATAAATCCATTTGTCAAGAAATGAGGTAGTATGACTATAATTCTTTACATTTTTCTTAGCGATCTTGTCAAGCAAGTATTTCATTAGGAAGAAAGGAGTTTACAGAAACAAGTAGCAAGCCACGGCTTGCCAAGCACATATAATTCTTAGATATTTGACCAGTTGTCCACCACAATCTTATGTAGGGAGCCTAGAAAGTATTCCACATATAAGCACACACTGGAAAAGCCTAGAAAGGAAGCTCAAGAATAGCAGCAAGGGAAAAAAAATCAATGGTGAGCAACACAATGTAAAACTAAATCTATCATAGGAGAAACGCCAAAAAAGTCTCTGGTTGCTCTCTGACTCTCTTGTGAGTTCTGGCAACTCAGAGTGGATCTCAAACCTGGGCTTCCACCCCTGGATTTCGATTGGTTCCAATCCAATCTTAAGCTCAAATTAGCTCATTCCACCCACCTTCTCCACGATCCCACACACAATCTCCAAATCCCTTTCATCTTCTCCGCCATTTTCACCCATCCACAGTATCTGCTGTGCAAAACCCTTTGGTCATGAAGCTCTTCGACTGAGGTGCTGCGGAGGTAGGGAGAGGCATGGAAGTACAAGAGGAAGGAAAGGAAGAAGAAAGGCTCTGTGGACTGTGCGTGGTTTGCGACTCTAGGAGGTGGAGAGAAGAGGTATTAAAGAAACGTGGCTGGAAAAGGAGAAAGGATGTAGTGGGGAAGCTCAGACAGTGGGGAAACTTTTTGCTGAGAACCATGGAAACGCAGAACGGATTGCTCAATCTCTTGGGAAGATCTGGTGCCCAATTAAAGGTATAAAATGCAGGGAGCTTCTGGATTGTTCCTAACAGTCAAAGTTGTATTAGACATGGCGAGATGATCTGGTGTCCTTTGGAGTATGAATTTTTGCTACATCTGTGGGCTCCTTGGGCATACAGATGTGACGCTGGAGGTGGAGATGATGAGAAGCCGTTTAGCAGTGAGTTATACATGATGGCATCTCGGAGACGTTTTTGGAGGACAACAGAAGTCAAGGAAAGAATAGTAGTGTCTCTGGGGGTAGTAAATGGGAAAGAAGTTTAGGGAGTGGAAGGAAGTTGACCTGGAGAGAATCAACGGGAACAGTTTCAGGAAGTGCCAGGTTGAGCAACAAATTGGATAAAAGGGAAGAGTCCACCAGCCTGCTGGAGACCCCAATGCTGGACAATAGAAGCACAGGTGAAGTTTGGTGGAAAAAGTGGACAAGTTGCTATCCTACAAATCATGGAGGTTGAAAAGTCAGGGGTGATGGTGGCGTCAATAGTCCTGACAATAGAGAGGAACATCATCAGGAGGGGGTGAATTGTGCTCCATACCTGATCTGAACCTAGATGTTTCTGAGGGTACACCCTAGATAGTGTGATGGAAATAAAAAACATAGGAAACGAAGCGGTAGGGGGTATGGACGATGCAGCTTGTGGGACAGGGGCTGGTTTGGGGTTTTTGGAGTCTTCAACCAGCAGCCACAGGCCTCCACTGTGATGTTGCCTCCT
>CM041628.1:92940630-92978676 GCA_023333625.1 Bothriochloa decipiens
CTAACCATGACAGCTAACTGTCTGAAAGTGGATAGCGCAACAATTGAAACTATTGCTAGCAAGGCAGGGTTTGGGCAAACCCGCCCAGCCAAATGAGGATAATCGCTTGGAACTGTCGAGGGTTGGGGAACGCCTTGGCAGCTTGTAGGCTTCTGGATCTCCAGAAGCATGAATCCCCCGACATCCTCTTTCTCTCTGAAACAAAAATGAGTTGGAACAGGACTGAGAGGTTCAGATGGATCCTTAATATGCCCAACTTAATTGTGAAGGATTGTAAAGGGTTAAGTGGAGGCCTAGCTGTCTTCTGGAATAAAGAAGTTGATTTAACAGTAAAAAGCTTATCTAGATATCATATTGATGTGGCGGCGAGGCGTGGGGAGCAAAAGTTGGAAGAAAAACATAAGACATGGAAATTGTTGTGCATTCTCAAAAATAAATATAGGAAGCCATGGCTATGTGTTGGTGAATCTAATGAGGTGCTGTTTGCTCATGAGGGAGGCCAGCCAAAACCACAAGCATGTACGGAGAGATTTAGAGAAACTTTAGACGAATGTAGGATGGAGGATTTGGGCTTTGTTGGGGATGCTTTCACATGGCGAACCATCACCATAAGGTTGAGGAATACATAAGGGAAAGCTGGAACGAGCTGTGGCGTGTAATGATTGGAGGAGAGCAAACCCCTTGGTGAGGGTGATTAGTGGAGATCCACACCATTCAGAACATAGGCCTGTGATTTTTGAAACAGGGGAAAGAGAGGTGGTTGGGAGTGGCGAGGGTGATGTAATGCCAAAATTTGAAGGTAAGTGGTTGGAGGAGGATTGTTAGGAGAGGGTGACAAAGGCTCGGTCGGATGCTGTGGTTGCCAGGGCGTGTAATGTTTGGGACATTCAACGGTCTGTACTCAAGGATTTACATGATTGGGACAGAATGTCCTTGGAGAGCTAGAATGGTGAAGTAGCAAAGTGAGGAAGGAGTTACAGAGGTGCAGACGACAACAGATTTCTTAAATTATGTTTCTCAAGAGCACGTTTTGCGGTATAAGATGGAGTGATTGTAGGAGCAACTAAACACTAAACATTTACTGGAAACAACGATCTCATACCATGTGGCTCACAAAGGCTGACCAAAACACAAAATTCTTCCATGCTGCAGCCTCAGAGAGGAGCAGGAATAGGATTAAGAAGTTGATTGATGAGGATGGGAGAGAAGTAGAAGGGGGTAAGATGAAAAAAAATATTGCTAACCAGTAAAAGAATCTCTTTCTTTCCCATGCAGGTTCACAAGCTAATGATGTGTTGTGTTGTGTTTCATCACATGTCACTAGCTAGATGAATGTGTGTTCATCAAACAATTCACAGAGGAGAAGGTCTGGGAGGCCTTGCAGTCCATTAGGGACCTAAAAGCTCCAGGTCGGGATGGTGCTCCCGCTATTTTTTACAAAAAAAAATTTGGCCTTTGATTGGTGATGGGGTGAAGGATGTACTTACAGTTCTAAATGGAGAGCATATTCCCACGGGTTGGAATGACACAAATACACAATCATGGTGTTAATCAGGAAGATCAAGAACCCAACAAAACTGAAGGATCTCCAACCAACAAGTCTGCAACATTTTGTATATGCTAACCGCTAAGGTTCTGCCCAACCGTCTCAGGTCAATTTTGCCTGATACTATCAGCCCCTCTCAAAATGCCATTGTGCCTGGCCGTTTAATAACAGATAATGTTCTACTAGCATATGAATTGATACATTATATGCACAACATGAATGGAAAACATGGAGTTGCGGCTTTCAAACTTGATATGAGTAGTAAGGCCTATGACAAGGTAGGGTGGATCTTTTTGGAGAAGATAATGAGGATGATGGGATTTGCGGAGAGGTGGATTGACCGTGAAACCGAGGGGATTACAGCAGGGGGACCCATTATCTCCATATCTGTTTATTATCTGAGTTGAAGGTTTCTCTGCTTTGATGCAGAGAGCTAAAGAAAAGGTGAGAATGACGGTCTTAGGATCTGCCATGGAGCCCCACAGGTTAGCCACCTTTTCTTTGCAGATGATTCCCTCATCTTTATCAAAGCATCAGCCACTAAGGATAAATATCTGCAGAACATTTTATCCTTATATGAAGGAACGTCAGCCACTAAGGATAAATATCTGCAGAACATTTTATCCTTATATGAAGGAGCCTCTGGCAAGTGGTTAGCAAAGAAAAAACAGCAGCCATGTTTAGCAGGAACACCTCAGTCCAAGTGAGGCAACAAATGTTATCTGAACTAAAGTATGACACACTTCTAGCAATGACAAGTACTTGGTACTACCTGTACATGTTGGAAAATCAAATAAAATAACTTTTGACTACCTTAAGCAGAGAATTTGGGCAGGGATTCAGGGTTGACAAGAAAAGCTCTTAATTAAGGCAGGAAAGGAAATTTTAATCAAAGCAGTAGCACAAGCTATTCCTTGCGTTGACCTTTCCAAAAGCTTATGTGATGAAATTAGCTCTATGATAGGGAGGTATTGGTGGGGCCAGCAAGACAAAGTTAACAAAATTAATTGGATTGGATGGCACAGATTGACAAGGTCAAAAAAATCTAAGGGGGCTGGTCTTTCGGGACCTTCATGCCTTCAATTTGGCCGTGTTAGTTAGATAAGGGTGGCGTCTTCTTACTCAACCTGACAGCTTATGCGCTAAAGTGATGCAAGCCAAATATTTTCCAACTGGAAAACTTCTTGAAGCTACTGTTAAAGGTGGAATATCTTATACATGGTCGAGCACTCTGAGAGGTATGGGGCTATTAAAGGAAGGTATAATATGAATAACTGGAGATGGAAACCAAGTGAAAATATGGTCTGATCCATGGATCTCCAGAAGTGAAAGTAGAAAGGTTATAACTCCCAGAAACTGGTCCCTCCTCACCAAGGTTGCTGAATTGATTGATCCATTGACTGGGACTTGGAATGTTCAGCTAATCAGAGAGACCTTTCTCCCAGATGGCATGGAAGACACAGTTACCTGGCATGCTGACCGCAAAGGGTTCATTTTCTGTCAAGTCTGCATATGCGTTGGCAATCAAGCGTCGCAGCCGTTTCTGTAAGGCGGACACATCATCCTCAATGTGCAAATTGGATCAATCCCATGTGGAAAAAAAATATGAGGGGTTGGCGCATAGCAGCCATCCAGTGAGAGTGAACATCAAAAGGAGAGTAATAGAGCTAGACATCCTTTGGCCAATGTGCCATCGCCTTGATGAGGATTGTGGCCACCTCTTTTTCAAATACAAATCTGTCAAACAGGTTTAGGGAAGTCTTGACTTGGAAGATCTGAGGATGCACGTGGCCAATCAAGGAGCTATTCTTGATGTCATGGATCTTATTTTTTATCTCCAAGAAGGAATAAAGCTGGAAGTGGTCACTCTCTTATGTTGTTTGTCAAAAGCTAGAAACAAAACAAAGGGAGAGGAAGTACACAACTGAAGAAGTATGCTCTGTTTTGTATCACCCTTGCAAAATGCAGAAGTTAAAATCAGCTCCGCCCCCCTCGGAATCAAAGAACATGGAAAATGGAGACCACCTCGAGAAGGGTTTTACAAAATCAATGGCAATGGCACGTTCTTGCAGAATATCAAATCTGGAGGATGGGGATGCATAATCCGAAATCACAAAGGAGCCTTATGGCTGCTTCTGCAGGGCATTTGGAATTTCTTTCAAATGCCCTTCATGCTGAAAGTTTGGTGTGTTAAAAAGGCTTGGAATTGCAGCATTTGTTGGGATGCAGAAAGTGTTAATTGAGTTAGACGCCCAGAGCCTTGATGTCTGCACTTTCTTCTAAAGATTTTGATCGATCAGAGCTAGGGATGATCTTCTAAGAAATTAAAAGTTGTATGGCCTTTGACTTCACATGCTATATTACTAAGTGTAGAGGACTTGTAATGTTGTAGCTGATTGCCTAGAGTCTTATGGTGCCTGTTTTGATGTGGGTAATTCTAGTTTGTGGCTAGATCAGGCACCAGTCTTTGTAATCCCTCACGTTTCTGGTGATTTACCGGAATCAGTTACTTCATGGAATCATGTTTCCATTTTTTTAAAAAAACATCATAGGAGGGAAGTAAATAACCTCAGTGGCACAGAAAACCATAGCTGACAAAAGGTCAGCAATTCAGCATGCAACCCATGCATGGCAGAAAGCATTGGCAAAAAGTACGAACTGAAGCCACAAGAATAAGTTAACTGAAGAAAATTTGAAGGAACTGTAAAGGAACAAGGACTCAGTTAAATCATCTAAACAACATGTGCAGCAACTTTTTACATCAATACAGCATACATCAACGTGTTTGTCCATTTTGTCTGTTTAGTCACTCACATATTATCGTGCGGAGCTCTATATTTAATCAACCCTACTTCCTTTGCAAAGAAATTTATTATATTTATCATAGGAGAGAAGTCGAGAACCTCAATTGCCAGCAAAGTAGCAAACCATTGTTGACAAAAGGTCAGTATGCAACCACCGCATGGCAGAAAGCATCAGGTGAGTGGCATGTACCTAAATCAAACCACAAGAATAAGATAACTGAAGAAAATATATGAAGGAACTGTAAAGGAACAAGGACTATATTGAAGCATCTAAACGACTTGTGCAATAACTTAAAAAAAATGCAGGCTGTAGTGTAGAGCATTAGAGCTACAGCAATACAGCATACATCACCGTATTTATCCATTTTGTCTGTTTAATGACACCCAAATTATCCTGTTGAGCTGTCTATTTTAGCCAGTCCTTTGCAAAGAAATCCATCATATGCAATAAAGAAGAAAATTTGCAAATTACAGTTAGATCATCGTGTAATAAAAGAAATTGACTTTAAAAGCATAATCCCATCTTAACGTTGGGCCTCCGGTACATTTTTTGAAACGAGGCTCCGGTACAATTGACGATAGGCGTAATTATAACGCGAAAGAGCATTCAACAGGCACGAGGTACAATAAATGTTTTGGAGAACTGCTGTTTTGGCGAATGGCATGATTCAAATGTGCTACTGCTACCGCGACGCGACCATTGCCTTACCTCCCGACCAGTCGCCATCTCCACCCCACCTCCAGAGTACTACAACTGCGCCGCCGTCCGTCCCCCACAGCTTCCGACACCACGCCGCCTCAATCCACCACATCCTCTCCCAGACCGCCTACGCTGAAACCCAACGAGCAAAGCTCACCCTAGCGGCCGCAACCTAACCTTCATCGCCGTCAAGGCACCTCCCATGGCGAACACAGAAAGCGTGAGGGGAGAACAATTTGCAACAGAGAGTCAGAGATATACTGTACCTCGATGTGCCGCACCCGCGGTTAGAAGCGCGACGGCCGCCGCCATCGACGGAGAGGCGAAGGCAATCGCGCGGCGGCGGCCAATGGACGAGTTGCGCGAGCACGGATGGAGGAAGGGTGGATCGTGAGTTCGTGACTCGTGAGCGATCTGAAAGAGCTCGATCAGATCGGACGGCTGAAGTTGCATGCCAGAGGAAATTTGTAAACGTAAGCAGAGTAGCAAAACATTGCTGGATGTGATAGTCGGAAAAAAAAAACATTGCTGGATGTGAATTCAATCAACTAAAAACTCGTTGAAGTATATGCTGCACAAAATTGGATTTTTTAAGGAAACCGGAGCCTCAACCCCATTAGAGAATGAGAGAATTTTATTAAAACAACAGGAAAGCACACATAATTGTGGATGCCTTTTAGGATAAATTTTGTAGTCTACTTATTCTAAAAAAATTAGTGAATTAATTTAGGGACTAATTCTAAATTGTTTTTTGTTTACAGCATGTATAAGCAAACATGTAGATTGAGTGTACAAAAAGAAGAGTAATAATAAAGAAGAAAAAGAGCACACACAGCACCTCATTGCTGCCGTCTATGTAAGACGCAGATCAGTCCGCAAAGGTGATGGGCCGAAAACATTGGCTGCGATCATGGACTGCGGTCCATCAGACCACATCAACAAACATAGCTAAAAAAAAAAAGACCACATCAACGGTTGCGATGATGTGCTTGCTGCACGGGACCTCTCGTGTGCAGCCGCGCACACCCTCCTGCGCTTTGACGTCGCCCTCCGGTCGCTGTTCTGTTTCCCGACCAGGCCAACAGGTGGAGGTGGGGCATTTCATTTGCCGGTCGGCCTAGTCGGTCTGTATTGCCTTCCATGCTTTCCTCCGCTGGAGCCCTTCTTTGTCGTCGCACCCGTGCGGCCGTGCCGGCTGCCGACCGTCGGACCTGCCTTTGTCGCACCAGTCGCTTTTGCCGGCGGTGGCGTGGAGCCTGGAGAAGGGAGTAACAACGCCAGCAAATTTAGGCCTTGTTTAGTTACGGTGGGTAAAATTTACATAGTAAGTGTCCCGTTATACTGTAGTAATTTTATTTTTATTTGGTAATAATTATTCAAACATTGATTAATTAAACTTAAAATATTCGTCTAGGAAAGTACAATAAAACTGTACAATTAGTTTTTTATTTCATCTATATTTAGTACTCTATATATGTGTCAGTATTTTAATATGATAAAGAATAGGAATTCTACGTAGTAAATTTTAGATACTAATTTTGGTATCTAAATAAGGCAGTGTGTTTGATTCCTAGGATCTCAGACGCAAATCTCATTGTCTGGTATTCTCGTGGCCTGCCCAACTCGGCCAGCCGTACAGAGATAGCAACGACCAAATCGGTCGTTCTCCTCTGGCCAGGGCTACGCCAGCCCCCATGTGCTCTCTCCTCCGTTTCTCGTCACCGCTCGCCCCTCCCCTCTCACCTTAGCGTCCGGCGCGGGCAGGCCAGGCCATGGCGGGCAGAGCTCGCGTCCATGGCCGGGGCAGAGCCACGCTAAAGAGGGAGCCCGCCGGCCGCTACAGTCAAGATCCGAAGCTTAGATGCCGGCCATGGTGAGGGGGCGGCGGCGCACGGCGCCTCCTCCTTCCCCATCGGCGGCAGCTCGTCCTCCGTCTCTACCCGTGCTCCGCCCAGATCCAAGCAGCCATGGCTTCTCCATCTCTGCTCGAGCCGCACCAAGCTACGACCGGCCATGGCTGCCGTCATTGAGAAGCTGCTATCCCTGAGCCCGTCGCCGGAGATGAACGCGCCCGTCACCAGCGACAAGTCGGCGTTCGCGTATTCTAACATCGCGTAGTTCGTCGCCGAGGAGGTGTAGGAGCGCGGTGGAGGCGCGGCGCCCGGCCACGACGAGGGAGACCCGCGGGCGGCGGCTCCCCGTGGCGGAGCCGGCGTTTGAATCGGAGGAATCCGACTCGGAGTCGTATGAGGAGGAGGAGGCCATCAGCGACGGCGGCGAGGTGGACGCGCGCGCCGACGACTTCATCAACCAGTTCCGCCACCGGCTGAAGCTGCAGCGCATCGACTCCTTCCTCCGCCACAGGGAGACGGTCCGCCGCTGCCAGGCCCAGGGCGTCTAGGCTCGTGGCCGGCAGCCGAGGGAGCGAGATGCTGCTGCGAGAGTCCGTGAGGAGGAGAGGTTGCCATGGATGAAGAGAAGATGCGCAGAGAGAGAATGCAGGCATGCTGGGGGGTAGGGAGGGGAAGAGATGGTAACTCTTGGCTGCCCTGCCTTCTTCTTCCCCGTCTGGTAGCTTTGGTTTTCTCGTTTGCTGTGTTCCTGGTGCTGTGCGAGCATGTCGTAGCTCCACCAATCCATGCGGTTTTTTGGATACAAGAACCTTGCGCAATGTGGCATGGTAATGCCATTGCATCGCATCATATATATAAGTATTCATAAATATGCGAATCGATAAAAGGAAACCCGTAGCTGTAAATTATGGCTCCGTTTGCAACCATTTCTGCTCCATGGTTCTTCTGTTTTTTTTTTTAGATTGAGTTCATGCTGGAATTGGATGGTAAGGATGCCATGATCACAGGCAGCGATTGTCTTCTCTTTAGCATCGCATCATATATATAAGTTCATGCTGGCTTCAGATCTGGCTCCACCTTCACTACACTCGGGACGAGTAAAGTTTTCAGATCTGGCTCCAGATCTGAGTGAAACAGAATTTATGAGGCGTCTGGCCCTGGATAAATTGAACTGGCGCCTCCTATCCTACACATGCGACTCGCCCCGTACAAAAACAACTCAGGTTTGTGCATCGGTTAGACCACCCGCACCGGGTGCGCCAAACGGCTGCAGCAGCATTAGTATACAGCAAAATGGCCTGCACCGGGCGTTGTAAGCGTTGCGGTAAACAAGAGCAAGCGCTCGACGTGCGGCAAATATGGCGCGATAACGCAGGTGCTGTACAGCACGTTGCGGGCCCACGGTGCATGCGGCAAAGGAGAGAGAAGATGTTGGTCACGCCGCCCGTCGCTGTTCCGCCGAAGCCGTGCTCGCGCCGCCCGTCGCCGGTCCGCCGCTGCCTGGGCGAGCTCCGCCGCAGGCCGCGCGGGGAAGCTCCGCCGCCAAACCGTAGGGGAAGGTCCGCCGCCGCGCCGTTGCGAGCTCCGCCGGTCCGCGGGCGAGCTCAACCGGTCTGCCGCCGGCCGCGGGCGAGCTCCGCCGCCGCTAGGCGCGGGCCAGCTCCGCCACGGCGGGCGGGCGCCGGCGAGCTCCGCCTCGGCGGGCGAGCTCGAGCTCCGCCGCCATGGGTGCGCGGGCGAGCGCCGGCACTGCCCAGCCCGCCGCCAGCCCCGACGCGCGGCAGCCCCCGGCCCCAGCCTCCAGCGCGCGAGCCTCCGGGAGGCTGGAGGGGAAGGCAATGGAGCAGGGGAGGCTCCGGCCAAGAGAGGGAAGAGAGAGAATGGGGAGGGAAGAAAGAGAGGGCTCGGGTGAGGGATAAAAAAAGAAAAAAAAACTTACATGTGGGTCCTACGTAATAATAAAGTAGAGATATAGAGAATTGATGAGTGCGGAAGAAAGTGGTATAGAGTAAAGAATCTCGCTGATCAGAACGAAAGATTTCTTTTAGAGTAGAGATTTAAAGCTCCGTGAGTGCGGATAGTCTTCCTTCGTCGTGCTTGCAGACGGTGAGAGGTGGCACCGTGGCAGGTGTTTGCTACGCTTGTGTGGCCTACAGCTCCGTCTTGACGCCTTCAGCGTACCCTTTCTGCGACAAGAGTGCTAGCAAGGAATTGGACACCCTGGAGGGGAACGAGGCAGGCTCCTCGCTTGCCCCGGGGGGATTCATCTTGCATATCATGTTGTAGTCGTGCTTCAGGTGCGGTTTCACAATCTTCTCCTGTATGCACAGACAAGGTTGATGAGAAATCATCTTGAATGGTTGGCTGTGCTACTTTTTAATAAACATGAGAGGCGTGAGGCGTCTCGCAAAAAGAAATGCAGAGGCCATCCATGTTGTGTTTACCTTAAACTCCTCGAATGGACAGAAATCTTTGTTGCTGCACCCCTGCAAGCAGATGGTCCAACTTAAGTAACGATGCGTTAGGGTATTTATAATGTTTATGTTTACAGAAGAGGACACGGTTGTGTATCTTACAATGCACTAAGCTTGATATACGCAAGCAAAACGTTTACTTATATAACAACAATCGAGCCTCTTAGTCCCAAGCAAATAGGGTTAGACCAAACCATCTGCTTCTAGGTAGGAAGCATTTCCAAGAGTTATTTGAGATCGTGTTTGCCCATCCCTCTGTCCAAGTATTTAAAGCCCAAAAATATTTATGTTTCAGCCGCTGGACCTCTACCCACAAAGTTCAAATTGAATTGACAGAAGGCATAAACAAGAAACATCTGCAGCATATAAATCAATATTCATCGTGTTAACTGTTAACATCTTTTAGATTGATATTATTTAATTGTTTGACTTCACAAGATACCTCTCAGTCCCAAAATTTAGGGGAGTAAAAGAGGGGGTAACAAATTTAGTTATATCCTGGTAGCAGGGTGGAACAAATAGATGAAGAAAACACAAATAAGAGAAGGGAATGTCTTGCAGGCATTGAAACTGGGGCTTCGTTGTGTAGAACTTGAATGAAGTATGAGTTATTTTGGCCTCCAGAGATTGTGCTGCCATCCGAATTTTTGCTTGGGCATTGGTATAAAACAAGCATGTTGTTACCAGCAAAAGGTGCAACAACACTGCCTTTCCAGTTTCTTCCTTGCGGTGGCAAAGGGGGTAGGTCCAGCGCTTCCTCCCTCTGTATCTTCTCAAAGTCTAGGCAGTCAAAAGTTCATATATATTAGATGTGTCAAATGAGGCATCAATCATCAATATATAATTCAGAGGAAAAAAAATCATGAACAGGACTAAGAAGAGGTGGAAACATACCTGGACCTTCAAGAAAAAGACCGAGAAGGCAGCTAAAAGGAACAACAGTTTCTGCATGTGCAAATCGGAGCCTTGCCTTTTCATACGTACCATCAGGGCGGTTTTCTACAATACCAAGGATTACATAGCTATCTTGCCAAGAAGCACATACTGAAGATCACAATTAGTTTGCTGAAATCATGGAATACAGCTACCTTCTCTAGCTATGATTGCTTCTTCCATTGACTGGACAACATCCTTGAGCAAAGGCAGTCCCATCCTATAGTTAATTGATTCACCATAGCCTTTTAGAACAAAACCCTCCAAATCATCTGTCCACTCTAGAAATCGAACCTGAACAGAGCATTTGTTTACATTAATTAAAAAAAGCAAAGCAAGTCAAAAGCATAATGAGTTACTTAAAAGTATGCAGACACAAGTCAGAAAGCACAATAACAGATTGCTTAAGAAAGAACGATAAACCTATGGTGCCTGTCAGAAACTTGTCACATGTTCTCTTGAGGCACATTTTTTATGTAGCATTCTCGAATTTACTTCAGGATTGGGTCCAGTAGAGTTTTCTCTCAACCAACCAAACAATTAGTGGAACAACGAATTCCAGTTGAGGAATGACTGAATGAATATTTCAGTGTCTACCAAATGGGGAGGTTTAATTGCATGGATAGCTTGAGCAGCATAAACTGCTTGACTAGGTACTTTGAACGAACCAAATAACTCACCAATATACAACTATTAAAAACATGTAAAGATCACCTATACATTCCAAAGCATAATAACCAACACCACCTCTTATAGATGACACAGTATTTGAAAATGCAGTAAACTTTACAAAACTGAAAATTCAAGGTCTAATATCTATGCAGCATTTCTGTCCACCAAGCACAAAAAGGAAAAAGTTGCCATTACAGATAGATAAACAAGAATTTGAACCATGAAGCATGGCGCAATAGATGTCCAGAGATAACCTACCTCAGCTTCATTGAAAAGCCCACAAGCTTGATTGGTTATATTCAACAAAGATGCTTCCTGCATTAAAACATTCAGAGGTTATTTACATCTAACTCTAGAGCCTAGCAGGTAAGGTATCTTCCGAAACATATGGCAGAAATCATCAGTTCCCTTTTCCATGCTTCACTCTTTACCTGCTTACAAAGAAACCAGAGGGAAGAAACATCCTGAGTTGTAAACTTAAGGTGATAACGATTGGCAAGTGCAGCTGTGACATGCTCTAGAATTGGTTCCTTTTGCTTATCTACATTAGGCTCCTTCCTTTTCTTGTATGCCTGGAAATGGTCCCAAAGTTAATGTTCCTTATTCAACAATATGTAACTTACTATACCCATAGAATTAACTTCCAAGTCAAAAAAAAAAAGGAGAAACACATGAAGATGAGTGCATGGCCCTTCTAAAACATATGTCTAGTTGCATAACAAAATGAATGTACCAAAAAAGTCAAAGTGACTTATAATTTGGAACAGAGGGCTTAGTTACTAAGAAATTTCATTCCTCATACACGCGCTACTTAATCTGTTTCATACAATGCTTCCACACTTCACCTTCACAGCTTTTCTCCCCTTTCTGTTTTAGTAAAGAGAGTACTAAATAGCACAATGTGGTAGCACCATTTGGTATTGCTATCATCAATTTATCTTCTGTTACCGACCGATATTCTACAGGCCTGAACAGAGTAGTAT
Source organism: Bothriochloa decipiens (assembly GCA_023333625.1). Classification (NCBI taxonomy): domain Eukaryota; kingdom Viridiplantae; phylum Streptophyta; class Magnoliopsida; order Poales; family Poaceae; genus Bothriochloa; species Bothriochloa decipiens. The sequence continues at coordinate 92,952,596 of CM041628.1, forward strand.
ACTTCAAATATCAAGAAAAATTCAAGTCACATCAGCACATCTGCCAACGTTTTTTTTCCTTATTCTTCCTAAAAAATGTTACTGCTACCATAAACATTACCTTGTATGTCTCACAGCTGTCATAGAATCTCAGACAAATATCACTTGCACGACTCTCACTCAGAACAGAAAAGGCACGGTTCTTCCCTTGTCCAAGCTTTCCTTTCCCAGAGAGTAGTCCCAAACCAAATGCCACTGCACTAGCTGATGCTCGAGGAACCTGTATTTTGAAACACGGTTAATCTGCTGAAAGAGTAGAAATCAGCAACATTTGATGACTGTAGTTGTGTGTCTGCATCATTTTCGAACAATTTTGCTGGTTCACCCAGTCTCTTGAGTAATCAGATTTGACTTTGTGTAAATCATCAGTATTTCCACAATAGGCTCCTTCCGTAAAAAACAACAGTGGAGGAGGGCTCATGATATAGGGTAATTTTAGATGCGAAAAATATACACAGAAGTAAATTGAAGAAGCTATATCTCTAAGCTGACCTGAGTTGCTCTTATTGATTATACATCAGGGTGATATTCGTCGTCAAGTAGATCTTGAAACCTCTCCCTCACTCTGGTAGCTAAATTGTACAGCTCCTCTTCCCCTTCACTAATCAGCTCACCACCTTTAGTCCTACCCTTCCAACGTGATTCCCAGCCTTTAATCCAGGATGGAATTTTATTCAGAGAATCACTATCAAGGCCCTTATTTTCCTCTTCCATTAGCGCTTCCAGTCGAACTGCCAATCTATCCAGCTCCTTGATTCGCTTCTTCGTAGGGGCACGAGTCCCATGTCTTGCCTAGTAAAAAAGAAAAGGATAAATCAGGTTACCACCATCGTAATTGTCTTAAAATATAAATAGTTTTTCCATTACGTATTAAGGTTACCACCATCGTGAACATGTATGGATGCACTATAAAAGGGTAGCGAAAAAACAGCATAATGTACGGAAGTGAACTTACCACTAGATTGAGGTGAATGACACGGCACCCGTCTGGGGCTGACGGCATGGAGATAGGACTGCTGGACTCTCTGGCCACATCATACCTGGACATCACTATGGTGAGAAAGGAGATCAATTCTAGGATTTAAGTGATAGTGTCATTCAGATCACGCATTTGCTGATAATGATCTCAACTCACTCTGTTCCTATAAATTATTATAAGATCACAAGTACTATATTTTTAAATCATTGTTACTGTACCACCTTGAACACTAAAATTCAGGTGTACAAGTTACGACAGATCCGGAGAACAAGTTCAGATCAGCGGACAGAGAGCCTCGAGCTACAGCACACCTGGTGATGGTGGAGAGGTGGCGGCGGACGTCGAACTCGCCCGCCCTTGCCGCCCCATGGAGGGGAGCGGCGGCGAGGATCGCGGCGACAACGAGGAGCAGCAGCTGCAGGAGTTGCCTTCTCGACTCGGTTATTGTGCAAACTCTGGAGTACAAACATTTTGTATTTGCATAAAAATAATTTGGCTCCAACCAATTATTTTTTTACCAGATGCAGGTGTGATATATATAGATTTAGATCTACATCAGGTCTATGCTAACTATGAGCAAAAAATGTTCAAGCAGTAGTAAATGCAAAGCCTATAACTGATTTGACATTTCCCTGCATATTTTAGTACTACAGGGCTATTAGGTTCAATACTTTGCCAAGACAAGCTACACTCCTTATGGCCTCTGGAAACACTGAAGCATGAAATATGTTGTGGGGCCTGCATGTAGATTTCACGTTTTTTCCCACCAAAGAGAAGAATCATGCTCTGTTCACCCAAAACGTGATACATCCTTAGATGTGAATAGTACAAAAAAATAATTATCTACTATGCATCTCAGTCTCAGTAACCAGTCAAAAGCTTATATCACAACTCATAACAGAATCAGATTACTCTGATTAGATCCCTATGCACATGTTATTATTAGTAGTACCAATGTGTAACGGGATGCTACTTCTGCAAATCTACTTGACGTTTCATTCTATCCAAAATGCATTAGCCCGGAAGTCAGAAAAATGTAATCACGGAAACAATAACGGACTGTTAACTCATACACACACAAAAAGGCTTTAGAAACAGTGCTAACCGATACAATGGCATCGAAAACACTACTTTCAAATTGACCTCGTAAGGTATTGTCGGTCTGTACCCTGTCAAACTGCCTTGGTGACAGTGTACAGCTTGCTTGGACAAAGCAGCTTGCTTGGACAAAGCAGCTTGCTTAAGGAGCAACTTTTAAATGCAACAGCTCTCTGTAACAGATATGTTACCAGTTTGAGGAGCAGCTGTGCAACATATATATCCTCATCATCCTGCACAAGGTGTGGCACGCCCTTGTATATTTACAAACTTCACAAGCAAAACATGAAAACGTATGACTGTTTTCAATAAGACATAGGTAATACAAGCGGGGAGAGCTCTTAAGGTAGAAAAATCATGAAATGGCATGTTAGTAGTGGACATTAAATGTAGTAATTAAATGAAGCAACAGCAATACCTGCACTTCTGGATCTCCCGGCGCACGGTTTCAATCTGGGCACGGACGGAATCCGTCTTACTCGCCTCTGCCTTCTTCCGGTTGAGGAGGTCGGCCATCGCAGGCGGCAGAGGCGACTGCCGTCGCCGCGCTGGGGATTGGTTGCTCGCCTCGGCGAGGGCAGCACAGGCGGGGGAAAAGGGGAAAAAAAAAAGAAGTCGAGTCGAGTCTCTAGGACGGGCAGTAACCTTTTTTTTTTTTTTAGGAAGGGACGGGCAGTAACTGTGGACGCTGCTCTGTATTTTGGGCTTTAGTCGGCCGAATTCGCCGGCGCATATGGGCCAGGAGAGCCCATACGCTGCGATGCAACTGTGGCTTTGATAATTGATAAACCATAATTTCCTAAAAAATTGATAATAAACCATAAAAAGAGACATTTACATGTATATATATGGTATAGGAAAAAATGTATCTTACTTGTATGGTATGACTTTTTTTTGAGCAGTCAGGGTGTGTGTGTGGTGGTGGAGAGGGATCCCCCACCTGAATTTTCATTAACTCGGTGGCTCCAGAAGCCAAATGTTATAAAGCAAGGTTTTGGCATCGGTAATTGCACAACCCTTCGTCGGAAGCCTGTTTTTCCATGTGTGACTCTTTTCTTAACTTACCTGTATGGCCTCAAAACAAAATTCTCTTTCTTTTCTAAGGTCTTCCGTCCGTCTTTTACACTTCACGGTGTTAAATCAAGGGTAAAATGCACAGGTTCATTTGTCTGCTATACATTTAGCTAATAAGTTCACAATTGACTAATTAACTACGGCTTGGTTTGCAAGGTTGGTGAGGTTTTGGCTCAATACACACATGGTGATGCACCAGGCTGGACAGCCTTGGCGACTGACGAGGCGAGCACTGGTGGCGAGTGAGGACGACGGCAGCGGCGTTTGAGGCTGCCATCATTTTTGGTCATGGTTTTTGAGGCGTTTGAGCCTTGGTTTTTTCCGCTGCGTTCCATGCTTTCCTCCACTGGAGCCCTTCTCGTCGCACCCCGTGCGGCCTTCCCGACTGCGGACCGTCGGACCCGCATTTGTCGTACCAGGCGATGTTGCCGGCGGTGGTGTGTGGAGCCTAGAAAAGTCCGGCCGGCCAGGTTTGAGTAACAACGCTAGCAAATGAGCGTCCGTAGCTCGTTGTCCAAGGGCCAAACTCACGTGCTCACCTCCGTCCAATTTATAACTCGGTGGCGCGCAATTACGCAAATCCACAACCACTCCATCGGGACCAGTAAAGTTTTCAGATCTGGTTCGGTAAATAAAACCAAAAAAAAAACTTCTAGATCTGTTCTTCTCGTTTGACTTCTCCTTTCACTACCGGAAGAATCTTTTGCCTCAAACAGGCATGGATCTCAGGATTTTAGAGGAAGCCGCTGTGCGAAATGGAATGCCGCAGCCCGCAGCTGCTCTGCAGACTGCAACAGGAGAGAATATCGTGTTCTGAAACTATCATGAAAAAGGAAAAAAAATGTACATGTTTTTTTTGCTCAAATTACATGGGAAAATGGCAGTGCACCAACAAATTCAATCAACCAACGGCTGGAACAGGGCAGAGGAGAGATATCACAATTGGATCGGAGGAGCTGCCAAGCAACAGTGGATGGACGTGCTGCCAGCAGCCAGCCGGAGCTAACCAAAATGTTCACTCAAGTTGCATTGCATCACAAGAGGGACGCGAGCACGACGGAACACACGGCCGCCGCGACGAGCGCGGCGACCGGCTGCGACGCGACGGCTGACGACGCGGACGGCTTCTTGGACTTGTGGTCCGCATGGTCCGCGGCCACCGACGGTGCGTCCGCCGTGGGCGCCTGTGGCGCCTCGGCGGGCGCTGGCGACGGTGCCGCCTCCGGGGCGCCGACGTAGAGCTCCGGCGGCACGAGGAGGCTGTCCATGGTGAGGAGGGAAAACGGGACGCTGTCGACGACGGTGGACGCGATGCGGGACCTGGTCTTGCCGGTGTCGAGCGAGACGTCGTCGCCCTTGGCGACCACCGTGACGTCGTCCTTGGCGGCCAGCGTGTGGAGCGGGCCCTTGACGAACTTGAGCGACGTCTTGCTGTTGTAGGAAGGCAGGGCGTGGAGCTGGAGGAGCTTGGTGAGGTTGGCCTTGGACATGGTCTTGACGTCGGGCACGCCCTTGGCGCTAAACGCGTCGTCGTTGACGGCTAACAGAGTGAGGCCCTTGTCCATGGCGTCCTCGTACGACTTGAGCACCCCCGTGGAGGCGGCCAGCGACGCGAACACCTTGCAGCCGGCGCGCTCCAGGAGGCGGGTGAGGTTGGCGGTGGACGGGACGTCGAAGAGGCCGTCGAACTCGATGGGCGCCGTGACCTCGAGGATGGCGAACTTGAAGGGGTGCGTCTCTACCTCCTTGGTGACGGTGCAGATCCTGGCGCCCGCTGTGGCCGCCGAGAAGCCGTAGTTCTTGTCGTCCTGGTCCACCACCTTGACGTTGCCCGTGGACTCCGCGGCGTCGCCCGTGGCCTGGTACAGCGTGGCGGCGCTCTCGTCGCCGTACTTCTTCACCTTCTTGCGGTCGTAGTAGTCGAGCACCGAGTGGAGGCGCAGCGCGTTCTTGATGGCCGGCAGCGAGTCCCCGGCGTCGGAGGCCAGCGTCTTCATGGCGTCGTTGGAGAGCACCAGGATGGTCATCGACGTCGACTGCCGCGAGTTGATCTCGTCGCACACCTTCGTCTCCGATAGGTACTGGTTGTACAGCTTGTACTCCTTGTACCCCTGGAGGATGGCCGTGATGTTGCGCCCGCGCACCGGCGGCGCCAGCACCAGGAGGCAGGCCACCAGCGCCGCCGCCGCCACGAGCCGCTGCGTCGCCATGGCTCTCTCGGATACACGCCCACACCCTGATAGCAAAGCAAGCGAAGACGAGCTAGTGATGAGCAGAGCTGCTAGCCTGTCACAGGCCACTACTGGCTATTGGCTAATTAACTATGGCTTTGGTTGGTGAGGTTTTGTCTCAATACACACATGGTGATACACATACACCAGGCTGGAACTGGACAGCGTTGGCGACTGACGAGGCGAGCACCGCTGCACCGGTGGCGAGTGGGGACGACGGCAGCGGTGTTTGAGGCTGCCATCCGGGGCCCTGTTCACCATTTTTGGTCGTGGTCGGGAGTTTTTTCCCCGCTTGTGCGCATTCGAGCTGTAGCATCTATCCCCCCGAACCCGAAGCTTTTTTTGCCATTTTTATATGGCCTGGCCTTCCTCCATTCATTCATTCATCTGCTACTGCTAGAGCACACGTGATTCCACTCTTTGCCGGCAGGCTCCTCATCCCTTTTCACTGCTCTGGTTGCTACCCGGTTCCTGGATTTGCAAGCGTGACTGAGGGATGCAGAGGCCACTGAAATGAACGTTGTGTCTGCTTCCAGTTGTCCATGTGGGCGAGATGAGTACATTGCAGATCGAGATCGCACAGCACAGGACAGGGGCGGGGCATAGCCGAGGGCCGAGGCGACGGGCCACCACGTCAAAAGGCGACGCGCCGACGGATAAGGTGAGGGGGCATTTCGAAGATTCTCTGCGAAGCGTTTCAGAGGAGAGCCAAAGGAGGAGATAGTCCTGGCCTCCTGGGCCGTCGTCCGGCCCTCGCTATTTGGGCGCCGGGACCGTGGACCGCACTGGAAGGCGTGTGCGGTTCTGCCGGGCGTCCCGTTGCCGCTTCCGGCGATGACCGACACCCGGACGCTTGTGGTGGCCGTTGGATCGGTATCCGAGGGAAACCGGTGGTTTCCTGGGGGAGCTGGGATTGGAGAACTCGTTCCGCGAGGCCCGTGGTGTTGAAGCTACGTCGCCGTCACGAATGGATGCTCCAACGGCAATAGGCTGTCGTGGGCGCAACAGGAGGTAGGTGACGAGTCAGTCATCAACTTATCTTACTACTCTCTACGTCCTGAAATGATACAGTATGTTATCTCAAAATTTTAAAGACACTGAGAACAAATTTTATATCTTAAAATTGTTTCTTTCAGAAAAAAATATCTCATTGACTGACTATTGGTCAAGGTTTGTGAAATCTAGTTTTTTCTCCATACAAAATATTTTTACCATCTTAGGACTATGATTATTACTAATTGAAGACCTTAAAAGAGGCTTCCAATCAATTATTAATCCAAATGAACTTGGTTGTCTAACATTTATGTAATATCAAAATTCGTACATATATGCTAGGATGGTGCCGCATAGGCTGAAATTATATAGACCTCCTAGAATGCTCGTCATCAACGCGTTGTTTGTATGGTCAAACATTTCTACCTTAGTTATAACTATGCACGAATATTTTAAGTATTCGAGAAAAAAAAAGTAATCCAAATGATGGCCTTGGTATTTAAGAGTTTTTGGCTTTCGGGAGCCCCAAAATCAAGCTACCGGATTAAAGTTGTCAAAAGTTTCATGCATGTTTCATTATATTCTCATTTTTAGAAACAACGCTATAAAATCGTACACTCACAATGGAAATACGGTTTGATTCAATGCTCGCGACCCCCACGATAACTACAATGGTGACGCATGGCTCTCTGAATTTAATTATTTTATACTTACATCTTTTTGGATTAAAAAGAGGAATGATCAAAAAGTACATCGTAATAGTAAAAAAAACTATATCGGAATATGGAAAATAATATTGGTTGGTATGGGAACTTTCATACCCTTTTCACCCCTACACAACACCTATACCCACGTGCCCTACTGAATCCGGTACTGTCCGGAATGGCCGGTATATCTCATATCGGCGGCTATATCGGCATCGAAATGCCTCCATCTCATTTTAGTGAATATCAATCATCCCGGTCCATATCATTACCGTTAAAACTCTTATAACATCTTATGAGATGTATAATATTAGGAACTCTTTGAATCATGTGCTAACATTATTTAACTCTATATAATTTCACATTGATTATGTCTAAATTTATATATAAATAACCATAAAAATCTATTTTAGGTACCTATATGTATATATTTTATTAGGGTTTAGAACAATACGCCCATGTAAGCCCATGTTGGAATGTTCCATTCCAAGAGAAAAAAACAGAATTGACACCGAAATCAGAGACGAGGCCAAGGATGGCATGGCCTATCCGTTTTTATTGTAAGTATCTTGTGTTGGTGGTTCTCCTTCGTTTTTTCACCCATCTTGAAATGTATTCTCAGACTTTATTCTTACTTGATGATCCCTTAGCTCAAATAGGAGAGTTCGCTTTTGTGCTTTTGAGTCTAGCCCCCACCTAGCATAGCGTCGTCCACTCGCTGCTACATCGTCTATATATGTGTGGGTATGTACCAGGAGGTAGTGAAGGTCGAAAGGAGCGACATCACCCTTATGGGCAACGGCATGGGGTGCACGATGATCATTGGAAACCACTCCACACACATGCCAATAGGCCATGATCCTAGTTCGGCGAAGAGGCATAGAGGCCATGACAAGCTCCAAGCACCGTCACAAACATAGTTTAGGGCGTGTTTGGTTGCCGTACGAGGCTAGCCAGGCTGCATCCCGCTGGCCAGGCCAAGATTGGCCAGTCTGAGTGCATGCAAGGGCAGGTGTTTGGTTGCCTGGCTCCCAGCGGCCTGTTCAGCTAGGGATGTTGTTTGGTTGTTCTTGTATTGCATGAGATTCAAATGGTGTACATGCAGGAACCTTGTTTGGTTGCCTGCATGTATGGTGGTGGAGTCACCACTGGCTGGATGTGGTATGGTTACCACCAGCCTAAACAAATATTTTTGCACTTGTTTTCAACCAGATTACAAACCAAATGAGATTATAACAACTTAAAAACAAGATAACCTAACAGCGCTGCAATAACTAGGATTATTATAACTTTAACCCAAATGACACACCACTGATGATGGTTAACTAGAGGTGCTCAGGTTAAAGAAAGTAGCATCATAGGCAATGGACAAGTGCTCAAATTGCATAAAACAACATCAACAGCAATGGACATGTGCTCAGGTTTAAGAAAACAATATCATAGGGAATGGACTTGTGCTCAGGTTAAAGAAAGTAGCATCACAGGCCATGGACAAGTACTCAGATTGAATAAAACAACATCAACAACAATGAACATATGCTCAGGTTTAAGAAAACAACATCATAGGCAATGGACTTGTGCTCAGGTTCAAGAAAGTAGCATCACAGGCAATGGACAAGTGCTTAGATTGAATAAAACAACATCACAGGAAAATGGGCATGCTCTCAGACATGCTCTCAGACACAGCAAATTCCCTCATGTGCTCAGATTAATAAAACATCACAGGCAAATGGACATGCTCTCAGACATGACAAGAAACATCACATGCAAATGGACATATTCTCAGATTGAACAGGCTAAATGAAATAACAGGCAGTAGGTTGCCACAAGTTCACATCACTGGCAATGGACACTTGGTGAGATTGCCACAAATTTCAAATCACTCCACCAGCTCAAATCACACCACCAGCTAGGTTGATCTAAGGTATTAGGTGCAGGGTTATCTAACACACTAACTATAAGTTAGTGTTAGTAAAGATGCAGGATCTCATCAACTGCAGAAAAGAGTAATCAGCCCACTCTACATCCACCAGCTGTAGTTAGGCACAAAAGAAACCACCTCTGCACACCAGAAAATAGCCATCCCAAGCTGCACAAAAGGATCAACCATCAAGCTGTGAGGGCCTCACATGTAGTAGTGCTTGGCCAAGTGACCCCTCAGCCACAGCACCCTATGGGAGTCAGACCACTGCACAAAGGATGTCCCCAGTGCCTTGTTGTCTAGCAGATGGCCATAAGCACACATGAGGGCCTCCTCAATGAAGCCTGGGATGAACATAATTGCACCATAGAGATCAGGGTGGCAGTCCTCAACCTTGGTGGACCTAATAGCAGAGGCCACCTCCTTGACTGCCTCAAACATACCACTGAGCACAACCACATCCTCTTCTCCTAGTAGGGACCTCTTCCTCTTGCTACCAACTGCAATCTCAGCCTTGGCTATGCCACATGTGTCAGTGCTGTCACTGTTGAGGATCTGTGTTGCCTCAGTCTTCAAGGAGCTCTCAGCACAGTTAGATGGAGCACCAAGTGCCTCATTGCTGCCCATAGCCCACTTCCCTGTTGCCTGTCCATTGCCAAATATGACCATCATCTCCTTGTAGTGTTGGATGGGCTTGTTGAGCAAGTATGCATCATTGGGGTGGTCTTGCAGCCAACAAATGAGTTTGATCAGTCCATAATGATTAGAATAACAGCAATGATGAAAGTGTTAAACAACTTAGCTCAAATTTGTACTAACCTTGGTGTGCCCATTGTAGTGCTCCTCCTCAAGCACTATCATGGAGTTGTTTTCATCCCATTGAGCTCCACTCAGATCTCTCAGCTTGGACAGTTTCACCCACCTCTGCCTCCACTTCCTCAGGTGGTTATACACCTGGGTACCACTGACAGCATTGCTACAAAACTCCTGCAGTGCCTTAGCCACTTTGTTCAGATGCACCTCTTTGAACCCCTTGTCAGTCCTCACCCCTATGGAGATGATCTGGCACATTTGCCTTAGCATGAAGGCAGACATGGGATCAGTTCACCTAAGAAGTGCCCTCTGCTGAGCCAGAGCCTGTGCAGTTAGAATGAAACCCTCAGTAGCACCACCCTGAGCAGCACCAACATGCACACCCTCAGCAGCACCAACCTGCACACCCTCAGCAGCACCAACATGCACACCCTCAGCAGCACCAACCTGCACACCCTCAGCAGCACCAACATGCACACACCAACATGCACACCCTCAGCAGCCCCAAAACCATCCACAACAGGGAACACAAGGTCATCAGGGATCATCTTTCCATCAGCCATAGCCTAGTTGAAGTGTAGTGTCAAATACATTGAACCATCATATGTCCATTTGCCTCAGTTAAAGTGTAGTATCACATAGAGTATGTCATCACAGCACATGTCCATTTGCCTCAGTTCAAGTAAAGTATCACATAGAGTATGTCATCACAGCACATGTTCATTTGCCTCAGTTCAAGTAAAGTTTGAAATACAATAAATCATCACAGCACATGTCCATTTGCCTCAGTTCAAGTAAAGTTTGAAATATAATAAATCATCACAGCACATGTCCATTTGCCTCAGTATAGTTTCAAATAAAGTAGCATAACAGAATAAAAGTCAATCTCAGATTAATTTTAGTATCATAGAATAAAAGTCATCATTGCTGTTGCAAATGAAACTGGTTCCATCACTACCACATTCATAAACTTGTATGAATCATCATAATAGAATAAGTTGTCCAGAAGCACAAAGAAATATCATAGAAGTTGTCCAAAAACACAAATAAATATTACAAATGACCTAGATTCTAGAGAGGCCCCTATTAGCCCACATATGGTTTGCCCACTCATCCCTCTTCAGCAACCAGGCAGCATTATCATCAACCCCAACAGGTGGATGAGTATTAGTTTCATTTGGAATCTAGGAAAACTCTTCAGAAACTATCTCATCAACCCCAAAACTAAGGATCCAGTTGTGTAATATACAATATGTAAGCACTAATTTCACTTGTGTCTTCGGATGGAATGGCTTGTTAGTGTCAATGATGCGAAAGCGATTCTTCAAACAACCAAAAGCCCTCTCTATTGTCACTCTCAAACTACAGTGCCTCAAATTAAACAGCTCTTTGGGGTTGGTTGGGTAGTTACTATTTACATACTCTTTCAGATAATACCTAACACCTCGATATGGGGGAAGAAACCTAGGACGACAAGCATATCCAGCATCTACTAAGCAGAATTTGCCTAAAACAAATGTGGAGTTCAATCAGTTTTAACATAATGCACTAATTGATTTCAACAAGTACTTCTTTTGTGAATATTTGTTTTAATTACCTGGTGGAACCCTTAACCCATCAGTTCTCTGCAATGTATCAGCAAGAATTATGGCATCATGTGCTGATCCCTCCCACCCAGCCAGGACATAGACAAATTTGAGGTCAAAGCTAACTGTAGCTAATACATTTTATGTTGGGGCATTCTTTCTACCCCTAAATGCAGCTTGCATCTTGGCAGGGACTTTAGCAAATACATGAGTCCCATCAATGGCAGCAACACAGTCCTACATGGCATCCATAATTTTATATTAAATTGTAAAGCCCTAATGCAAGAAAATCCTAACAGCTCTAGCATTAATTAGTTACCTTCCAATAAGGATACCATCTATGGCTGTTGCTTATCTTAGCTGGTGTCTCATTGCTTGGTGCTCTAATCATGTCACCCCTAAGCTCTCCAATAGCATACAAAACATCTCTGAAATGACGGTGCACGGTCTCTATAGACCTTATTCAGTTATTCTTGACAACTCTAAATCGTTGGTTATGACCAACAATATGGAGAAACATAGCAACTTGCTCTTCAACACAAGAATTAATGTTGTCGGCAACAAGTTTTCTGTCTCTAAGCAGGGTGCACAAACTGAAAAAGGGGGCTCTTCTCATGCGAAGCATGTTAACACACTCTATGTCATTATAATTGAAAATTAAGTTCAAGTTCCTTTGCCTCTCCTCATCCCTAAGACTCATTGGACCATAACTGATTTGAGGCCTCTCACACCTAAGCACTCTGAGTCTAGCAAGTAGCAGGGCATACATAGCAGAGATAAGAGCACCAGCTCTAGCAATCAGAAACCTTCTTTTTTGTTTCATGTCCATCTAGAAAAAGAAAGATTTTTAAGGACAAACTCTAAGCAACAAACAGTGAATAACATAGAACACAACAAAGCTCAAAAATTATTGTTCATCATCACAGACAATGGGCAACAGCTCAGAAATTATTGTTCATCATCAGACTATGGCAACAGCTCAGAAATTATTGTTCATCATTATAGACTAGGGGCAACAACTCAGAACATATCATCTCATTATCATAGAGTTTAGCCAACAGCTCAGTAAAATAGTTTCATCATCAACACACATCCAAGACTGTGGACAAAACCTCAGTCCCAACAAGACCGCAAGACTCAATATCGCGCAATACAGTTAGGGGGGCAGGGAGGGGGAAGAGATGTGAAAAATACCCACGTCAACAAGCAGCACCACCGACAAAGTCCCAACAACGACCGACAGGAGTCAGATCTGTAAGCACAGAAGCAAAAACAGCTACATTACCATACAAAAATTAGTTCTTTAGAACGTAAAGCCCCCCAAAAAATAAAAAACATGAAGAACATGGGTTCTTACCGCAATAGCAGCAAAAAAACCAGATCTGGCGTTCTTGCATCTCAGATCAAAACATCTCATTACCTAGGGTTTTGAATCAGAGAGAAAGAATGGGGAAAGAGATGGGGAAAACTCACTTGCTTGGAGTTGGGGGCTAATCCACGAAACCGGCAACAGATCGAATCAATCAAGAACACCTCCAATCAACCAGTGGCAGATCGAGAGAGAGGGAAGACGAAGACCTACCGGCGGCGCAGACGGGGAGCGACAAGAAAAAGAAGAGAGGGAGGAGGAGGGGAGGAGGATATATAGGGCGGCGAATGGCGGGAACGAGGGCGGTGACGCGCGGGAACGAGGGCAGTGACCCTAGGGTTTTCGCGCCATCTCCACGCGCACGGAGGGAGCCAAGCGCGAGCACGGGAGGAGCACGACGAGAGCCAGGATGAGGAGGAACGCTCGATTCGGCCGTTCCTCGGCAGCCAGGGCCGAGGGGTTGTTTTGCACGACGGGAGCCTGGCCAGCGGAGGGATGCAGGCAACCAAACTGGACTTGGTTGCATCCCATGGGTCATGTATGGCCTCATGCGGGCAACCGAACAGGCCCTAAGTATAGTCAGAGGTGCAGAGCCAAGGGGTGCTGGCAGGGGGCCAATACCCCCTCCTCCCCCCCCCCCACACAATAAAAAACTTTTTACTTAGGACAATATTATCTATATTTATATTAGAGAGATATGGTAAAAAGTTATTACCATATATATTTTTTATGCCTTTTGGACAACAAAATCACACATGATGCAATTAAAATATAACATTTTGAATTTATGAATTATTTCCTACTATGTTATGACACATTTAATAAAATTTTAGGTTTTCCTAATAAATGCGTACTTACATTTCAACATTTATATTTTACTCAAGATATACTTAAGTAGTAATAAGAATCAAGATTCTAAGTGCAACAAATGCACCTCGATAAACCTCAGATCATTCTCAAAATCACACATGATGCAGTTAAAATATAACATTTTGAATTTATATAATTCCTGGCCCCACCCCTTATCTGAATGGAATTTACAAGAGGATACTTGGGACGACTACGCTGCAACCTGTTCAGTTTCCATGTACTTATTATTGGCTTGATCATCGTTTTGTTTCTACTTGCTGCGGCCGAAAAGAGCTTTGAACGACATTCGGCCTCTACGTGGTAATTTGGAACCGAAGGAGTATGATTTTTCTTTGTGTAGACTCAGGCATCATCACCGGTTCAGTGTGCCATGCATGTTGAAGGATTCTCAAGGAGTGGCCATCCTGTCCTGCATTTTTATTGCAAAGTGCATGGTTGATCCTTGCCACATGCGAAACTCACCTAAAAATGGTGCTTGTCTCAACCCTCAGCCTAGGACGAAAAATCGCATGCCAGAACAGGGGAGGACGAAAAATCGCATGCCAGAACCGGGGCGGGGCGACTGGGAAAATCAGGCATAGGAAATGTATAACACTACTGGGCTGCTAGCAGGAACCACGGCCCAAAAGGGCATTTCATTTGAAAGCCCGTGCTGGCAGAGAAGTGATATTGGGCTGGTAGCTAATGCGTTTGAAAGCAGGAAGGGACTTCGGCGGATACGGAGGAGTTTTATGCAATATAAGTATTTTTGTTCATATGTTCCCAAGTATTTTCTTAAGATCACAATTTTATCATCAGCATAGAAGTCTAAGAACAGAGTGTGGTTTGTCACGCTCTACCGAGTTGGCGAGTTTACGAGTTAACCAGCACCCACTCTTCCAATTTATGCCCAATTTTTTCTAACCATTTTCCATCCAAAAAATCTTAAGGGCTTGCCTGTTTGTTATCCTCCTAACTTATATTTACCATAGACCTGCCTGTTTATTATCCACCTAACTTATATCAGCAAAAAATGTATAGGCTTCATTTTTCTTTAGAGGGCAAAAGAAATAAACAGGTTAATTTGCCAGCTTCTGTAGTTCTGTTACAAAGAAAAGCTCTCGCTTTCTTAGTTTTTTGCACAACCCGGCAAATCAGTAAATCACACAGTGGAAGATCACTCTCTCCCTGTCTAAATGTTAACCCTGTGCCCCCAACCCCACTATAAAAATTCCGTCGACATGGATGGCCGGATGATCATCAATTGTCTTGCGCCACTCAGGTCACCAGCTCATCGTTGCAGGCCACCAGTTCAGTGTGTGTGTGTGTGTGGCTCTGTGTTCTTTATTTCCGTAATCGGGTCCTGCATTTTCTATTGTGCGTGTCTGGCTGTGTACTCAGCTACTCTCAGCTATGGATACGTCTAAGAGTAATTTTTTTTTTGTCCTCAAGAAATGTAATAATATTGTTACGATGCAAGAAACCTGACACCGGACTGCTTTGACGAATTCTTATTACTTATGACCTGTGTGCATGACAGCCCATTTGACCACAACTCATGTGCCTAACCTGGTGCCAGGATTTGCAGTGCAATTATTACATGACGGATACACATGGGATGGGATCATAAAAAACTCTCCGAAATAAATCTGAAAAATAGCTTGTGTCCATGACAGACACCACCGTCAGCCATTTCAATATCCTCACTGGGTCAGGGTCAGCCCATCTGCTCTCTGAAGCACCCAGATATAGAGATAATCTCTGACTGTTATCATATTCGTTTTGATCTCCAATTGTCAAATTGCCAAAATCACATAGGATCACTATCCCCAGCTGCTTGAATTTGTCTTGCATGAAGTTCCGTGCACCCATGTGGATTAACCAGTGGACACTAAACTAGAAGTCAATCCACTAAGGATTTGTTCCTACCTGCCATTCAAGATCAGCCTCAGGTGCTCTGAATGTCTACTGCTGCTCATCTTGTGCGGGTAACTTTTGATCTGAATCTGGGTCGTCTCAGGCCTCACCAGCTCGTTGCCATGCGTGAGGAGATATTCCCATAATCATGTCCTCCATTTTCGAGAATTTTGTGTTCAGGTTCTCTTGCTTGTATACTCCTCTCTCTTCCTAATACTGTATCTGCATAACAAAATTGACACCCTGCCTGCAATTTATTTATTTAAAAAAGAGGAAAAGAACAAGAACCGACGAATTTGACGGATCCCATTTCCTGATGTGCGCCGACGCAGACTAACTGATGGGCCGCACTTGTCTTCCTGGATCAATAACGGTAACAGGCATGTGCTCCTGAATCTCCCATTCTCTTGAAAAATAGCTTGTGTCCATGTCAGACACCACCGCCAGCTATTTCAATATCCTCACTGGGTCAGGGTCAGCCGATCTGCTCTCTGAGGCACCCAGATAGAAATAATCTCTGACCATTATCATATTTGTTTTGATCACCAATTGTCAATTTGCCAAAATCACATTATCACATAGGATCACTATCCCCAGCTGCTTGAATTTGTCTTGCATGATGTTCCATGCACCTATGTGGATTAACAAGTGGAAACTAAACTAGTAGTCAAACCACTAAGGATTATTTCCTACCTGCCATTTAGGATCAGCGACAGGTGCCCTGAATATCTCCTGCTGCTCATCTTGTGCAGGTAACTTTTGATCTGAACTTGGGCAGTTTCAGGCCTCACCTGCTCGGTGGCATGTGTGAGGAGATATATTCCCATGATCTTGTCCTCCATTTTGTAGGATTTGTGTTCAGTTACTCTTGCATGCATAGTTCTACTCTTCCTAATACTGCATTAGCAGCACCCTGACTGCCATTTTTTTTTTAAAAAAAGAAAAGGAACCGATGAATTGGATTGATTCCATTTTCTGATGTGTGTAGGGCCTCTCTGAATGTCCCATTCTGGTCATTTTTTTTTGGGTATTATACTATTCCTTGGTCTCCTTTGGGCAGGTTTAGGTCTCACTAGGTCAGTGCCATACTGCCATGTGCAAGGATCTTCAACGATATTCTCGCAACCCAATCCTGCATTTTCAACGGCTCTTGTCCAGCAGTTCAAGTGCACTACTGCTCAGTCCATATATCCAACACAACACTAGTATTATTGTATTTTGTTCCTGCCATATTGTATCTATACTGATATACTTTTATGTCACAACATACCTGAACGTGACTACTTTGACGAATTCTAACCTGTGGGCATCTGCATGGGCGTTGCATGTGCACCGACGCCTAATAATAAACTGCTAAAATGAAGCTGGGATGATGGGAGCCCTGACGTCACAACATGAAGCCATCACAAATCTCCTTATTAGAGCTGGAAACCGCATGTCTTGGTCTATCAGGATTGCAAACACCAAACATGCAGAAAGGTGTGACCCTTTGCTCCTGAGCTCAAAACAGGTGAACTGGTGACAAGTGAAAGCAATGGATGGTCGGTCCTAAACACAATGACCATGAGAACACACTTGTTTGTGCAACAACAGATGATGGCATCCTTATTATGACCTTATCCTTATTATAATAATAATAGGTGTGGCCTGATCACTGAACAACTGATGGCTTGGCTTTACTGCATCAACGTGTCGGCCCAAACACATCGGATTTATTGAACATGAACCATCTATTAATCATGCATACCGTCTGGAAAGAGCTCCAATACAAGACAGCATTGGCCACATAAAACCTCATATGTATAAATGGCCATGCAGCCCGCGGGCTGCGGCCCGGCCCGAGGCACGGCATTTTGGCCCGGCCCGAAGCACGGCCCGGCACGGTGGCCACGGGCCCGTGCCGGCACGGCCCGATGGAGCAGGCCGTGCCTGGGCCGCCACCCAGGCCCGCAACACAGCACGGGCACGGCCCGCTAGAGTAGGCGGCCCGCTAGCGGCCCGTAGGCCAACGGCTCGGGCGCTCGGCCTCGGCCTGCCAGTGCCGGCCGGGGAAATCCGCCCCCCACTATATAAGCCGACCGGTGTCCGTTCCCCGCTCGGCCGCTCCCCTCCCCCTCTGAGCCGCCGCTGTCCGTTCCCCGCTCGGCCGCTCCCCTCCCCCTCCCGAAACCCTAACCCTAGCAGACTCAAGCATCGTCTCGTCGGTCGTCGCTCGATCCACCGCCGTCGATCGCATTCTAGTCGGATCTGCTCGCCGGATCTGCTATGGTGTGACCCTCGCCCCTCGCGGCCTCGCCTTGTCCATCTCCTCCCTCCTTCCCTTCATTTCCCCTCCTCCTCCTGTGGACCATGTGAGTTCGTTGTGCCCATTTCTGTGCTTGCGCCGCCGCTCGCCGTCGATCTAACCGCCATCATGTCTTCTCATCTGGCTTGACTCCTGGGTACCGGTCATCTTCTCCGGCACTGGGCTCCGGTGGATTAGGTAAGGCACTGGTCCTTCTTCTTCAAGTTCATGTCTCCTACTCTCCTTTCCTCTCGATCTGTTCATCTGGATCTTATTCTAACTTTTTTTCTTTCTTTGCTTGTCTTCATCTTCGCAGTTGGTTCCTGACGCCGTGTCGTCCTCCTCTGGAGGGACGATGGCCAGGCCGCCGACGGCAAAGCGTCCCTGTCCACCGTCGAGGGGCGGTGCTGGAGCTGGAGGCCGGGGCCGGAATCGGCCGCCCATCCCTTCCACGGCTGGGGTGACCGTGGTGCCGGTGGTGGCGGATGAGTACACCCACCTTGAGGACGGTGAGCACCCCGAACCTGAGGAAGAGCTGGAGATGGAGAACGACGATGACATCACTAATGGTGACGGTGAGCACTCCATCGATCTCGATGGCGGCGACGGCGACGATGGTACATCGGCGGCAACCAACTCTAGTAAGCGTTCTGATGTCTGGGATGATTTCATTGATGTCCTGGACGCGAATAAGGTTAGGACTCATGCAATTTGTAAGCTCTGTGGTAACAAATACACTGCTAGATCTCAATCCGGCACTGGTCATTTGAGACGCCACCGTAAAACCTGTAAGCCAAAACATGATGATAACCGTAAGATCCAGTCTAGGCTTGCTCTGAGTGCTGCTAATGGTTTGCATAATTGGGTGTATGATCCTGCTCTTGCTCGTACAGAACTTTGCCGGTTGATTGCTAGGCTAGACCTTCCTTTAGGCATTGGTGAGACTAAAGCCTGGGAAGATTATATTAAAACTGCTCATAATCCTATGTTTGAAAAGGTATCTAGGCAGACCACTACTAGAGATATGAGTAAACTGTTTGATGATGAACGTGCTTTGATTAAGAATTCAGTGTTGCCTGTTTGTTCATCTGTGTCTTTGACATCTGATATTTGGGCTAGTAATGCAAAAGAGGATTATATTTCTGTTGTTGCTCACTATATTGGTTCTGATTGGGAGTTGCATAAGAAGGTCATCGGTTTTAGGCTTGTTGAGGAGTCACATACTGCTGAGACCATAGCTGATAAGATTGCTTGTGTGGTTGAGGAGTTTGGCTTGATTGATAAGGTCTTTGCTGTTACTCTAGACAACGCTTCAGCTAACTCTAAGGCTTTTGATATTCTGCAACCGCTCTTCTTTGGTTACCTAGGCTCATATCCTGCTCCTACACGTGAGGATCCTAATAAAGTTAAGTACTTGCTTGTGCATCAGCGTTGTGCATGCCATATCATTAATCTGATTGTTAAGTCCGGCTTGAAGAGGTTTAAACCTATACTTGATGCTTTTAGAGTTGCAATCAATTTTTTAAATTCTTCTAATCATAGAATTGCATTGTTTAAAAATTATTGTATTGCTCAAGGTGTAAGACCTAGAAAGTTTGGGGTGGATATGGATGTTAGGTGGAATTCCACCTATTTGATGCTTAAACATTTGCTGCCATACAAGGATGTCTTTCATCTGTGGGTTAATTCTAATTATGGTAAGACTTTGTTGACTCCACAGCATTGGTATTGTGCTGAACAGATAATGGTGTTTCTGAAAATGTTTTATGATGCTACTGTAGAACTTTCTGGTGTTTACTATCCCACTGCCCCACTTATGATGCACCATATCCTTGACTTTGCTGAACATTTGCATACAGCTAAAAATGATGCTGCTTTTAGAAGTATTGCACTGCCTATGAAACTGAAGATGCTAAAGTATTGGGAGAACATTCCACTGCTTTATTCTTTTGCTTTCATTCTAGATCCTAGAGCCAAGATGAAAGGGTTCTATAATGTTCTTGACTTACTTGCTAAACAAACTGGATCCTCTTACAGTGTATATTATGGTGATGTGAAAGATGAATTGACTAGACTGTTTAGCAAGTATGAGCAGAAGTTTGGTAATGCTAGGCCTGAAAGAGTTCCAATGCCTAGAGCTAATTCTGGTAAGAGAAAGGAGGCATGGGGAAAGATCTTTGGAGGTTCTGGTGCATCCTCTACCTCTTCCCCTGCATCTTCTTCTGCTGCTGGTGGTGTTAATGAGCTTACATCTTACTTGGACAGTGACCCTGTCACTGATTGGGGAGAAACATTTGACATTCTTCTCTGGTGGCGTGACCACAAGCTTACCTATCCTATCTTATCTATTATGGTTCGAGATATTATGTCTGTACCTGTATCTACTGTGTCTTCCGAGTCTTGTTTCAGTTGTACATCCAGGATCCTTGAAGACCGGCGGCGGCTCTTATTGCCTGAGCATGTGGAGATGCTAACCTGCATGAAGGATTGGGACCAAGCGACAAGGAAAGAACAGCATACACCTACGGACTTGGACCTGGAGGAAGCATTCAAGAACATGTACCTGGATGAAGAAGGCAGCGGAAGCGGCAGCGGCAGCGGAGGCGGCAGCGGCACCGGCAGTGGTGCTGGTTAGAAGGCAGAACCTCTAGAGAAGAGAGGTACACGAGAGAGCTGGCTGTACTCTTTATCATTAGGCTATTGTAAGAACTTTAAGACATTGAGCTGGCTGTACTCTTTTTCCCTTTCTAGGGTTTCTCACAAGGGTGAGTTTTACCTAGAAAGGTTTTTAATGAGGCAGCATTGCACAAACAGCTTATTTTGCTAAATGATAATCATTTTCTTATATGCCTTGACTTCTTTACTTGCATATCCCTTACTGACTTGACTTAGTGAAAAAACTGAGGAAAAAAAGCATTGGTATGTCCAACGGGCCATGGGCCGAAACGGCCGAGATAAATACCCGTGCTGAACGGGCGGCACGGCCCGAAAAACGGCCCACAGGCCGTGCCTTGGGCCGTAGGGGCGGCCCGGGCACGACGATGACACGGCCCGCAAGGCACGATGGCCCGTCGTGGCACGACGCCTTGGCGGGCCGGCACGGCCCGACGTGCCTACGGGCCGGGCCGGCACGGCCCGTGGCCATCTATACTCATATGTAGCCTGACAATGCGAAGACAGTTACAGCAAAGACAAAGAGGTAATGGCATCAGCAAGAGATAATTGCAATCCTGGTAATAATAGCCTAATAAGTGTAGCCTGGTTACTGATCAATTCCAACAATTCAACATCAGCCATAGTTCAGAAAATACCATAATAATTCCCTTGCTGCAACAAACTAATATGTAGGCGGGAAAAGAGGTCCCAATTCATTGAACATGAATCATGTATATGAATAAACACATTCCATATAAATTCTGCAATAAAGTAGACAGTAAGACAGACAAAACCCAGATTTCATCACTTCATAATGCTAAAGTCTGAAACAGTGAGGTAAGCACCAGAAACAGAGGAGCAAGTGTCAATTACAATCTGACCAACTGACTGGATTGATCACAGGGCACATGCATAGCAGATGCTGTGTGGACAACATTATCCAGACCACGACCTAGATCGAGATCATATTTAGCACTATGCGACAACATGGCTGAGTGATAAGCATCTAATTCACATTACATCAAAGGACGGATTTCGGAATGCTTTCTTCCTTCTGATCCTCCACATCTTGTGTCACCAATTTTCCTCAGAAACTGAATCTACCCCTAGAAAGAACAGGTGCATGTTGAATTCTCACTAGGCAATACTGCACACCTTGAGTCCAAGTAACCCACTGAACCATGGCTATTAACTGCGCCATACAGAACACACTTGTCACTAGATATATCTAGAGGACATACCTAAACCTAAATTTGTAGACGAGTAAAAGAACAGCTAAAAGTAAGAGGGGGCATCATTTGCCACCCATGTCGAGATAGCATAGAGGATGCGGCCTTTCCATCCCTGCAAGAGCCAGTGGTGATCAATATCGATCACAAAGTCCTTGTGGTAGCCATCCTTGACCTTGTTCCGCACTATCTGCATGACATCAGGGCTCAACGGCTGCTGCTTCAAGCCTGCTCGTTGATTCCGCACCTGCCATTGCTTGTATGTCTCAGGACGCTCCACCCGATCTGTACCCTCACACGCAATGACATTCAGGGCAGCCCTCCCGAAGAGGTTCTCCTCAATCAGCATCCTCTGATTGCTGTCTCTTGGGGTGGTTGTGTCCAGAGCATCAAACAGTGCCGAGTAAAAGAACAGAGCCTCCCGGAACCTCGTCACAAAGAAGGGTGCACTGAAGGAGCCATTCACAATTGCATGTATGAATGTATGAGGTCGCATCTTTCTGATGTTATTGAGCACAATGTCCCTTGGGCTTTCAATCACAACACTCTCATCCATCAAGTTCTTAAACTGATATAGGCAGTTCACGATGAGCACCTCCTCTGGATCGAGGTTAAGATCCTCGGCACGGATGGACTCCATCTTCGATGCTGCAATTGCCTGGTACTTGAATGGCACACCAAACTGCTGGGCATACTTGCTGAGCCGGCGCCCCGTCTCCTCGATGCGCTGAGTAGGGCGGAATCCAGGCTGGGGCAGGTCAATGCCAGTAATCCTCACCTCCGGTGGCCCACCCTCCCTGTCCGCTATCCATCGCAGCAAGCACGGCCACTGGAAGCCGTACTGTATCCCATACTCGACGATATGTATCTTCTTCTTGCCCAGCGCGCCATTGTAGATGGTGTGATTCGAGAACACAAAGGCGACTTTCTTGAAGCAGATGGCGGCCATGTATAGCTGGTACGCCTGGAGTATCTCGGCGGCGGATGTGCGCTTGGCCATGAGCGACTGGTACACCATGCTGCCGGTGCCGGCAAGGCGGGCCTGGAGGCCCTCGGCGAAGCAGTGGGCGAGACGCTGCGTGGCGTCCCCCTGTGGGCTGGCGTGCTGCTTGATCTGCCTGAGCAGCTCGGTGGCGCTGCGGCGGTCGTCGGAGGCGACGGCCTGCGCGCAGTGGACGAGCAGCGTCCGCAGGTCCACCATGTCCCTCCCGCCGCGGCGGCCCTTGGCCTTGCCGTTCCCGGCCGCCGCCTCCTTCTTGGAGGCCTCCTCCTGCATGGCGATCCGCAGCTTCTCCATCTGTTCGGTGCACATCTCGGGGCAGGTAAGGATGTACTTCTCGAAGAGGTCCTGCTCATCGCCGTCCCCCTGCAGCGTGCTCTGCTTGCTGCTCCGTTGCTGCAGCTCTAGGTCCTCGTCATCGTCGTCGAAGCGGTTCCTCCGACCGCGGCCCAATACAGCGCCGCTGCCAGGCGCTGCATCAGGCGCAGGGAGGATCACCTCCTTCTCCTCCTTGACGGCCACAACCGCAGGGACGGTGGGAGCGGCGGCGCTGAACCCGGGCGCGAGCTTTTCCGCGGCCGGGGCGGGGGTGGGGAGGACGACCCCAAGAGGATCGTCGGGCGGGTCGAGGTCGATGACGAGCTTGTCCTGGGTGGGCAGGAACTTGTTGGCCTCCTCCATGCCCTTGAGGAAGGCGGAGCTCATGAGGTCGGAGTTGGCCCCGTTGCTGAAGAAGGCCGCGGGGTCGAGGTCGAAGGCGTCGAACTGGGCGGCGGGGGGCGGGGCGTAGGAGTCGACCGCGGCTGGGGTGAGCGGCGCGCTGGCGGACGCTCCGTCGGAGGAGTGGTTGACGCTGGAGCTGCTGTTGGTGGTGGTGGTGGTGGTCGGGGAGGGGGCGTCGTCGGAGATGGCGTCGAGGAAGGACTGCTGCGCCTGGAGGAGCGCGGGGTTGTCCGGGTAGTCGTAGAAGAAAGTGTCGTCGATGTCGTCCTCCATAAGCATGCTGGAGATGTAGGGGAGCAGCATGTCCTGCGCGGGGCCTTTGTTCCCCTGCTGCGGCTGCGGCTGCGGCTGCGGGGTGGGCGGGAGGTCGAGGTACGCGGACGGCGAGGTGGGGTCGAGATACGCGGACGGCGAGGTGGGGCCGAGGTCGGAGAGGTAGAGGTAGAGCTCGTCGGCGCCCGGGGACGGCGAAGGGTCGTATGAGGAGCCCATAGCGGCGGAGTCGTGGAGGAAGAGCAGGTGCGCGGGCGGAAGTGGATGAGGACGACGAGGGGTTAGCGGCTGGCTGGCTTTGTAGGGGCGCGGGCGCGGCGGGGCAGGGGGGCGGGTAGCGGCAGTGAGCGGCGAAGGTTCGCGGAAGGCGGCGGCGGCTGTGAAAATGGGAGGGATCTGGGGGACTGATGAGAGAGAGGGGATCGATCGGGAACGGAACATGGCGTGACACTGACTAGTGGGCCCTGGCATGGCGTGGCACTGACTAGTAGGCCCGGGTTTGGACCGGGTTGATCGGTTCAGTTTTCTTCCACCGTGGCAGTGAGAGGCTGACAAGGGTCACGAGCATGGAAGGACTGCCCCGTTAGTACGGTGGTTTCTGACTTGCTAATTCTCACTGCTGCTGGTTTGTTGTGATGGCTGGCTGGTAAGTGCTGATAGAGAGAGGATCAGGAAGCCCGTTGAAAGCAGTCCAAGAGAGAGGCCGCTGCATAACAACGACATCATCAGCATCATGGATGGATGCACCTCGATGACCGTGCAACGGCATTAGGATCATGCTAGGGTTCCGACATCATCGATGTCGAAGGCGTCGAACTGGCCGACGGGGGGCATGGATTCGGCTGATAGCCAAGCTGACTGATTTTAGTTGTTTCAGTAGTGTTTTATAAGGAAAAAATAAACTACAATATGACTGCTACTAAACCTATTAAAACTATCACAAAACCATAAAGTTTGTCAGCGTGATCCCTTGACTAATGCAATATAAGAAAATATTAATATTTATGATAGATACTTAGTATCCTTAGATAGACCATTGAATCTATTTTCATAACTTTGAAGATGCAAATGTTGCTTATATTTTAGAACTTAGTCAAACTTTCTCCTTTTTTATAATACCGAATCCGTTGGACAATGAAAATGTCAGGATACTTAGGACGCTAGATGAGCACATGCAGAGGATAGAAAAGCTGAAGCAGCAACGTGATCAGCTTGTAAACCAGGTTGCATCAAGAAATCAAGAAGTAGCTACTCATCAAGCTATCATCCAGGCGGCAGCCGAAGCCGCAAGAATACAACAAGAGCTGCAGGCGCTTCAGTGAAATGCCGTTGCCGGAGCCTATAGGAAGTGCTTGTTTTTGTTAACCATTGGCTCTCAGCAAATCACAAGCCAAAGTAAAACCTAGTTAAAGTTAATAACATAACGACAGATAAAAGGGGATAAGGAAGTATGAGACACACAATTTGGGTTGTCTTTCCATCTAATCGATTTAATTCCATTCATTTAGCCGGATTTTATTTTCACTTTTTGGATACATGCATGGGAATTGGGATTTCAGGCCGCAAACACAAACCAAGCATGGGAGGTCATCATTTGTAGGAGTCAAATAGGTAGCCATATGTATCAAATACGTCCTTCCATCGAATCTTTTTTTTCATATTTGGGAAGTTCCATCGAATCCATTTAGTTCCATTCATTCAGCTCGGCTAGTAATTAGGTGCGAAAGAAAATACAATATATGTTATAAACACAACGAACATGCTAGCCTTTTTCGTTCACAGTTCCAAATGGCTGTTGGCGTGTTCATTTCACGACCTAGAAGACACAGTGCTTCTATGACACAGTGTGCCAAGAGGCACTATGTGTACCTTTTGGCAACTCTTTTGTCCGTGGCCAAACCTTTAAGTGCAAACGTTTTTCTTTCATTTCTTTTTTTTTTTCCAAAATAAGCGCTGCACACTGCTTTAGGCGTCGAGTTCCGACACGAGAGGCGGCTGCTACGGCCACGTAAAATATCACAGACTATAAAGATCCTTGTGATTGTGAGGTCACACCAAAGAAACTAAATCCACATGATAGAATAGCTTTGTTTACTTGTAGATAATCCGATCCATAGCTGGCTGGCTAGTTAGCCATGCCCAACTTTCGTCCGCACCGGCCGTAAGGTCATCGGCCGATTACTACACTCCACGCGTGTTAAAGGCTCCGGACTTTCCACTGTAGCCTGGTGGTCCACGTCGATCTTGTTACGAGGCTTTAACATGGAAAAAAAATGTGGGAAAAGAAGAAGAAGAAGAAGAAGAAGAAGAAGAAGAAGAAGAAGAAGAAGAAGAAGAAGAAGAA
>CM041628.1:93005879-93058694 GCA_023333625.1 Bothriochloa decipiens
ATGTGACAAAACATTACAGAAGCTCAATCAACCTATGAAATGTAAACTTATTTTAGTTGATGCACATTAAGGTTAACTTGAACATGAATGCTTTGCAGTGCATATGATGACATGGCATGTTTTAGTTAATATAACACCAGAGGTGTTACATTGTGCTCAGAATTGAAGAAAAAAAATTAAACATCATTGTCATGAGGCATGTGCTCAGAATTGAAGAAAAATTAAACATTATTGGCATGAGACATGTGCTTACAATTGAAGAAAAAATTAAACATCATTGGCATGAAACATGTGCTCAGAATTGATAAAAAATTAAATATCATTTGCATGAGACATGCTCATAATCAAGTGATCAAATCAGTTGGCAGCCATGCCGATGCTCATATTAAGTTCACATAAATGGCAATGCATCCATGAACAAATTGTTAGGACAAGTTTCAAACAAAACAAATGGAAATGTTATTGTTAGTGAAGAATGCAGTGCCACCAACAGCAGCTGTTGCCTAATTGGCAGGCACCCAAACAGCAACAACATTCCTAGCACCCTAGTAGTAGCAACATTCTCAGCCTCAGTTCAGGGAAACACAAGATCATCAGCATGCATGAACTCCCCACTTAATAATATAAAACATCATTGCACATGCCTAATGCCTCAGTTATAGTGTAGCATCCAAAGGAACTGTGGCAGAACCTCCTAAATCCTATGGCCCACACGCATGATTATTGTCTAAACAGACTCCAAATAACCATGAATGTGTTCCCTAAAACTTAAAAGGTCTGTCGGGTAAATCCCAAATCATCCACGATTCTCCGAGCAGGATCAATCATTATAAAGAGACATTGCAGTATTACAACAGTTTTATACAAATAATATACATCGGAGTAAAATAGCGGAAGGATTACAATAACATAAGTTTACAAACCATTTACAAACCATAAGTTGGATTATTACCAAACCATGTAGCAGTGGAATAACAATATAACTTATTACATCCACCTTGATTATATGCTCTGCCCAAGAGCGAGATATCCTATTCGTCGTCACTTTCCTCGACGACTGTCATGCAGCAGGATGCGAAGCATTCCTGCCCATGAGGCTCACCTGCAACAAGGGTTCAACAAACCCTGAGTACAAAAGTACTCAACAATACTGACCCGACGAAAATGAGGGGTGAAGACTCAGGAAATGCAGGCTAGAGGGACAAGGTAGGGCTTGCAGGAGATAAGAAATTTTGCAGAAAAGCTTGAAAAAAAGAAAAGCGGTCTTTCTCAAGATCAAAATTACCAACCAACTTCCTTCTTAAACCTTAATCATCATTCAAGTTGTTACTACGATGATGAACACTGATTGAGTCTTCTTCTCAGAGAAGCAACGGCGATTCAAATCCATTTTATATACCCAACTGGGACCTAGGTTACTCATATGCAGGAGACTCTAACTCCTAAGCATAGCAGGTGAACCGATATACCGGGATAACAACCGCAGCCATATATCACCACATGATACACATGAGCACTTCGACCTAGTGTACTGATATACATGGGAACTTAAACCCACAGTATAACACACTATGACATATATGGGGACTCTGGCCCACTATAAGTCACTCCATGATATACGTGGGGACTCTGGCCCACTGTATACCACTTCATGCATGTGGATTTTCTAATTTCTCGATATCACCATTTCACCATCGACACGGGACCTAGGGCATCAACAGATGGAAACACTACAGAGGGACTCCATTCCCAATGCAAGTTAGCCGTCCGGACTCGATTTATTAACTAAAAGCATGATTCCAACAGATAAAACCAAACTCATTTTTTTCATTCTTTTACTTCTGAACACTTAATTAATTAAGCATGGCTAAGCATTACTACGTATCTTCTAGAACAGGTAACAAGGAATTATGGAAATAAGACAGGTAATGCAGTTAGTGGGTTTTCACTCAACTCCTATTACTTAATGCAACATATCATAACTGAAGCGATAAAACTTTTATAAAATAGAATAGTGTTTGAATGCATCCAGGGCTTGCCTTGGTGGTTGTAACACCTCTGGTGTTATATTAACTAAAACATGCCATGTCATCATATGCACTGCAAAGCATTCATGTTTAAGTCAACCTTAATGTGTATTAACTAAAACGAGTTTACATTTCATAGGTTGATTATGCTTCTGTAATGTTTGGTCACATGAAATAATAAAACCCTATTTTCGAATGTCATCGCAAATGCTTAGTTTATACTCTATGTACTTGAGGTGTAAACCGTGTTTACACTAGTGTCAAGCATAGTGTATAAGTCTAAGTCCAACCCTAAAAATAATTTCCATATTTGAAATTTAATTTGGATTCCAAAGCTTATTTCTAAGTCTGGTAATTCAAATTTAAATTCAAATTGGAAATGCTATAAAAGGTTTTTCAAAAGTCAACTTGGTCAACCAAGGGTTTCATTAGGTCAATGACCTAAAAATGTCCTTGGATGATGTTTGTGCTCACTAATAACCAACCAATTAAGTTAGAAACCAAATTGAGTTTAAATTCTATTTCAAAAACCCTTTATTCTGAAACTTAGTTTTACCCCCTTTTCTCTAATTCAAAATCTATAAAGAATTTGGAGATACTCTAAAAAGATAGTTTGTAGATCTTGACAAGAGCTAAAAAGATGGTATATAAAGTTTTTCAAGTTTCTAAAAGAAATTTTAAATGAATTTGAAAATACAGTTTTCCAGCATTTGACCCCTTTTGATTTTAAAACCATAATTCAAAAATTACGCATAATTTTGGAAAACTTTGTATATGAAACAGGTTTGGTTTGGAAAGATAAACATTTCTTCGCCCGAACTGCCCGCACGCCGTCATCTTCTTCGCGGCCGGTCACCGCGCCGCCGTGAGCTCTTTCGTCGTCAACCGCCGCACAGGGTGAATATATATTACCTTTAACCCCGCAATCGTGTTCTCCATGTTTTTCTGCCTCTCATGCGCTTCTTGGCTGGTTGGATGGTGCACAGGAACGCCGGTGACACCGACCTTGCCATCGGAGCACCGCCGCCGTCATCACCGCCGACGTCCGCAGCTCAACCCAGCTGCTCCGAGCCTCCATTAACGTGCGCATCAGCGCCGTGGTGAGCTCCTGCATCTGTCTGCGCGTTTAATTTCATCAATCCCGTGTCGTAGCCGCCGACCACCGTGGCTCGCCGCCGGCACGGCCATGCCGCGCCGCCGCGCGCGAAGCCGCCGATGCTGGAGTTCCAGTCCGGCTTCATTTAGTTGCCAAATGAGTTTGTCTAAGTGCGCTGCGCGTGTCTGTATGGTCGCCGTCACCGGAAACAGCTCCGGTGAGCTCCGCCGCCACGCCCTAGCTCCGCCGCGCCGCCATGGCCACCGGTGTAGGTGCCGCCGCCGCTCTGCCGCGCCGTTAGCTACCTTGTTCGACTCCCCGTGCCAAGCTGAGTCCAGTGGACCAAGTCCGGTCACCGGAGACCTCGCCGTCGGCGAGAAATCACCGGTCAACCGTCGGCGGGCTGTCGGTCAGCGCGGGAGTACTGTGCCGATTTTCTTTTTCTATTTTCAGAAAATGATTTAAATGCTATTTTCTTTGAAAAATCATAGTAATTCATATATAGCTCCAAAAATTCTGAAAATTTTTGTGAGTGTTCTTTATGATGTCATCTACCCAAGAAAAATATGAAATGCCAAATTTGAGTACTTTTTGCATATGTTAAAATTAGCCATTTTAATTAAAAAATGGACCTTCAATGATTTTTAATAAATAAAATAATTGGCTTTTAATTCTAAAACTTGTTTTGCCATCTAATTAAGCTAAGAGCTTTCTAAAATAAAAATTTGGGCTTAATTTGATAATTTTAATTTTTATGCCTTTATTTAATGCTTTTAAATAATTAATTAATCCCTTTAATTAAGTTTAATCATTATAGGATTTGTTTGACTTTGGGATTGATTGATGACCTTGGGTCATTAACCCTAATGACCTTTGGTACTTTAATTAATTGTTTACGTTTACTTTAATCATGTCATTAGGGCTTAATTAACGTTATTTTATGTGTTTAATTAATTTCTTAAATGGCGTAGTTAACCCTAATAAGTTTTATAAACAAAGTTTTGTTGGCTTGCAACTTTATCGTGAAGAAAAGTTATACTCGATCCCTTAATCTGATCACGCATCCATCGAGCATCATGTTTACTATTCTATCATGTTAAAGCATATTAATTATCGAATAGTTTCCGTTAACGGAGAGTTAACGTTGTCGCCCAGATCCGAAGGACGAGCAGGTTCAAGAATCGGGAGTTGATACATAGTTTGAGACCGTCTACCCCGAACATCAAGGCAAGCCTCGGATGCATTCAAACCCTATTCTATTTATAAAAGTTTTACCGCTTCAGCTATGATATGATGCATTAAGTGATAGGAGTTGAGTGAAAACCCACCCAATTGTATTACCTGTCTTATTTCTTTATTCCTTGTTACCTGCTTGGGAAGATAAGTAGTAACGCTTAGCCCTGCTTATTTAATTATTTGTTCAAAGGTAAAAGAATGAAAAAGATGAGATTGGTTTTCTTGTTGGAATCTTGATAATAGTAATAAATCGAGTCCGGACGGTGAACTTGCACTGGGAATGGAGTCCCCCTGTAGTGTTTTCGTCTGTTGATGCCCTAGGTCCCGTCCGTTGGTGAACTGGTGATATCGAGAATTTAGAAATCCACATGCATGAAGTGATATATGGATGGTTGGAGCCGTGTATATCATAGAGTGACCTAGCATGGGGCCAGAGATCCCATCTGTGTCATAGTGTGTTTTACTGTGGGGTTTAAGTTCCCACGTATCTCGGTACGCTAGGCCGCAGAGCTCACGTGTGCCATGTGGTGATATATGGCTGCGGTTGTTATCCCGGTATATCGGTTCATCTGGGGTGCATCGGAGTTAAAATCTCCGGTATTCTAGTGACCTAGGTCCCAGCTGGGTATGAAAATGGATTCGAATCACCGTTGCTTCTCGAAGAAGAATACTCGATCGGTGTTCATCATCGTAGTAACAACTTGAACAAAGATTAAGGTTAATAATGAAGTTGGTTGATAATTGGAGCTAGTCTAAACAAACTTTTCTTTATGTTAAGCTTTTTCGCAAAATTTCTTATCTCTTACAAGCCTTACCTTGTCCCTCTAGCCTGCATTTCTTGAGTCTGCACCCCTCTTTTTCGTTGGGTTAGTCTTGTTGAGTACTTTTGTACTCAGGGTTTGTTGAACCCTTGTTGCAGGTGAGCCTCATGGGCAGGAATGCTACGCATCCTGCTGCATGACAGTCTTCGAGGAAAGCGACGACGAGTAAGATGTTTAGCTCTTGGGCAGAGCTTTTCGTTTGGTACTATAATAAAGTTATCTACTGCTACCCCACTACTATTATGGTTTGTATAATCTAAATTTATGGTTGTAAACATTTGAAATTCAAAGGTTTGTAAACTTATGTTATTGTAAGTCTTCCACTGTTTTACTCCGGGATATATTATTTATATCAAACTGTTGTAATACTGCAATGTCTCTCTACAACGATTGATCCTGCTCGGAGAATCGTGGATGATTCGGGATTTACCCGACAGACTTTTTAAGTCATGTGGAACATAGTCATGGTTATTTGGAGTCTGTTTAGACAATAATCATGCTTGTGGGCCATATGATTTAGAAGGTTCTACCACAGTGGTCAGGGTAGACAGTCTCGAGCTCCGGATCAACTCCAATCTCCTGAGTCTGCTCTTCCTTCGAATCTGGGGCGACAACGTTAAACTCTCCGTTATCGGAAACTATACGATACAAGCATATGCTTCAACATGATGGAATGTTAAACATGATGCTCGATGGACACATGATCAGATTAATGACTTGAGTACAACTTTCCTTCACGGTAAAGTTGCAAGCCAACTAAAACATACTTACAAGTTCATTAGGGTTAACTACATTATTTACGAAAGTTATTAAACACATGAAATAACGTTAATTAAGCCCTAATGACATGATCCATGTAAGCGCAATCAATTAATTAAAGTGCCAAAGGTCATTAGGGTTAATGACCCAAGGTCATCAATCAATCCCAAAGTCAAACAATTCCTATAATGATTAACCTTAATTAAAGGGGTTAATTAATTATTTAAAAGCATAAAATAAAGGTATAAAAATTAAAGTTGTCTAATTGAGCTCAAAATTTTATTTTAAAAACCTCTTGGTCTAATTAGATGGCAAAATAAATTTCATAATTAAAAGCCAATTATTTTATTTATTAAAAATCATTGAAGGTCTATTTTTTAATTAAAAGAGCTAATTTTAACTTATGCAAAAGTATTCAAATTTAGCATTTCATATCTTTCCTAGGTAGATGACATCGTAAAGAACGCACACAAAAATTTTTAGAATTTTTGGAGCTATATATGAATTACTATGATTTTCTAAAGAAATTAGCATTTAAAATATTTTCTAGAAAAAAGAAAAAGGAAAAAGGAAAATCCTCCCGACGTTGACCGGCGGCGGCCGAGATTTGATCGGCGATTGCTCACCGACGGCGAGGTCTCCGGTGACGAGGTTTGGTCCTACAGGCTCAGCACAACAAGACAAAGCTCCTGGGCTAGCTAACGCGGCGACGGAGCGACGGCGACACCCACGCCGAAGGCCATGGCGGCGCGGCGGAGCTCCGGCGTGGCGGCAACGCTCACCGGAGCAATTCCCGGTGACGGCGAGTGCACGGACCTAAGCTATACACTCTTGCGATCACAAGCGTCAACAAAATGGAACCCAATTTGAACCCCAGCCGCAACGGCTACGCGCGCGGCGGAGCAGCAAGGTCACGCCGGTGGCGAGCCACGGCGGCCGGACCCTACGGCGCAAGAGGGATGAAATTGAGGGCACCAACAGATGCAAGAGCTCACCACGGGCACGGTGCGTGTGTTGATGAAGGTTCGGAGTGGCTGAGTCGAGCTGTGGACAGCGGCCTGATGGCGGCGGCGCTCCGGTGGCAAGGACAGCGTTCCGGCGCTTCCTGTGCACCATCAGACCGACCAAGATGCGATAAGGGGCAGTGAAGCACGGAGAACATGATAAGAGTGTTAAAGGTAATATGTTTTCCACCTTGGCGGCGGTGGACGGCGAGGAAGCTCGCGGCGGCTCGGCGACCGGTCGCGAGGAAGACGATGTCGTGCGAGCGGCTCGGGCGGGGAGAGCGAGCACGAACTAGCTCAATCGAAGCGCAAGGACGTGGCAGAGCTTCTGGCAAGACGAAGCGAGCAGAGGTGAAGCGACGGCGGTGAATTTTGCCGGCGGGGACGAGCTCGACGGCGGTGCGGGAAAGAAGAAAGGAGGAAGACGACGGTCGGCCATGCCTATTTATAGGGCAGAGGCGAAGCATGGACGGGCGACACGGCGATGGCGAAGCTTCGCTCGTCCAGGAGCACGCTGGCGGCCGTGGCATGTGCGGCGATGGACGGCGGCGCGGCTTGAGAAGCCGGCGATGGCGGCCATCGATAGGTCTCGGTGCTGTTCAAGAAAATTACAGAATTGCCACTCGTTTGAAATTACAAATTACTCCAAAATTTATATAAGAACTTGAAAATCTCCAAAACATTTTTAGGTCAATGACCCAATGACACCCTTGGTTGACCAAGTTGACTTTTGAAAAACCTTTTATAGCTTTCCAATTTGAATTTAAATTTGAATTACAAGGCTTGGGAATAAGCTTTGAAACCCAAATTCAACTTCAAATATGGAAATCATTTTTAGGGTTGGACTTAGATTTATACACTATGCTTGACACTAGTGTAAACATGGTTTACACCTCAAGTACATAGAATATAAACTAAGCATTTGAGATGACATTCGAAAGTAGGGTTTTATTATTTCATGTGACAACACATTTCAGAAACACAATCAACCTATAAAATGTAAACTTGTTTTAGTTAATACACATCAAGGTTGACCTAATCATGAATGCTTTACAGTGCATATAATGACATGGCAGGTTTTAGTTAATATAACACCAGAGGTGTACAGAAACAATCATCATTGCACATGAATCATGCCTCAGTTGAAAAAACAGGTAAATTTAACATCATTATACACGCCTCATGCCTCAGGTACAAAAAAAGGAACAATCATCATATACCAAGAGAGGGGATTAGTTGTCTCAGATAAAGATCGAGAACTTGCAGAACCCTAATCATAAAAGCACAAGAACAAACAATAGTGGGAGATCTGCAAGCGTGTAAAAAATAATTTCAGAGACAAATATTATGATTTATGACGGGAAAATGGAGAAAACAAAAAAATTAGATCTCTACCTCAACAACAGTCAAGAACTCAGATCTGGTGTTTCTGCAGAGAAATTATGAACAAACAGTGAGTTAGGGTTTGAAAATCGGGAAGAACAAAGGGACAACAGGAGGGGGAGAACCTGCTTGCTCAAGGGCCTCAGATCCAGAACACTTGCATCATCAGGATAGAGAAGGGAAGGATCAGCATGCCATGAATCGAGTTCCACCGAAGAAGGAGGAGGTGTTTACTAGGAAGCGATGAGTGAGGAACCGAGGAGGACGGCGGCAGGGGAGCACACACCGGCGGTCGACGGAGCCTATGCGGTGAATGGCTCGAAAGGGGAGGTAACCCTAGCGACTAGCGCCATCCCCGTGCATGGAATCGCAGCGCGCGCGAGCTTCCGTAGCACGGAGCGAGCCAGGCCTGAGAAAAACGCTCAATTTAGGCGTTCTTTTTTGAGCCAGACCGGAGAGGAGCTTTTGCACGAACTTAGCCAGGCTCGAGAGAGAGGTCAGACAACCAAACACAGACAGGCTGCATCCTCGGATGTTCGTACGTCTAGATGTGGGCAACCAAACACGCCCTACAGTCCTACCACACTTGACGCTGCCACCAGGAGGCTCGAGGCGCTCGTCTTTGTCTTTGTGCGATGCGATCGACCAAAATGTGTTAACCCTCACGTGTGAATTCGCAGGGGCCTGCTGTCACTGTCAGTGTCAGTGTGCTGCATGCGCAACCGATGATCCATGCGGTCGGTCAATTCAGGGAAGGCAGCAGCTAACAGCATGGTCCATGGCCGCCTAAGACCAACGGCAACGGGAGCAAGAAAGCTACAGTTTTGATTTGCGCCTCCCCTCCGGTTTTTATACTGCTCAAAACATCAAATGCTAGCTGGTACCTGCATGCAAATCGGTGAATATAAACACAGCGTTTGAATTGGCACCGTATCAAAAAGGCACAATGTGCTCGAATAAACATCATTTTTTAGAAAAAAGATCTTATAAGCGCAGTACTTGATTTTTGTAGAACGACGTTCGGTGCAACAAATATCCAGTTGTTTACTCTTATATAATCTCTCCGTTCTGAATTCTTCTTCCTCTGTTTATATTACGTATTTGACTATGACTTGCAACAAAATTTAAACAGCCTATAATTTAAAACGGAGGAAGGAAGCTAGTATGATTCTAATATATATAACAGATATGCGTGGGAACCATATGTCATCGTAGAACAATCATGTAGAAATGTCCAAGGTAGTCAGTAAAAAAACTTATCAGCATACTGAGGATCCACGACAGCAAATCTTGCACGATAATGACTTGATTCCACTTATTCTATCGGTCATCAAGCTGACCTTTTATAGTTCCAGTTTCGGAGGAGTCTTCCCTTTCAACTATACATAAGTGCTAACTTAATACTACCCTGTCTCAAAATAAATCATTTTCTAGAATCACTTAAAGTTAAACCATCTTAAATTTGCTAATTCTATAGAAAAAAGTGTCATTGTCTATGACACCAAATAAGTACACCACAAAAATATATTTCATATTGTTTCAGTAATTTGGTGATGTAAGTATTGGTGCTATTTTCTATGAATTTTATCAAACTTAATAAATTTTAGCATAATTCTAGAAGTTTACTTATTTTGAGATGGAGGGAATATAGTTTAAGGAGTATACTCTTTTTCAGCCTATCCATATCATGGTCTCAGGACACATACTAATTAATAGTCTAAAATATCACAAGTACAATAGTCCTATAGTACTCCTATCCTTCTCCGATGCTTAAAGAACAATCCAGCTATCCAGAGCCTACTACTTGGTACGAAGTGTCACATGAAAGCGCTAGAGGTAATGCCGGAAAAGAAACGTCTATCTCAATTCATGTTGCTAGTCAAGTCAGAGGCATATAAAACAATACCATCATACCAAGAATCAGTCAAGAGGAAGCCAATAATGTCAGTGTATCGAGTCAAAGGGATAATCAGCCACTTTATCGTCGTCGACAGCATGCACCTGCCCACAGGATAGCCTAGAAAAATGGGAAGAGATTTAGTGACCCTCGTCATGGTCCATGCATGGCTGCCAGGATCAACGGCAACAGAAAGGCTACAGATTTGATTTCTGCTGGCCACAGTTTATAAAATTGGTCAGAATAATCAAAGGTTAGTTGGGTGTATGGAAAGCTGGTATCGGTATTAAAAAAGCACACAATTAGGAATCGAAAAAACAAAAGGTGTCGATTGTTCAGGCTATCTGATTCACTGAAGTAAATATTTTTGGGAAAAAAGTAAGTGTTGTTCAATGCCAAAAGAAAACACTTTTAGAAGTAAACAGAAAGGTCGCTATATTGGCAATCAAGCTACATGATCCCATGGCAAACAGTAAGGGTCTTATGTATCATTTATCAATATATGATATTGACATCGTCAGTTGCAAGGTAGTGGCTTGGTTTCACATAGTATTAATCTGATCACCAAGTGGATCTTTCTCAAGTTACAATATGAACGATTGCTCCCTTTCAACTATACACGACTTTAGCTGCAGAAAGTGAAATTCCCGGCATGATTACAGAAAGCTGCATATAATAGCCAGCCGTCACCATCCGTTTTTTTTTTTTTTTTTGAATTCATCACCATCCGTATTGGACAATAATAATATACAGGGCGAAACAGATATGCCAATAGCAAAAGTTACAAGCGCCCTTAGCTATTCATACAGCCACTGCGAATATGTTTGCACGAGCCGAACTGCTATCAACAGCAACCACGACCATGATGCTGATAGCCACCAGAGCAAACAAGTGTCGATCAGCACCAGTCGATGGTTGTTTAATCCTAAAATATCAAACAGTAGAAAGGAAATTTACCATCCTCTGCTCCAATTAGTCCAAGCTACATGTTAGCTAGTGATAGTGATCAAGGGTGCCAGGAAAACCATCTGATTTCCGATGACCAGCCTAGCCTAGATCACTATGCAAAGACAAATTATAAATAAGATCTCCAATTAAAATGAGACCAGATACCTTTCTGATGGCACTGGAGACCACACCGGTGGCTGCTAGAACTTCTTAATTTGATAGTGCCATATGATGGGGAACAAACCAAAAGGTAACAACATAATTCATGAACCCACTATGTGCTAAACCACGCTTGGTAGGACATAAAGCATTGCAGCCATAACCACCAAATCAATAAACTAGCTTATAATAGCTTGGTCCATTTTTCTCCTCAAACATCAGGACAAGGACACCCAAGAGATTGTATGCATGGCTCGATATGATATCATGCAGCCAGTACATAAGTATCGAGGAGTGGCCCTCTAATCTAAAGAAGAAAAAAGGAAATACCCTAGAAGTGTGAACACTGGATGGAGAAACATACAAAAGCTACATCAAAATCAAACGTCTAGTTTGCTCTCCTTTTGCTCATTAGGAGGGCTCTCCAGCTGGCTGTTCATGTCAGGAGATGTATCCGCTTCGTCCATATTTCTGAACCCAAGCTCTGACATGTCTTGCTTCGCCATCAAGTTTCTGAGGAACACAGATACAGAGATTTTTAGAACCACATATGAAAACAATGATTTGAAATCTTAACAGAAAATGCCGCAACAAACAGAAAAAGAAGCAAAAGGTGCATCTAGCTACAAGAGCTTAACTTGGTGCCAGTAGGAATTTACAAGATAAAACAACAAAAAAGTTATTTCTTAAAACAAAATCAGTACATGCACTAAAAGTAGGAGTTGCCCACTTGTGCACATATGTTCGCCCAAGGATGCAAACAACTGAGCATGCCAAGAGGCCAAACTAGGTTGTCACAGGCTACTGTAGCAATGGCGCTTATTTCACTCAGCAACTGAAAATGTATCATAACATGATGTAGCTTGGGGAGCATGTTCACTAAATCTCGATCTACTAAGTGTCCAAAAGAAACATATTTGGTAGCAAAAGAAAAAGATGCTGAAAGCATTTGATGCAGGAAAGAGAATTAGTTTCAACCAAAAGGCCAACTATCTAGAAACCTGGATAGTTACCGATATTTTGGCTTCAGATAATACATGCTTATATGTTTCCATTGGTTCCTTGGGCCATTAACTTTGTAGAATGTAGCATGCAAAGTGCAAAAGCTAAATTACCCCTAGGTTTAGAAAATATAGATAAGCCAAAAATGAGTTTATGAACCTATATCATCAAAACTTCTACAGATCTGAAATTAGAATATAGACAATAGGAACTAAGCATACTAACCTCTCCATTCGACATTCCAAATACTTCTTTGAGAACTGCCGACATTTTTCAGATTGGAACCCTGTAGATTTCAGGCAGGCAAGATAGTCTTTCTTCTCCTGTTTGAACTGTTAATATCACTACTCATATAACAAGTATTATACAACGACAACAGTAACTGATGGAATTCTTCAGCCTTACCAAGTCACACTCATGTAAGTGATCCAATGGGAATACGCCTTTTTCAGGAGGTACAGGCCTCACCCCCCTATTTCCACCAAAAGCACCACCTGTGAAAACTCACAAAGTTATTCCCTTCCTATAAATATAAATTAAAAACATATTGAATAGGAACCATTTAGCGAGGTTAACTCTAGGACTGTACACCTCCTTACCGGCACTCATTTGCCAAAAAGTTCAGACAAATGCCTCCAGGAATAAAGTCAGATCTCTGACAGTTGTGAGGACAAAGCACTGCAACAACATAATAAACATCTCATGATGCCATGCCACGCATGTGTAGCATTCATACAGTTCATTTGGTAAGCACGTTATAATTGGTAAGTGCAGTGTAAAAATCCATCAATTAGAACCTCGGCTTGGTATCCTTAAATGCCATGTTTATACCTATACCTATTCTAAACGAACTGTGGGATGATCAAACATTTTAGTGTACTACCAGAACATCAATAAGTTTCACAAAGCCAAATTATAGAATAGCCAATACAAGCATTTTGTACTTATGTGGTTTGCAAATTGCAACAACAAACAACCCCCGGATGCATGAATCTCTGAAGATGCGTTTGCATAAGAGTGGCCAATGAACCAGCAAGGGTGTATCAGGAGTTCGGAACATACAGCTGCATCATGCATGTAGTTGTGGATCTAGAAAACTAGCGGTGTGGCTTTGGGTGCATTAGTGCAGTGGCGGAGCTGGTGAATTTTCTTGGGCCACCATTTATAAGCATACAAATCACCGACAGGCCAAAGGTTAACATACCTATAGACTACAAACGTACTAGAAACCAAGAACTGGGGGTGTGTGGTACTGTGCAATTGAAGTTTACAAGCAAGATGTACAAGTACTCATACCCCCAAAAAAATCATACTGATAGACAACAAACGTACTAGAAATCAAGAACTTAGTTGCGGCACTGTGCAATTGAACTTTACAAGCAAATACTAAATGTACTAGTACTCAAAATTTGATTACCCAAATTCAAATACCTGCTGTACTGCTGTTGCCAGACGCCCTGATCTGGCCGTTGTCGCCTGTCCCACGACGGGGCAACGCCGGGTCACAGGCGGCAGCCACACGACGGCACGAGAAACGGCGAAGGGTTTGCCCGAGTGGCCGCGCCCAATTTGCCCACGCTGATTCGCCGCGCCGTCCTGCTAGCGCCGGCGACCACCGACCAGGCGAACCTGCAACAGAGAGGCGGGAGGGAGGGGCGAACTGGAAGGGCGAAGCGCACGCGAGGAGGGCCGCCGCCGGGCGCCGGCGCTACCTTCTCCTTTGCTACCAAATATGTTTCTTTTGGACACTTAGTAGATCGAGATTTAGTGAACATGCTCCCCAAGCTACATCATGTTATGATACATTTTCAGTTGCTGAGTGAAATAAGTGCCATTGCTACAGTAGCCTGTGACAACCTAGTTTGGCCTCTTGGCATGCTCAGTTGTTTGCATCCTTGGGCGAACATATGTGCACAAGTGGGCAACTCCTACTTTTAGTGCATGTACTGATTTTGTTTTAAGAAATAACTTTTTTGTTGTTTTATCTTGTAAATTCCTACTGGCACCAAGTTAAGCTCTTGTAGCTAGATGCACCTTTTGCTTCTTTTTCTGTTTGTTGCGGCATTTTCTGTTAAGATTTCAAATCATTGTTTTCATGTGTGGTTCTAAAAATCTCTGTATCTGTGTTCCTCAGAAACTTGATGGCGAAGCAAGACATGTCAGAGCTTGGGTTCAGAAATATGGACGAAGCGGATACATCTCCTGATATGAACAGCCAGCTGGAGAGCCCTCCTAATGAGCAAAAGGAGAGCAAACTAGACGTTTGATTTTGATGTAGCTTTTGTATGTTTCTCCATCCAGTGTTCACACTTCTAGGGTATTTCCTTTTTTCTTTAGATTAGAGGGCCACTCCTCGATACTTATGTACTGGTTGCATGATATCATATCGAGCCATGCATACAATCTCTTGGGTGTCCTTGTCCTGATGTTTGAGGAGAAAAATGGACCAAGCTATTATAAGCTAGTTTATTGATTTGGTGGTTATGGCTGCAATGCTTTATGTCCTACCAAGCGTGGTTTAGCACATAGTGGGTTCATGAATTATGTTGTTACCTTTGGGTTTGTTCCCCATCA
The DNA here is from genome assembly GCA_023333625.1 of Bothriochloa decipiens. Lineage (NCBI taxonomy): Eukaryota > Viridiplantae > Streptophyta > Magnoliopsida > Poales > Poaceae > Bothriochloa > Bothriochloa decipiens. The sequence continues at coordinate 93,020,786 of CM041628.1, forward strand.
TATGGCACTATCAAATTAAGAAGTTGTAGCAGCCACCGGTGTGGTCTCCAGTGCCATCAGAAAGGCATCTGGTCTCATTTTAATTGGAGATCTTATTTATAATTTGTCTTTGCATAATGATCTAGGCTAGGCTGGTCACCGGAAATCAGATGGTTTTCCTGGCACCCTTGATCACTATCACTAGCTAACATGTAGCTTGGACTAATTGGAGCAGAGGATGGTAAATTTCCTTTCTACTGTTTGATATTTTAGGATTAAACAACCATCGACTGGTGCTGATCGACACTTGTTTGCTCTGGTGGCTATCAGCATCATGGTCGTGGTTGCTGTTGATAGCAGTTCGGCTCGTGCAAACATATTCGCAGTGGCTGTATGAATAGCTAAGGGTGCTTGTAACTTTTGCTATTGGCATATCTGTTTCGTCCTGTATATTATTATTGTCCAATACGGATGGTGATGAATTCAAAAAAAAAAACGGATGGTGATGAATTCAAAAAAAAAAAACGGGTGCTCACCGCCCGCCAGACGCCTCCAGGCTCCAGCCCTCCAGCGGCCGGGCCCCTCCCAGGCTCCAGCGCCAGCGGCCAGACCTCCAGGCTCCAGCGCCGGCGGCCGGACTTCTCCAGCTCCGGTGAGTTGAATCCCCTTCCCCATTCTCGATCTCATCTTCTCCGGCCTGCTTGAATCCCCTCCCCTGTTAGGCAGTAAGTGAGTTCTTGTTGCTTTGTTTGCATGCAGTCGATGGCTTCACCAAATGTGAGCAGTGCTGCTGCTGCTAGTGGAAGTGCTAGTGCTAGCATAGGATCTGCAGCCACAACAAATACAACAAACATCAAGGCTCCACTTTGGGATCATGTCACCATTTTAGAGAAGGCTAAATCTGGTGGAGGAAATGCAATGTGGCGCTGCAAATACTGTCCAATGGAAAAACTGAGTAGTTACTCTAGAGTTGAAGCTCATTTGCTGCAGATTGGGAATAAGGGAATAGGTAAATGTCCTAATGTTACATATGACATGCTTACTGCAATGAGGAAGGAAATTGAAAGGTGCAAGAATCTAGTGGAAAGATCCAAGCCAAAATTTGTTTCTCTGCCTACTACTCCTTCATCAAGCAATACTGATGAAACCAACAAGAGGACCAAGAGGGGGCCAATTTCAGCAATAGAAAGAGCTTGGAGAATGGATGACCGTAACCACCTGGATGCTCTAATCAGTAGATCAATATATTCTGGAGGGGTATCATTCAATTTTCTGAGAAATCCATACCTTCGAGAAGCCTTTAGCTTTGCTTGCAGCAAAAACATGCAGGGTTATACAATTCCTGGTTACAATAGAGTTAGAGAGGGACTTCTGAAGCAAGAACGGAGGCACATTGAGCGTTTGTTGGAGAGCACAAAGAGCACATGGCCAGAGAAGGGAGTCTCAATCTGCACAGATGGTTGGTCAGATCCTCAGAGGCGACCCATCCTCAATTTTTTGGCTGTTTGTGACAAGTCACCTATGTTTTTGAGGGCTGATAATTGTGAAGGTGAGATCAAAGACAAAGACTACATTGCAGCAAAGTTGAGGGGTATAATTGAAGAAGTAGGTCGAGATAATGTGGTACAAATCATTACAGACAATGCTGCAAATTGCAAAGGGGCTGGTCTAATAATTGAGGCTGAGTATAAAAACATATTTTGGACACCATGTGTTGTGCATACCCTCAACCTTGCTTTGAAAAATATATGTGAACCTAAAATAGCAAACAATCCTCTGATGATGAGATATATGTTTGGCAGCAGCTTCAATTCATGCATGATGTCAAAACTGAGGCTCTCTTGATAAAGAATTTCATAATGAATCATGGCATGAGGCTTTCTATGTTCAATGAGTTCAGCAATTTGAAGTTACTTTCCATTGCTGAAACAAGATTTGCCTCTGTTGTCTGTATGTTGAGGAGGTTTGTCCAGGTAAAATCAGCCCTCCAACAAATGGTGATTAGTGATAAATGGAGCATATACAAAGAAGTCAGAGATAATTCTCCAACTCCAACAGCCCAACTTGTCAAGAACTGGATACTTGATGATGCATGGTGGGACAAGGTGGACTATGTCCTTAAGATTACCGCTCCTATGTATGAAATGATTCGTATGACAGATACCGACACACCATGTCTTCACTTAGTTTATGAGATGTGGGATTCAATGATAGAGAAGGTGAAGAAAGTCATATATGAACATGAGGGCAAGGACCAAGATGAGGATTCAGACTTGTACTCTGTCATTTATGACATACTGATTGCTAGGTGGACAAAAGGAAATAATCCACTTCATTGTTTAGCTCATTCTCTTAATCCAAGGTACAAATTGCCATTCATATTTGTTTCATTTAGTTCACACTTCACAATCACATGTGTCATTCATATTTTTTACATTCACACTACAATTACAGATATTATAGCAAAAATTGGATTGATGAAGTTCCTGGCCGTGAACCACCCCACAAGGATAATGAGGTGTCCAAAATGAGATTGACTTGCTTCAAGAGGTACTTCCCCAATCCAGAAGACTTAGCAAAAGTAAAAGAAGAGTACGCAAGGTTCTCTAGTTGTTCAGAAGAATTTAATGATCCTGACTCAATCCATGATAGATGGTCTCTTTCTCCCATCACTTGGTGGACAACTCATGGACAATCTGCTCCCTTGTTGATGAGTTTGGTCATGAAATTGCTTAGCCAACCGGCCTCATCTTCTTGCTGTGAACGAAACTGGAGCACCTACAGCTTTATCCATAGTGTGTCGAGGAATGCCTTAACTCCAGAGCGTGCTGAAGATCTGGTCTTTGTGCACTCAAATCTGAGGCATCTGTCTAGAAAAAGTGAGGCATACAAGAAAGGAGAGACAAGGATGTGGGATGTAGGAGGGGATTCATTTGATTCACTTGGTGGTATTGGTGTTCTTGAAGTGGCTGACCTGTCCCTTGATGAACCCGAATTGCAAGCTATTACTTTTGGTTTGGATGATCCTGAGGTTGATGTTGTGGCTGAAAATGTGCCAAATGAAGAATAGGAACTTGCTGATTGCTGTTGCTGGTTGCCTGGTTGCTTGCTAGGCTTGTTGCTGCATCTGCATGCTGCTTGCTGGATGAATTGCAAGCTATATCTATCTATTTGAGACTGCTATATCTATCTATTTCATATTTGAGACCTTGAGACCCGCTGTCCTAATGTCCTGTAATAATATTTGTGACTTGTGACATTTTATTGTTATCAGTTATCTTTATTATTAGTATTTTTTATTTTTTAAATATTAAACGTATCCGCGTATCGGGTTTTTGGGAAGTTGCCGTATCCGATACGCGTATCCGTATCCGATACCGATACGCGTATCCGTATCCGTGCAATTTAGGATGGAACAAACCCATCTCTTGAGACCAATTTGAGATATAACACAAATGGAACAAACCTACTCTTGAGACCAATATTTTCAATCCAAGATAGACTGAACATGCAGCTATGGAGTAGGAAATAGGAAGAAGAGAAAATAAAGACAGCATTACATACAAGCATCAACAATATCAAAACCCAACATGGGAACAACCAAGGTTTCAAACAGCAGTGAGCAGCAAAGTCCAGCAATTGATGCCTATCCAGGAAAATAAGCAATGCAAATAGAAAACGATATCAGTTCTAATTGCCTAATGCTGCTTGGTGAGACAAAACATGTATAGTTCAAAGTTCTGTGTATTAGACTAACCCCTCAAATATGTTTAATGCACTCATGAATAGCGAAAAGAAACATCCGAAGTTTCACAACACAGCAAGTTGTCTACCAAATCCATCATCACAAGGACCATTTGATTCTACAACAAACAGCAACCTCGTAAACAAGAGTGAGATTTCAAGTGTGGCTCTAAGTTTAAATTGCTAAACAGAGAGGGAATGCTCCTCAAAACCAAACAAAGAATGGTAACCCTTTATGTACATATAATGGAGTCCAAAGCAATAGACTACACCTGACGTTAACATAAATTACTAACTCAGGAATGAGCTCGCAGCAGAAAAAGAGCAGTTTGAGTTCTAGTTCCCGATCTCGACTCGGCAGTCAAGGTTCCCACAAACTAAACCCTAAACCCTAGCCAGAACATGCTACCGATTAGAGGTAAGCCTACACGCGAGAATGACAGAAGCAGGCAAAACGTTGCACCAGGAGGCCGTACATATATGCGTCCCTACTACAGACCGACCAAGGAAAGGGAAATTAAAATCACTTCATCCATCCAGATCTACGGTCCTCTGTACTACCGACGAAGTTCAATTGCTCGGGTAAACTTCTCATGTACACAGATCTAACTAGTAACGCTATGCACTCATCTCAAAAAACGAAATTATATCCCGCTGATCCCCTCGCCCTCGCAACTTCACGAACCAGAGGTTAAAGAGAGAGTGCGTACCGGAGAGTTGAAGAGAGTGAGGAGATGGAGCGAAGCCCGGGTTCCCGCCGACGCCGCGGTCGGGCGGAGCCCCGTCGTGGCCGGCGGCGCCCTTGCTCGCGCCGCGGGGAGGCGAGGTGGCGTAGTTGGGACGGGGGTTCTGGCAGGGTCGCTGAGACGAGACGACTAGATGAGGCACGGTATAAAAGACCTGCTGCTGGGGTTTGGCTGGAGTGCTGGAAGAGTAGAAAGTCCAAAACGCCCTTCCGGAGAAATGGGCGAGACTTCTTATTTTGAGGAGGAAAATGAAAAAGTGGAGTCTTTTTTTAAGGAAGGCTCCGGAGTTCGGCCCAGCCTTGTGCTGCGTGCGCCCGTGGCCCGTGACGATCTCTCTCGGTTGGGCCGGCCGAGGATGCTGGCCTTACCATTCATGTTGGGCCCGCTAAATAACTCTGCCTTTCCGTGGAGGCCAGGGTACGGCCCAGGCAGGACACGTTGCACCACGACGGACTCGCCCAGCCCACGAACTGATCGCGTCACCGTCGGCCTCAACTGCTGCACGGTGCTTGTTCTGCTTGTCTTGGGTTCTGACCAACTGGACCGTCACTAGCTTAAGCTTTAAGCCTAACCCTCTCACTCTCAGTGCTCACAGGGATCAGAAAACTAGTGGAGCGCAACCTAGTAGTTCGGTGCACTAGCAAAAACTTGAAATGATTACATCGACACACCAGCGATCGGTGGTGGTTTAGTATTTTGCAAGTGCAGAAAAGGGTAGCATTGGATCTTGCATGACGCAGAGCGCGGTCGTCCTGGCTCCTGAGTCGCCGTGACGCCGTGACAGGAATAGGTTACCGGTGGAGCAAGATCTTTCCCCGGGGCCCGGGGCCCGGGGCCCGGGGCCTGGGCTGTTTGATAATTTCCCTCCAACAAACACCTAACCACGACTCAGCACGGTCCGCAAGAGCCCGAAGCTCGGAGCACATGGGTCCATAGGACTCTGGAGCCATCCAGAGAGACGCCAAAAGTCCTCGTCTGAAACAGTGATCAAGGGCAGCAGAGATTGGATTGGATGACCAAAAAGTGCATTAATACGCGACCTGATCTCCCAGTATTATACTGACACATTTTTTTTAAATAAAAATACGACCGTCCTATCCGTTGAGTGCAGCAGTTGAGGCGGAGGTAGTTTACACTTTCGTCCACGCCAATTGAACCGCGTGAAGTTCTGAAGATTTCTATTCATCTGTTGTCAGGAACAGAAAATATCTGATGGAATTCAGAATCAGGGCTCGAGGTTTCCATCATTCCGAGACGGGTCACTAAGCTAAGCATCTTTATTATCGAAACAACATTGCTAATTTTCTACCGCTAGGTGAAAGTCGGAGGGCGGCAAGACCAGAAAGAAACCAACGCTTGCCACGTGGATTATTCTGCGCATCCTGCCATGTGAACCATCGTGCCCAAGAGATGAGACGACAAGCGTGCCAAGCACTAGTTTGATCCTGTCACGTCTTGACGCTTTCAATGTCAGAGGAAAATCACGCCACAGGCCGCGCAACCACACGGCCAGGAAATTCAGGTATGCGGTGCGCGTGCGTGCGACGTGACGAATCCACGATCAAATTCGGAGACCTGGTGCAACTTGAAAGCCGCGCGTGCCGGTGTGTGGGATCGGAACCACTGACCCGTGGGCCCTGCTCCCGCAGTGCCACCTGCCAGTCTACCACATTCTCTCCACGCCGGGCCGGTGCGGCCCGAGCATAACCACCGGGGCCCATCCCGTCACGCCGCGACACGGACGCCTCTCCCTCCCTCCCGCTTGCCGCCGCCCCGCCGTGCCCGTGGCCGCGCGATCGGACGACGACTCCACCGCGCCAACCGATTTCAGGCCCTCTCCTCTCCCCGCGCCCGCGGCGAGAAATAAAAGAGAGATCACCGACCCCGACGCGCCACCCGCAAATCTCGCTCTCCCCGCCGCCCCGCCGCCGCCTCGGCCGCACCGCACGCTCGCCCGCTAGCGCGCCGCGGCGCCCGCACGATCCCATGGCCCCCGCCGCCGCCGCTGCAGCGAGGCCCTCGCCTCGCCGGTGGCTCGCGGCGGTCGTCCTCGCGCTCGCGCTCGCATGTCTCCTCCCTCCGGCGGCCGCCAGGCCCGACCAGGAGATGCGGGAGAAGTTCTACGGGAGGCTCGTCACCAACGGCACGCACAACGCCACCGGGGACGGCAGCATCGCCGAGATGTTCGGCCGCGTGCTCGACAAGGAGTTCTCCGACAGCGACACGCCCGACGGTACGAATCTGGATCTGCGCCAGCCATTTGGGGCGTACGTACTAGTATTTGCGTGCTCCGCAAGTGTGAACTAGGCTAGGCAGCAACGAGTTTCTCATACTTTTGGGCTTGGGCATCTGCTGTACCTGTACTTGGAAGGCTGTGGCTACAACTTTTATTACATCCTTCAGTTTATTTGATTGAATGACGATTTCTGCTTCTGTTCATCCTCTTGCAGCTCCTGACAAGAGTAGCTTCAACAACAGCGTATCAGATCATCAAGTAGGTGTGACTTTCCTCTTGCGCGCATGTGACCTGTTGTTCTCCGATCATGTTTCCCGAAACTGCTTGCAACATTTACAGTTACTTTATCTTTCCCCGAAGAACCACATTTGCATCTATTAGTAAGATGGGCCCCTTTTTGAAAAGTTCACAAATGGTGAATTAACCTCATGCATGTCCACTATTGGCCTAGATTGTCACTTACAAGAACTGGTAATGGGTAATCTAGTGAATAAATATGGAATGGCATTTTTGCTGCGAAGTAGTTTCCAACGAATCAGTAGCAAAAAGCAAAGAGAAGAGTTGCATTTAGGGAATATTTCCAATGCACCTGCATAATTAGAATCTGCTTGGTGAATCAGTGACAAGTAAAGTGAAGTGGCAGTGACCTGCAGGGATTAGCAAGACAGTCAATAAAAGCGATCAATGAAGCCCTTGCTAAGCACAAGATTTTTTAGCTTCCTCGTATGAAGATACAATATTTCGACGGCACTTGCACCTTTGTTGTATATATGTAGATATCAGATTAGTTATATGTTTTATGCTTATGAATTATATTTTGTAAGTGTGTTATTCTGCCGAAGTAACTCGATATATGTGAGTTTTCCCCAGCCTCCCGTTATATCATTTGGGTATCTTTGCTTCTTGTCTTATGTTGAAATTACTAATATATCATGATACGATTTACCCTAAGTATTTGACTGTTGAATTGCAAGGACAAAAACAGCTCACTTCTTTTTTTTAAAAAAAAAAGTGGACATGAACATCTAGAAAGTGTTCTTTTTGTCCGCTACATTTTTTTCTTTCAGTGTGGTTTGCTAGATGAACAAAATAGTCTTTTGTTGTTTGCTCAGGCTGTTCTGGAGACAGTAGCTGTCATTACACATGACAAGAAGAAGAATGATTCACAGCATACTAAGTATGGCCAGATTTGAACAACATCATCTGTCAAACTTGCTATATCTGTAGCACCATGACATATCAACTTTCTGACTTTACGCATCTGTTCTGATGCAGTTCCCCAAAATATTTCCAAATAGGTGACATGTTTGGAGGCCAGGACGAGACCTCTGATGACTTGGAAACTGTGATAGATAAAGAGGTGTGTAAATTCACTTAACATCATATGATCGGACTGGTTGCCACTTACTGAAGGCGTTACCTTTGCACAGGATAATGTTTTTGTGATGTCAAATCGTAAAACAAAGTATCCAACTCTTCAACTAGATTTACGGTCAGCTGCTCCCTATCCCCACTCCTTCATACCTTCACTTTGTATGTGCCCATATGTAATCTCCTATAGCCTCATAAGTCATAACTCGTTATATACAATTTCTCAATGCAGATTGATTAAAGATCTGGTAATTATAATCGTTTCAGCTACTGGTGGTGGTATCATAATCTCTTGTATGGGGCAGCCGGTCAGTAATTCTGAGATATTTTTGTACTTAACTGCTTTGCATCCTTGGTAGGCATGATATATGTTATTCTTTCAGGTTATCGTTGGTTACCTACTTGCTGGTTCTCTAGTTGGACCTGGGGGTTTGAACTTTATCAATGAAATGGTGCAGGTACATGATCATTAACAGCTTACAAATTGCACCTTTTTCTTACTTTTCTCCCTTTTCTATTACATATGCCCATCAAAGGGTTTGTATAAACTTTGAAAGAACAAAACTCATAATTTTGTTAAATTTCAAGGAGCATGGCCCAGACAATTTTCTTACTCCTAATCATACTTACCAGAAGATTAATTCCATTTGGCATATTGAAGTTGCATACTTATCAGAATTATTTTGTTCAATTACAGGTGGAGACGTTTGCTCAATTTGGTGTAGTGTTTCTTCTCTTTGCTCTTGGTCTTGAGTTTTCATTGACTAAGGTACTAAAAAATCTCTGGATGTTGTCGTGGGTCCAATATATCTATTTCCAAAGTAATTTTTTAACAAATGTACATGTCAAAAGGTTCCCTTACTGTGCCTGTCATTTCTATCAGTTGAAAGCCGTTGGTCCTGTTGCTGTACTTGGTGGTCTGCTTCAGATTGCTCTGTTCATGTTCTTGTGTGGCCTCACTGCAGCGGTATATGCACCTATCAAGCTTTAAATTTTCTTTCTTCTTTCTTGGATACATGTTGGATGTTGAACTGTAACAGAAAAACTGCTCTCAATTTGCAATATTTCCAGTTGTGTGGTGCTAAATCATCTGAAGGAGTGTTTGTTGGTGCCTTCTTGTCTATGTCATCTACTGCAGTGGTAAGTATATTTGTTCAATGTGGCTATCATTTTAAATACACCCTCCGTTTCAAATTGCAAGTCATTTTAGTTTTGTTAAGTTAACTTCTCCAACTTTGACCAAGTTTATAGACAAATACGAACATTTACAAAACCAAATATAAGTATTATCAGTGCATGTTTCAATTTTGATTTAGTGAAATTATTTTGATGTGTGCTAGATGTTGATTCATTCTCCTATTGTCAAACTTAGACTAGTTTAACTTCAAATAAAATTAAAACGATCCACAATTTACTATTACCATTTGGTTGGGCATTTCAGCTGAAGAATGGAGTAGGTGGAATATTTTTGGGCATGTTCCAAGTATATTAATAGTCTGGCAAATTGTTTTCAGACATCAGTTAAGAATTATGAGGATCTTGAATCTGTTACCATTTTTCTAGGTTTCAAAGTTTTTAGTGGAAAAAGGTAGTACAAACACACTTCATGGTCAAGTTACAATTGGAACGCTAATACTTCAGGTGAGGACGCCCATCCAATTCTTTCATATATTTTCTCATCTATTGGTATGATCTGTGAAGAATATATTGATTTTGTTTGAAAACCAGTTGGTTGGAATGTTTAACTCTTGTAGTAGGGTAAAGGATATTAGATTATTCTGTCGATCGTGCTATAGAGTGTCACGGAACCTCCCAATTTATACAAGATCAAGTACGGATGTCCCCGCTAACACGTTGACACTCACATACTTTCACTTATATAAACCCGGTAGTCCAACGAAATCACGAAGGATTTTAAACCAACTCGCAACAAACCAAGATCATAGTAATTCAGCATAACCACATCATCTGTTACAACATTTCAAAGATAACCTACATAGATTACATATATTGGAGTATACTTTAGTGATTACAAAACAAAATATAAAATAGCGGAAGCAATATAGTTTAAAAACCAAATCCGAAGTTTAAGGATTACATTGCCAGTTCAGATTCACATCCTACAAAAGCATTATGAGATAAGGATACTAATAGAGACCATGCCCAAAGGTCTAGTCTTCATTCCCAGCAGGGAGAAGGCAGTACTTGCAGCAACTATTATAGAATATGTCATCTGCAACAAGAGGGAATAAAACTCTGAGTACTCAATTGTACTCAACAAGACTTACCCGTTGTAAACCAGAAATAAAGACTCCAAGGATTATGCAAGGCTATTATAGGTGGAGTTGGCTTATTCATTTTGCATAAAAAGCCTTAAGTGAGGAGAGTAACCATATTATTATTAGCATCAAGTTAATATTCATTAACCTGTCATCTATGTTTGCCCCTGTGTTAAACAAGCCAAAGAGAAAAAAATTACATAACCATATCAGGTTCATCAACAGCTATCTTGTGAAGCATCATTAACCATCCAAGCAATTTAATATTTTCAAGTATGGAGATGTTCCCGTCAAGCTTCTCACTATCCAGGAGACGATGGCGATTCGAATCGATTACTACCCAGCTGGGGAAATATTCCTAACACTCTCCCGGCAAGCCCCGCTAAGGGTAGCCGTAGAACACCGTTCGTACAACTCAGGAATCGCGGATCCAAGCAGCGCCTCACTCCCATGGGGGTCACCAAGCCAGGTCAGGAATTTTAACTCACCTAATACGGGACTTACGGACATGGTCCTCATCTGGGTACCACCGTGCCGCTGGACTTACAGACATGACGGCTAGTATGTACATACCACCCCAGTAGTGAGCACTTGATACTCCTCGATTTCCGGCCTGAGTTGAGCTACTAGGCTTTGCGGCGGATAACCTCGGATCCAACCAGCTAAGTGCTAGGCACTGTTCAACATGACAAAGAAGGGCTCCATTCCTTGGAGGTGATTAATCGGCACAACGGTACATTTCATTTAACAAGGTCCATCGATCTTGTAACTTCCATGTTCCGCCTTACCGTCGATTTACATCCATATGGTTATTTGCACGATAGCACATATAGCCAACCGTGAACCATCATCCTAATTCTCGCAAGTGATTCATAATCACTCGACTTTACCGTTTAAACATAGCTAAGCAATACTACGGTATCATATCATTAGGATGTTAAGGATAATAACTGGACAAGGAAGGATGTAAATGCAGCAAGGGTTTCAATTCAAATCCTAGAACTTAATGCAACAAGCATGGCATAATTAATATATTATAAAAAGGTAGGGAGTTAAAATGCTCCGGGGCTTGCCTTTCACGAATATTGCGGGTTCGTGCAGTGGGCACTCAAGAACGACCTCCTCTCCGGCGTCGGGTTCGACCACCTGAACCTTCTGCTCCAGAGGATTTTCCTGCTCTTGCGGGCACGTTCCCTCGAACTCCAACAGGGTCACTCCTGCTGGCGCACCTGTTGCATGCATATGCATAGGATGAGAATTATGAATGCATAAGTGATGATAGTGATGATGACATGATGCTTATGATGACAAGTTGATCAAACCATATCACTGGACACTCGTTTACCGAGTTTTTCGGCTCTATTCGAATCATTATAACAAAAACATTTTACTTTTCTTATAGAAAGTAAACTCACTTACCAAAACTACGTAACTCAAAATATAACAATTCATCCTCAGTTAAAAACCTAACACCTGCATCTAAGATCTTACTTTAATAAGTTTAAGTATATAAAACCTCATGTTTGACATGTCATAAAAATAAAGAGATACAATTAAACATATCATTTCATGTATTAAAAGAATATGATATATATATAAAGAAAATGATTAAACAACAAAGTTAACCTTCCTATTAACTAAAGAATACCAAAACAAATTTAATAAACTTGGTTTCACAACTTTTGGATAAATATACCCCTAGTTATTAATTTTGCAAGTTAAAAAGGATTTTCTTTTAATAAATAAAAGCTATATATAAAAATTTATCAACTGAAATTTTTATGACTTCATCATGTAGATCACAATAAAACAAAACTAACAAAACTAGTTTCACCATTTTTGGACCTTTCTAGCTCAAGTTATGAATTTTCAAAGTTTGAATTTAAATCTAAATTGAAAAATCATTTTCAAAAAGAAAAACCGGCACACGGGCCGATTTGGCAGGCTCAGCCTAGCTCGGCCTGCGGCGTGCGCGTGCGCGCGGCCCAAGCACGGGCGAGCGGCCCAGCTACAGCAGTCCAGCCCAGCAGCGCAAGCCGGCCCGGCGCGGCGGCAGCAGCGCGCGCGAGCGGCCCAAAAGAGAGGCAGGCCGGCCCAACACGGCCTGGACAGGCGCGGCCTGGCAGACTTGCAGAAAAGTCCTTGCATTTTCAAAAAATTACAAACAAGTCCTAAACATTATTTGGCACTATTCACATGAGTCACAAACTTTGCATCAAGACCCCTGGACTTATTCTTATTTACAATATGATGCCCCTGGATGGCTCTCGAGCAGAGCACGACTGGCGGACGCTCGGTCGGCGGCGAAACTTGCCGACGGCGAGGTCTCCGGCGACGAGACCAGCACCACGGTGCTTCTCTTGACCTCCCGCACACGATAGGCTAGCTAATGACACGAGTTAGGGTTTCGGACTATAGCGGTGACACGCGGCGGTGACGGCGCACGGAGCACCCGGTGGCCAGCCGGTTTCCGGCGAGGTCGAGGCGCTAGAGCCAACAAGGTCTTCGGTCCTAGCTTCTACCTGATAGAGAGACTCCAAAACACTAGAGAAGAGAAAGGAAGGGAGGCAGGAGAGAGCTGGCCACGCGAGACCGAGCTCGCGGTCATGGCGGCCATGGCGGCGGCGCGACGAGGAGGCTCACCTCGCGATGGCACAGGGCACGGCGGGGTCGGGGAGGAAGAGTAGCTCGTGGCGGAGCTATGAACGAGATGAATTGGAAACTGGCCGAGCGGTGTGGGCGAATTTCAGGGGCGGCAGTGTGGTGGCCGGTGGCAACGGAGGGAGAGAAAAGGAGGAAGAAGAGAAGATGGAGTGGCCGGCTTCGACTTGGTCGGCGCGGTGAGATGGCAGGAGCCTTCGCGGCGTCGACCACGCGGCGGGTGGCGCGACCGAGCGCGAGAAGGGCCTCGATGGCCACGGCGGACACCGGCGCCAGTGAGGGAGGGAAAGGGACATAGGTCGTGTTACTGTAGCAGTAAAGGGAATTTTTATCCTTTTTCAATTGCTCCAAATTTCATATTGAAACCTGAAATTTTTCCAATATAAAAGTTGCTCAAAATAATTTGAATTACATTTTTGCTTTTTGGACCATAGCCAAATTCTTGATATTTTTGAAACTAGGGTTTTCAACATTTGAATTTGAATTTGGAATTCAAACACTTTAATACATTCATAAAGTAATGGCAAAATTTAGATGCATGATGCTTATGCACATGTTAAGCAATGCAATTGTGCAATAACACTTGAGGTGTTACATAGAGCTTAAGAAAATACATGGAGGGCAAACTTAACATTTAGTACATGGCCAAATTAACTAGCATTTGAGCAGCGAAAGGAATTGTACTTAATGTTTCTTTGTATGGTAAGATCCCTTTATGGGAAGCAGGTTCTATGGGCTAGTTTGTGGCATAACTGCTGGCAGTTAAGATTCGGTGATGTCATTTGTGTCTCCCTTGCTCCAGGATTGTGCAGTTGGCCTGCTGTTTGCTCTCCTTCCTGTTTTGGGAGGTGCTAGTGGTATTTTTGGAGGAGTGATGTCGATGGCGAAACTGTAAGGATATTACCATGTCATAAAAGTATATCTGACTGCTTTTCTTTGTCTTGAGTCATGTCATGAAATGTTTTGCATGTGCAGATTGCTCGTGCTATCCATATTTGTAGCTGTTACATATATGATGACCTGGTCAATTGTTCCTCGATTCTTAAAACTGATGATTCAGTTATCTTCACAGGTTAGGCCAATTGTGATGTTCCTCTTTGTTCTAGCTCTGAGTTTGGCTTTTCTTTGCATAGATCCTTAATGATATTTTTGATAGCTTGGTGATGCATTACTTTTTTAATCATATTCCTTAAGTGTTTTTGCGCAAGAGTCAGGGTGGTTATCTTTTTTTCTCACTCTCTTATGCAGAAGAGGTTATTATAATTACAAAGATAATTGTTTGCAAAATCACTTTGTCTCCACTCGCTTGTTACAAGAAATGCGTGTTCTTTATGCTTTGCAAAAACTTTTTGGTTTTAGAAAATATATAAAAAAAACTTGGCTAAACATCATATATGTTCTTTTCTGTTTGAGTAATAGAGCTTTCATTATATGTTCTTTACTGTTTGGGGAGCACATACTGGGTATGCAAAGCATAAACTGAGATTAGACTTGTTTGCATATTATTTTGTTATTTTACAAATGAGATAAAATGGGGGATTCCTTTTCTCCAAACTATATGTTCTCCACATGATGTCCTGCTGAACATTTTCAGATGTAATACTCAAAAAAAAAACATTTTCAGATGTACCTGTCTTGCCCTTTTTCCCTCACTTCCTAATGCTCTTTTAATACATGCAGACAAATGAACTCTACCAATTGGCCTCCGTTGCTTTTTGCTTGCTTCTAGCCTGGGTAATTTTTGTTCTTATTTCATTTATTAAAGCACATTCTATTATTGCTCCAGTATGACTTTTGAGGTATATATAAGTGCAATGTGACAAATGGCAATAGTGTCAAATGCATGTCTCTGCACTGGTATAGCAGAATGTTCTCATGAAGCATGAGATGGCAATGATTTCTTCACTTAGATTGTCTTCTATACTCATGTTGTTATCACAACTTTGGTGGTGGTTCATATTTGGCATTGAGACAACTGAAGTTAGGAATTGAATAATGACCGTAGCATTGTGAGAGCTATGGATACATAATTAGTTTTATTTTTTCCTGTATGAACAAATTGTTTCATTATGCATGAGACAACGAGATAAACCCATGCTAGTTTAGGGTGAATCTGACATTAGAGGGGCAACTGTTAGTATAATGCTGAAATTTCAAAGTTCCATCCGCATCCATGCAACTACAACAAAAACCATGTAGACTGACGTAATTTTGTATTCCAGTGCAGTGACTATTGTGGATTGAGTCTTGAATTGGGGTCATTCCTTGCTGGTGCTATGATATCAACCACAGATTTTGCTCATCATACTATGGAGCAGGTGCTATTCTGAATCCAGTTCACATTGCACTTTGGTGTGACCATTTGACATTACTTTTTTTTGAGCCATTATTTGACATTACTGGAAGTCCTGAAATCAACTTTTTTTATTTTTTTAATTTTGTTTCTTTCCCTTCTTTACGTCAATAGGAGTTAGGAAGTTTCGGAAGGAATGCATTTATGTTATTACTTTGCTTGATCTCGGATTAGCATGCTTTAAGGACATTCATTTTAGTAAATCAACTCTCTTTGTATATAACTAACTTTTCTCCTTTATTTCAAGGTCGAAGCCATTCGCAATTTATTTGCGGCGCTCTTCCTTGCAAGCATTGGAATGCTCATACATGTTAAGTTCTTGTGGAATCATGTAGACATATTACTTGCAGCTGTTATACTGGTTATAATAGTGAAGAGTATTGTCGTAACTATTGTTGTAAAGGCATTTGGATACAGCATCAGAACAGCTTTTGTTGTAAGTATCTTCCGTTGGTGGTTCTCCATCAGCTTTTCACTAATCTTGAAATTTATACTCACACTTTCCTTCTTATTTGGTCAAGGTTGGGCTGTCCTTGGCTCAAATAGGAGAGTTTGCTTTTGTTCTTTTGAGCCGTGCCTCCCATCTCCATCTTATTGGGGTAATTTAACTATTTCTTTCATGTGTTTTTTTTTTAAACATATGTTCATATTTTAGAACAACTCCAGATTGCCACACATTCATGGTTACAATGTCTTAACTGTTTAAATGTTTTTCAGGGGAAAATGTATCTACTATTACTGGGAACAACTGCCCTTAGCTTGGTAATTACCTTTTTTGTCTTATACTGGGCCTTGGCTGTTAGGCATCTCTCACTTTTCTGTTAATTGTTGCAGGTAACAGCTCCTCTCATTTTCAAATTAATTCCTGTGGTCATGCACCTTGGCATCCTTATGCGTTGGTTCCCCTCAGAAAACAGTATGCAGAGTGAGGTATCCTTTACTACCCTCTTTGCTGATTTTATTCAAAGCTTGACTTTTGGACATTGTTGGCTGGAGTGGTAAAGGCGTAACGCCTATGTTCAAATTTCACGATCTAGAATATTTGACATCTTAGGTTTTGAAGAAGTGTAAAAAAAACTACTTAGTGAAATACCACATTTGTGTACGCCATTCCAGTTCTTTTTCAAATGTACACATGAATCTGAAAATAGAAGTTTTCTTATATGAAACTGGGATGTTCACTCTTAATGGCTACTACTTTTATCAGTATATTAGTCACACAAAAAAAACTTGTATCAGTATATATAAATCTAATAGTAGAGCCAACCCCATTTGTTCACTCAGTATCACTTAGTTATTAGTATTCTTTTATAACTCCCTACCTGATCATATTTCAGCTTCCATTACAGGATAAAGCGGTTATGCTTGAAACCCACAACAGATCACTCTAACATTGGCTAGCTTCAACATTCTTTTGACTGACGGTGATTTATTTGTGCATCGACTCTTTGCACATGCCGTGGAAACATTGGAGAAACAACTACACACCAATCCCTTTTTGCAGCGATATAAAAACACGAAGGGATGGGCAAAGTTAACAGCTTGGCCAGCCGTGGGGCTCTCCGTATAGCATTCTTTTGATTGGAATTTTGAGCTGTACATACTGTACATGTCGTCAAAGTAGCATACTAGGGATCTGTCCATATGAGGAAGGCGCCGATGGGCCTCGGTGTTGTATCATTGTTGCCAACTCCATCAGTCTAGGAAGCTGTAGGTAGGGATTTTGGTACCTTGTCCTCAAATGTACAATTATTGTCAGAAGAGATGACGGGAAAGTTGTATGTGATGTATTTGCTCTGCTCTTGTGACGACGAATTGACCATGGACACATGAACACATCCATCACGCTATGTATGGTAACGATTTGTTCACCGTATCGATTATTAACTCTGTTTGTACTGCCATTTGTGTGGCGAACATTATTTGCTGGAGGACAGCTTGTTAGCATTGTCCTTGGGCGCGTACCGTTTGTCGTATCCATCGGACAAGGGCAAGGTCAAGGACTGGAGGAGGTGGTTGCCATGACTCTGGATGTACTATATGATACCTGATCCTGGGTAATGCTGGGTCATGATCCAAAGTTGGTGCGGCCATTAAATCTACTTGGTCTAGCTGGAGAACAACTGGATTGAGGTAATGGCATTTTGACGCTTTGTGGTTGCTTTGGTTCAGCGGGTGCTGCCGGACACACATGCACAGCGAGCGTGCCTGGCCTTTTTGCTGCTGGGAGCTATTGCCCAGGGGCCCAGGAACTTTGGGCGGCCATGGTGCGATCTGATATGCGGCAGAGACGCGTGATCTCGAATTCTTCGATTCAGGTAACCATTTGTTCGGTAGCAAGAGTGGAATCACGATCTCAATTTTCTACCGTTTGGCACGCGAGACTGGAAAGGCGTGTCATTTCACCAAACTATTTTTGGATATTTTTTTGGCATGTCACTATTTTTAATTTATTCTTTGCTTTTCATTTCACCAAACTGTTTTGGATTTTTTTTGGCATGTCACTAAACAGTTCCATATTTTTCATTTGACCAAATTATTTCTAGAATTTTTTTGGCATGTCACTAACCAGTTCCATTTCTTCTGAATTAGCTCTACCTTTTAAGCATAGAGTTTTTTTTAGATGGTTTTTTGTATTTCACCAAACAGTTCATTTTTTTTATTTCACCAAACCGTCCCATTGTTTTTATCTCCATCTCGAGAGATTAGCTCCGCCTTTTATGCATGGTCTTCGAGATGCTGTAACAAAAGTTTACTAGTTTCACATGAACTCTAATACATGGTCTTTGAGATGGTGTAACAAAAGTTCACTAGTTTCACATTCAATACCTACTACTACTACCTCCATACCACATGAATGAACGATAGGATGGACCAATTTCTTTCAAGTCTGTTGTACAAAGTGTGTCTCTTGCACACCGTTTCATTTCACACGCAAAATAAAATACCAATATTTTCACGAGAAGACGGAACAACACCAGTCACCCGACAGCTAGGCTTTTCTACCTGCGAACACCCCACTTTGCCATGCTTCCTCCATTATGGACTCACATGCGTTCTGTACCGTTTGGCCGTGTGCAGCTAAGAACACACGATGAAGAGCTTCTTCATGAGCTCCTGAAACATCAGACAGAACATGAGCAGGGACAAAGCACTGTCATTAGCGTTTAGCAAAAGCAGTTGTGGTGTCTGCATCACACACTGACAACAATATAATAATAATAACAACTTCCGCTTGCCAATGAGAAGATGCATCCGTGGCTTGCCTGTTGCCTCAACGGCGGTGAACCAGATGTAATGGGCCCCATTCCCACAAACGATATGATATGAATTTGTCTGAATATGCTGTAGTGATGTGATACTTTTTGTATTGTTAACTAATTGATGCTAACTACTCCCTCTACCTATTAAATGAAGGTCTGATTGTTTCAGATTCACCGATGCAGACATAAACAGAGATGAATGTGAATGGTAGTAGAGAATTACCACGGAGGAGAGGCTCTTCTTCCCGACGTCAACTGGCAGAGCTTGTCCACACCTCAGTCTCCGGCTGAGCACCATAAGCTCCTCCAGTGTCGTCGCCGCGCTCCTCGGAGGGCTCCATGGATTGTTCTTCTTCAGCTCGTCCTCGTCATTGGCCACCTCCCAGCTCTTCTCTGAAGGTGCCCGGGGAAACTCAAACTGAAACTCCTGGTCCTGTGCTGAAGTATCACCACTGGAGTGGCTGTAGTCTTCTGACTCCGAAAACGAGAACCAGCCGTCACGACCGCCGGAGGAGAAGCCATCTGCCCATGCTGCAGCACCAGAGCTGTCGTTTCTGTCTGGAAAACCAAATGCTTCCAGCTCAAAACCAAGCGAGTAATCCTCCTCGCTCTCGACCAGAAATGGGTTCAGTGAGCGGGAAGATGCTGAAAAGCCACCATGATCCGGGGGGAGCACATGGAAGGGAGATGCTTCCTGCAGAGGCTTCCCAGGCTTTTCTTCCCACTGGAATGGCACGCTCACAACAAGCTTTGTCGGGGTCGGGGATGGGCATGCAAACACTACTGGCACTGGCTTGGAGATGACCCAGTCCCTCTTCGGTGCACCGGGTTTCACCTCCCAGAGAAATGGGACTGAAATCTGCTGCTTGACGCGTTCCCGAGGGTTGAATTCGGGCAGTTCAAGCTCCCCATCCATTTTTCAGATATTTGGTTTGGGCTTTGGAGATGAAATTTGTGCTGTGTTGCTGGAGATCTTGCCTGCACTGCTGGTATATGTAGGAGTGAACTTGTGGGTTAGATGAGCTGCTCCTGCATCACACTGCTCTTGTTCAACCGTTCCTTTGCTACAATTAGATAGTACCAACTCCTCTTTAAGCTCATACCATGAAGAAAAATGGTCTTCAGATCTCAGCAACTGCTCTTGCATTTGCACTTTTTTTTACATAGGTTCAACTTAGAAAGAGCCTTAGATCGAAAACCAGAAGGACAAAACCAAAGCATGGATTTGGTAATTTGACCAAAACAATCACTTATTCAGTAATAAATCTAAATACAATTTACAAATGAAGCTGCGCCACAGTAAAGAATAAAAAAAAAGAATGTGACCTTCATCTGTTGAAAAAAACAGAAAACACTTTTCCTGTTAACATCCTATTCTGCTACTATGTTCTGACAGCAGAAGATCAAGGGCTAATTCTAACGGACTCCAAGAACTGTACCACTTCTGCCATGCTAGGCCGGCTTGACGGTGTATTGGAAGTGCATACCAGACCCAATTTGAGCACTTGAACCAATTCAGCTTCGACAAATCCCCTCAGGCTACGATCAAAGCAGTCTGATGCAGTTCCATCCTCCAATATCTCTCTTACATAATCACGGAGAACCACAGCTGTAGCCACCCCAGGGCTGTCCACAGGTTTCCGCCCTGTCACGATCTCAAGCAAAACCACCCCAAAGCTAAATACATCACTCTTGTCACTATATCTCAAAGTCGGAGATGTCAGCTCCGGTGCAATGTACCCAATTGCAGTGTGAATTCTACTCAATTCAATGCTTCCTAGTATTGGCAACAGCTTCCCCAATCCATAATCAGATAGCTTAGATTCGTAATTCCCATCTAACATAATGTTGGAGGACTTGATGTTGAGGTGCAGGATCTGTGGCCGGCAATCATGGTGCAGGTAAGCAAGTGCACGGGCCGCTCCAAGTGCAATGTTGAACCTCCTTTCCCAAAACAGTTCACCTCCAGCACCTCTGCTGCTGCTCTCAGAGAAAGCATGAGGATGGTTACCGTGGAGGTGGTCATACAAGCTTCCGTTGGCCATAAATTCCGACAGAAGCAACTGCATCGAGGATGACCAGTAGTAACCCTGAAAGGCAACCAGATTGGGGTGCCTGAGATTACCAAGCTGGCTCATCTCTTGCTCAAACTCATCCTGGCCTCTCACCCTCCCTAGTGTCTCCAGTTTCTTCACAGCAATGGATAGGCCGTTTTCAAAAGTGGCCTTGTACACGGTACCAATTGATCCACCACCAATGAGACAGTCTTTATCAAGTAGCGCCTTAGTTCCAGTTTCCCAATCTTGGTACCTTGAAGGCAAGCTCTTGCTGAAAAGCACCAATTTTCCAATGATGGCATTTGAGCCTGGAGATGCAACTGGAGGGGTGCTCTCGGACACAAGAACCTCTTCCTCTTCCTTACTGTTGTCCTCATCTGTACTCTTACGTGTATAAGCCTTGATGTTTAACGCACAAACAATGCATATTCCAATAAGTATGAGGGCTGCAGCAACAATGGCGATTATGACAGGCACACCCAGTCGTTTCCGGTGCTTCGTCCCAGCCCCACATTTAATGGGCAATGGAGAACCACATAGCAACTGGTTGCCCATGTATGCAGTGTAATCAAATTTCTGCAAGACTGGCTCAGAAGGGATCATGCCAGATAGGTTATTGAAGGACACGTTGAAATGTGTCAGGTTAGAGAGGTTCCCAAGCTCTGGAGGGATTGGCCCAGCCAGTTGATTCTCTGAGAGGTCTAGAAGATCAAGGTTTGTGAGCTGCCCAAGTGTGACAGGAATACCGCCATCAAGCTGGTTCCTGTGGAGATCAAGCATCTTGAGGTAGGTTAAGTTGTTGAGTGTGCCTGGGATAGCTCCTTGAAGTTTGTTGCCGGACAGGTTCCTGTGTTAATTGATGTGATTTAGCTACTAGTCAGTAAATACACAGAAACATTGTTTGTTTGTTACCAGAAGCGAATTGCAGAAGTGCAAGTACTGAACAAACACTTACAGTTCAAGCAAGAATTGGCACTGGCTGAGGGATCCTGGAATCTCTCCTGTGAGAGCAAGGCTTGCAAGGTCGAGTGTGACAAGCATCTCCATGCCACCAAGTTCAGCTGGAATCGAGCCTGAAATGCCGGGATTGCCCGCGAGCCGGAGCACGGACAGCGACCGCAGTGTCCCAATCACAGGCGGTACAGCTCCAGCAAGAGCATTCGCCCCCAAATCCAAAACCCTCAGGCCGCGGCAATTCACCACGCTCTCCGGCACCGGCCCCGTGAGCCGGTTGCCGGACGCGTCCAAGTAGGAAAATCTGGCGCCGCAGGTTGCAATGCTGGGGATTTCGCCTTCAAAGGCGTTGGAGGAGACATTGAAGTAGGTGATGTTTACCGAGGCGAGGAGAGCAAAGGGCGCGGCTCCGGAGAAGTTGTTGCTGCCGACGTCGAAGAGGTCAATGCTGGCGCAGGAGGCGAGCTTGCCGGCTAAGTCCCCGGAGAGCGCGTTGCTCCGGACGGAGATGTAGTTCATCTCCGGCGGCGCGCAGACCCGGTCGGGGAACTCGCCGGAGAGTCGGTTGTAGGAGAAGTCGAAGCCGGCGAGGCGCTCGCAGTTGGCAATGCCGGGCGGGACGGGGCCCGTGAGGTCGTTGTGCGCGAGCGAGACGTAGCGGAGGCGGAGGCAGGCGTCGAAGAGCGCGGCGGGGATCCGGCCGCCGAAGCGGTTGTAGGAGAGGTCGAGCAGGCGCAGCCACGGGAAGGCGCCGAGGAACGGCGGGATCTCGCCGTCCAGCGCGTTCCGGCTGAGGTTGAGCTTGCGGAGCGTGGGCGCGAGCGCGCGGAGGCTCGAGGGCACGCCGCCCGTCAGCGCGTTGCCGAAGAGCGAGACGGACTCGAGCGCCGGGAGCCGCGCGAGGGAGGGCGTCAGCGTGCCCGCCAGCCCCGCGCCGTGGATGCGCAGCCGTGTCACGGCGCCCGTGGACGCGTCGCAGGTGACGCCGAGGAAGTTGCAGGGATCACCCGTGGGCGTCCAAGTCGCCAGCACGCCGTTCGGGTCCCCCGTCACCGCCGCCTTGAAGTCCAGCAGCGCCCGCCGCTCCGCGTCCGTCGCCGCGCCGGCGCGCTGGCACTGGCAATGCAGCAGGAGAAGAAGAAGCGCGGTAGGCAGAAGAACCGCCGCCGAAGCGGCAGGCGTGACCCGGGAGCGGCGCGTCATGGCGACAGAGGCAGGCCGCGCTGTGCCAGCGCACGCAGCCGCAGCGGCATTAGCACGCACGACCAGCTCGGCCGCGGTGGCCGCTGGCGCTCTACTAGTAGGCGGAGGCCGGAGCAGTAGAGTAGTTTAAGCAAGCCGTTAACTGGCAGCCACGGCGCCGAGTAAAGCGAGTATGGTGCGTCCGGTTCCAGTACCACACCACGCCAATCGTCCATGCGAGCGGCCGGCCGCCTCGCTAGCCGCCGCGACGCACTGGCCGAGTTCTCGTGTCGCGCGCGGGCCGCGTGGGACGTTTTGCCTTGACGTTGTCGCACCAACCGGATGTGCGTTGGTCGCCCGGCGGCCCGTGGCAGGGCAGGTCGGGTCGGGAGGAATTCGGGCGGTAGACGGAAAAGGAGAGTGCGTGGCTTTCCGGGTTAGGGATCTGCCGGCCCGGCGTGATCGGAGCATTTCCGTTCAGATCAGGGCGGGCGGCACAGTTTGGTGGGGCGCTGGTGGGCGCCGCCGGGGCCGAGCCGATTGGGGGGATGGGCGTGCCTGCGTGGGCGCGGTGGGCGGGACGAGGAGTTTTGCCAGTTTGCCTCCCCCAACGCCGCCGTCCGCCACCCCAGGTTGGGTGCATTGGCAGTGGCCGCCGGGATCCGGCACGGCGACTTGCCCGTTGCGTGCGCCTACGGGCCACGGAATGGACTCCATTCAAGGCCGCGCGCTGTACAACTACGTGCTCGTACAGTGCAAACTACGGAGACGCGTGTCGCCCATGAATGCGCGACTACGTCACTCACGCCACGTCCGTGCAGCCGTGCAGCGTCCGTATCGTCCTGCTCCGCTCCACCGTACCTGTACTGACGCACGCCGGTTGCAGTGGTGGGTGAGAACAGGAGTACGGCGCAGGCACGGCCGGAAGGACTGACGGCGGTTGATGAGAACCGAACTGTGTGTGTGTACGGGCCACCAAATTGTTCTTTTTGGCCAAGACATCAAATACTCCTGTACTAGGCGATTTGGAAACACTATAGCACGCCTGTTGTGCTCCTTTTTAGCCAATGCGTCTTGGAGTTGGTGTGCCTTTTGGTCGGCAATGATTCGTATTCATAGACGTGCTCGCGGGTGCCAAATCATACCGCGCCATTGTCATATATCTTTGCGAATTGTGACCGAGGTTCCACGAGCAAATATAAAATAAGAACAAATGCGGAGCGAATTTTGAATGCCCAGGTCTCTATCAAAGTTTGACACCTTGACAGCTCCTCGAGGAGGTCCTTGATTATAGGTGGAAAGAGTCGCGTGGATACAAACTCCGATGTATTGCCGCATGATCTTAAAAAACTTGGACAAGGTTTCTTCCCTTTCTTCTTTTTCATGTCCTATTGTGATAATTATTTGTGTTTTCAAATATTTCATGTATTTATTGTTCATTAATTCATTTTTCAGCTTTCAGATTCTTCTAATTGTTTGGTTTTAGCTTTCTCTAACAATAAAGTTTAGACCACCTCACCTAACTTAAACAGCACAAGTAACTAAAGTGGTCTAAAGTTTTATAGTCCTAAACATTAGTCAACTAAACTTTATATGTGAGAATCAAACTGGCTTATTATTTTTTTTTTGTGCGTGTGTGTATTTGACTGCTCAAAAACTTTTGATGATGTAATTTTCTCTTAATAATAATTTTTTATGCTAGTGTAATAAATTGGGTGCTCATAATATAACTCACTATGATAGAAGTGGAACATCATTTACTTACATTGGTATATATTCATTTTTTATGTCTCACATGCACAGAGAAACAAAAATAGGATGCAGGGGACAACACACAAAAATTATCAGAACAAAACATAGTATTTAGACGACTTTGACATGCTTATATTATAGAATATCGTGAATATAGTAGTAGAGACTAATGGAAAGCTGAGGTGGCCATGTGAGCTGCCCGTCTGTCACTGATAAAAATAAAATAGAGTATCGAGTATGGCTTGACTTGGGCCTTCGACGTTTTATGGGCTGGCCCAGCTACTACCTAAGTCTAACGGAATGTCTAAGGTTCAGATTACATTGAGTCAACGTTACATTGAGTCGGGAAACGAGATGGCTATAGACTCTTGGGTCTCATTTCCATTTTTTTATTTTTTACAGAGCGCAGAACTTTATTTTAACAATAAAGCTTTCTTCATCTTTAAAAAGGGATTAAATCTTATGGAGCTTTTATTTTTTATTACTGGAATTATCAGTTCCATGCCACATATCCATCTTGCAAGATGCCAGATTCACGTGTCACAAGCGAAGCAGGCCGCCGGCCCGCCATCTATCGATCTCCCGTGATGCCAGTTACGTTTCGGTTGGTTTCAGAAAAAAAAGAAAAAAGCTTACGTTTTCGGTTCAATCTCCATCGCCTCGGCCATGTAGCGCGCTTCCTTCCTCGACACACTACTACACTCGGACCCGGTCCGGTCCTCTCCCAAGATTCGCACGGGCCCAGCCGGTCCGTCCGAGCATCACCCGCGCAAATCGCCAGGATTTATACCCGGGCCCCCGCGTTCGCACCATCAACTCCACAGCCCGCGCACTCGACAGGAGAGAGACAGGACTCGCCGCGCGCCGTGCCCGTGCCCGTGCCCGTGCCCGTGCGTGAGCGTGGCGCCGTCCACCAAACTGCTTCCACTTCCAGTCCCCCACCTGCCAGTTCCCTCCCGTCCCGTCCGCTTCCCGCTCGGCCGCTCCTCCTCCCCGCCACGGCGCGCGCCTCGGCAGCGGGACGCGGGGCCGCCCTCCGCGCGCGCGTGATGGCGCCGGATCCGTGCGCCGCCGACGTCGTGGTGACGCCCAAGACGGCGGCCAAGGACGAGGCGTCCTGCTCCGTGGCCACGGCCTCGCCGCCCAAGATCACCCCCGACGAGATCCGCGCGGTGGCGCGCAAGTTCGCGGACCAGCCTATCCAGGAGACGGAACCCGGCGTCTGGGCCGTCCTCACCGCCATCTCCAAGAAGGCCCGCCTCCGGCCCCAGGTTCTTTTCCCCATTACCCTCCCGTAAACCCTAACCCTAAAACCCTAGCATTGCCAGTGTTGCTTACCCTCTCCATCCTATTGTCATCATTAATATGTTTCAATTCATGGTCTACTACTGATGTTGTAACTTGGCCTTGCTTAATATTTCCTTCACCCATCTGATTGGAGTTCTATGAATCGACTGAAGGGGATGAACATTCTTTTGAGTGCTGACGAGCACTGCCTAGGACGCACTGTTGAGGAGCGGTTTCAGATTCTTGCCCATCAGATAAGTGGGAAGCATTGCACGATATACAGGGACACTGTCATAGGGGAGCTGGACCGCCACGAGCCCGTGCCTGTTTTCCTCAAGGACACAAGGTTTGGTTTCTCTTCTTATGGATCATTCGATATCCGTCAGTTTCATTTTCTTTTCCTACATTTGTTGAACTGATCTCTGGTGCAGCTCAAATGGCACATACATTAACTGGACAAGGCTCAGGAAAAATTCACCCCCGGTGAAGCTTAATCATGGCGACCTTATATCATTATCATCAGCTCCTCATGATGGTAAGATCCAGATCCTATGAATAACTCTGATTCATTCATACTGGGTTCACTACGGTAGGTATTCATTTGCTAGCACTGTGTGTTGTTCTCTGTGTTCAATTCATCATAATGTTTCTGTGTTATCACTGTTGTCTTGTGATTTATGTTGCAAATCTTCTATTCAAGTTGTATGTGGCTTTTTGCTTTTGCAGATAAATCTTTTGTATTTGTCTACCGGGAAGTTAATGCAGTCAGTTCTGTAGAGAATGGGGCTCCCATTCTTAAAAGGAAGTCAGGTGAGCAGTTTTCTATCTTATTGTTTGGTGATCAGGACTACTCCCTCTGTCCAAAAAGAATGCAATTGTAGGTTTGGGACAAGTCAAACTTCCTCAAGTTTGACCAAGTTTACAGAAAATAATATAAATATTTGTATTTTCAAAGTAGGTTTACTATGAAAATATATTCTATCATTAATCTAATGATACTTATTCAGCATCATAAATATTAGTACTTTCTGGTATAAATTTGGTCAAACTTGAATTTGTTTGACTACTTGGGAAGGGAGAATTGAATTCTATTTGGGACAGAGGCAGTATGTTACAAGTTTTGATAGTTATCATGGTTTGATGGTCACGCTTACAAGTTTTGATATGTGACGCACTGCTATTTTGTTTGATCCTGAAGAGGAGGGTGTTTCTAGAAGCAAGAGGCTAAAGGGTCTTGGTATTGGTTCTCCTGATGGTCCTGTTTCACTAGACGATGTCCGAAGACTTGAAAAATCTAATGCTGTAAGTTGGCTCCTTTGATATCACAGTAACTTTGTGTTCATAATTTACTAACTTAGTAGCTTATAAACTGATTCAGGATCTCAGGGAACAACTTGAGGCACATGTTGTGACAATTGAGACTTTGAGGACTGAAATAAAAATGGCCCAAGTGCAGCATGGAAAGGTATATTACTTCCATGTCCCTCCCCTGTTTTTTGCATGACATGTTTTGTCCTCTTTTGTCTTGGTGTTATCACTCTCCTAGCATAAATAATTCTGCCTCTTGTATTTCATGGCCAATGTCACTTCTAAATCCTAATATTAGTCTACTTGATGATGATGTTCAACCATTGTTTGTCACTGTGCAGAATTCAATATACCTTGATAAGTTAATTGTATATTCAATCAAGTACCTATTTATCTGTGAGAAAATAACCATTCCCTTTTATGTTAGAGTTCCTCTTTTGTTGTCATTGATTAGGCTTATGTACTTGTACTCGTCAGTTATGATGTCTCGTTTCTTTTTGTATAATGCTATAAGTGAAATTTTGCAAATCTTGTGCTGTAGGAACTTGATGAGTTGAGAGAAGCGACGTCGAGTTCTTATCTTGATCAAACTAAATCTCTTCGGTCAGCACTTGAGGAGAAACAGAAGCAAATAGATTCACTCAGTACATCAAATACCGAGTTACATAACTCTATAAAAGATCTGGATGAAAGGCTTAGCGCATCTAAACAATCACGTGCAGATGCTGATGAGATAATTTCAAGGTATTCTGCATTTCCGTGAGATTAACTTGTTAACATTTGACAAGAACACAAAGAATCTCCACTTCTTTCCATGCATCATTTAATATTACATGAGGATCTCATATCTTTGAAATTTGATACATTTCCAGCCAGAAAGCAATCATATGCGAGCTTGAGGGACAGCTAAGTGAGGAGCGAAACTTAAGAAGAGAAGAGCGTGATAAGGCTGCACATGACTTGAAATCTGCATTGCATAAAGTGCAAGCTGAGGCTCAAGAAGAAATTAAGAAACAGGCAGAGTCTTACCTTAGACAACAAAGGGAACAGAAAGAAGTTATTAGCAAGCTTCAGGTTATACTTAACTCCAGTTAGTCTGATCATGAACTCGTGTTTTTTTTTCACATCATGTATGTAATAACCTTACACTCCTGGTTTCAGGAATCAGAAAAAGAAACCCGTTTGCTTGTGGAAACTTTGAGGTCCAAGCTGGTATGCTATTTCACAATGACTCCTTTGAGTCGACCATTCTGTTACTGCACTACAATTATTTGTTCTTTGTTCTTATGCAGGAAGATGCTCGAGATAATCTTGTAACATCCGAGAAAAAAGTAAGAGAGCTGGAAGCTCAGCTTCAGGACGAGCAGCAAGTATCAGCCAACAATCGAAAGGTACCAAGCAGTGTGCATGGTAGACTTAAGTAATTACATCTTATTATTTTTTTGTTCAATGTATTTTAGTTGCTGATAATATCTTACCCCCTTCTGCACCCTTGTGATTGCAGAAATCAGAAAATCTGGAAACTGAATTGAGAAAACTGAAGAAGGAACTTGAGAATGAGAAGGTAAAAATGTTCCAGTGAAATGAGCATGCCTAGAAGGTTGTTTCTCCATTACTTACAAGCTGACAAGGCATATCCCTTTGTTAGCAGGCTGCTCGAGAAGAAGCATGGGCAAAGGTCTCAGCGCTTGAGCTTGAAATAGCTGCAACAATTAGAGAACTATCAATTGAGAAACAGAGGTATCAAGGAGCTAGAGAACGGATTATTCTACGGTAATGATCATGTTTTATTCTTATATAGACACATTTAAAACCCCAAGTGTGTGCACTACTAGTTACGTGTAACCCTTTTCTATTTCCCCCTATGGTGCTTATCACAGGGAGACTCAGCTACGTGCTTTCTATTCAACTACAGAAGAAATCTCTTCTCTGTTTGCGAAACAGCAGGAACAGCTGAAAGCTATGCAGAGAACTTTGGAGGATGAAGAGAACTATGAGAGCACCTTAATGAGTGTAGATCTCAATAAAGTTCCTCTAGACAACATAGCCAGTGATAATGCTTGTATGAAGCCAGTAAACTGCTCAAAAAATACCATGGGTGCTTCACCAGAAAATACTCAGGTAACTGAACATAGTTCCAGTGAGGAAGATGCCAACATGACTGAGCAGCACGATGATGACGGTACTGCCGATGGTGGCAGCACTCAAGGTCTAGAATGCACCAGTCCAGAAAGGTCAGAGGAGAGAAAGTTGGGTTTTCGTGGTAATCCCATTTCTACAGCTCCTGAGAAGGAGGTAACAGATACTGAGCAAGTTCCTGAGACAGAAAGCCAAGCTGGTAATGTTGGCTGTGATGACCAAAGATGTGACAATATGGGAGGAGAGACTATGCCGCTAGAGGATGAAGTGCTTCCAGAGAACAAGGAACCTACTGCGTTGCTCAAAGATGCAGGGCAGCCACAAGCAAATGTGGTTCCTATTCCAATCACCGATGATGGCTCTGATCACCGTTCCGAAGAAAAACATGTGGGTGCTTGCTCTGAGAGCAAACAGGAGGACACACATGTTGGAGCTATCAGAACGGCTGATCTGTTGGCCTCAGAAGATGCTGGGAGCTGGGCAGTGGAAACAGCTCCATCTGGCAATGGGGAGAACGAATCTCCAAGGAGCTTGGGAGATGCTGACGATGCTACAGAGCAAGACAAAGATGGAGGTGCAACTGATGCTTTGTTAACTATGGTGAACTCAGAGGGCCAAGCGGCTGGGAGCCAGAATAATGTTGAGCATGCCAGTTCCAAAAGAACCGATGATCATCGTGTTCTTAGTGCCATGATTGGAATTGTTGACCCTGAATTCAGGAAGCAAATGTCCAGAAGTGGAGTTGGAAATGAGGATCCGATGTCTGACGCTGAGACGGATGAAGGCATCGGAGAAGGTGATTCAGATTCAGGTTCAGATGGCAGTGACAGCGAGGAGGCTATGGTTGAGGATTCTGTTGGGTAGCTTAAACGGAATGGACTGTTCATTGTAAATATCTCAATTCGTTTGTGTACCTTTCGTTGTACGAGCTTGTATTATGCGTAGCATAAGCCCCTATGATGTGTATTTGTTCTTTATTCGCTGAGTGTCTTCAGCAGCTCGTTGTGTTGTACGAAATCGAGGCCTGTTGGTCTTCAACACAAATAAAGATATGTACTTGGCTCAGTTCCAAATTACAAAACATTTTGGTCTTTTATACACATTGTTTTTACTATAAATCTAGACAGTGTATATATAGCATTAAAAAAATACATCATCTTGTAATATGGAATGGGTGGACTTCCGTTCATTTTTACTCTCTAGGACTGGGAGATGCTGTACCTTTCAATTGAGGTGTGGGTAAGCATCTGTATCGATCCTAAGGTATGAAAGTGCACTTATAAGAAAAAAGGTGTTAAAGCGCAAAAGAAATAAACACTACTAGCATAAAAGAATATTAATCGGCTACAATTTGATCAGTTTGGTAACTCAAGCAACTGTGCCATCCAAAGAATAAATAAACAGGTACTATCCCAACCAAAAAAAAGGAACAAATAAACAGGTACAAGAAGCAGGTTCATGACCTGGAAAAATGCACGGTGCTTATTAACGACATTTAAACCAATGAGTTAGGAAATGAAATAGTTTCAGTTCATCTAAGCCGATCTTTTCCCCCTGATCGCCCAGCGGTGGATAATGGCTGACAGAGATCAATCCTTGGATTCATGCTTCTGCACTGCGCCATTCTGCTGCGCCTGCGCCTGCTGCAGCTGGTAGAATGGTATCCGCGTCGCCTGCTGCTGCTGCTGCTGCTGCTGATGCAGTTGAAACATTTGCTCCTGAACGCTGATTTGGATCTGCTGATTGTTGGACGAGCAAGAATCCCCGAGCTCTGCAGTCGCGATTTTCAGGCGTTGGACCTCGGTTGTCAGTGCCTCATTCAATGCTGTTCAACAAGAAAACAAAATGTGAGATTGACCTCCCAAAAAAAAAACATAGACAATTCAATTAACCTGTCAATTTCCCATGTTGCTACCACTTAAACTCTATAGCAGCTGACATATGTTCCCTCAAAGCACATGTTTATTACGCTAGCCTGCCTGAGCCTGCAGCAATTTTTTAGAGCACATATGCTCCTACTCCTACATGGTAGACACAAACGTCGGCAGAGGAAACACATACTTTATCTGACGAAAGGGTGTGAGATTAAACAAAACACGAGCAAATCTTGGTTCCCAGATGATGGTTTGCACATCTTCCTAGACTCCAGTAGCAGTACTACATGCTAACGACTAACGGTATTGCGCGAGAGATCGCATAGAAAAGCAGCCAACCACCAACCAACAACCCGGCTGCCTCCAAATGCCAATACGAGCTCTCCTCACCCACGATTCAGACTTTCAGAGCCGTGGGCACACGAACTGGGCCGGACAAGCCAACATGTCAACGTCAACTTCAATAGAGTTTCTTCTGCTAACTTATCCAAGACTCCTATCTAGCATGCTACTCCTAGTGCCTAGCACACCGGCCGGACGTTGAAGAACACAACAAGGAAGAAGAAAGTGTGTACAAGGAAGAACAAGGTGTGTAGTGCAGGTGAGATCAGATGAGGAGACGTACCGTCACGCAGCTGCGCCTGCTGCTCCATGGCCTGCAGCCGGAACTTGAGCTCGTTGTTCTGCGTCGCGATCCCTGCGGAGTCCCTCTGTGAAGGCAAAAGAAAATTGCGATTTGAGCCACACGATCAATAGGATAGGCACGAATTCTCTGGAAATTTCGCTGCAATTCAAAATGCGTTGGAAACTAAGTGTAGTGAGGACAGCATAGGCACCTGAAGAAGCGTGAGCTGGGCGGAGAGAGTTGTGGCCTCCGTCTGCAGGATCTGCACCTTCTTCTCCAGCTCCGCAATGTATCGCATCTTCCGCTCCTTGGACCGCGCTGCCGACTGCCTGTTGGCCAGCACCCTAGCAATAGCAAGCCAAGAACCACAGCTCGATCAGTCCAAAGTTAAACATTTTGCAAGATCGATGGATCCAACGAACGTAGTAGTAAGAACAATGGAGAGCCACGAGCAAGAGCTCAAAGATTTAAGACGAAAGGCATTGAGTAAGTAGTGGTAATAGTTTAGCTACCTCTTGACGCGCTTGGGGTCGGCGAGCGCCATCTCGGCCAGCTTTTCGTCGGCCACGATCTTCTTCATCTCGACGGGGGTGAACTCGCCGCTGCCGAACTCGAGGCTGAACCTGTTGGGCCCCGGAATGACGCCGTTGGCGGCGCCCGTCGCGCCGGCGGAGAAGTTGAGCTTGCCGATGAGGCTGTCCATGGACAGGCTCCTGGCGTGGCGCGCGAAGGGCGCGCCGGCACCGGCCGGCTCCCCCGCGGCGGTCCTCTTGAGCCCCTCCAGCCTGTCGGCTGCGGCGGCGGCGGCGGCAGCGGCGTCGGTCCAGAGGCGGATCCCGCCGGCGCGGCTGTCGGCGGCGCACTCTTCCGACTCGTTCTCGCTGCTGTCGGCGCCGTTGGTCTTCATGCTGCTCCCGCGGCTGTCCCCGTCGTCGTGGCGGTCGTCGGAGGAGTTGAGCCCGTCCAGCCCCTCCAGGTTGAGGTACGCGTTGAACAGGTCGTCGTCGCCGCCGCCCCAGCCGGCCTCCACCTTGGGCGGCGGGAGGTGGTGGTGGCCGTGGCCGGACGCCGCCGGCTGGAAGTAGCCGAACGGGACGTCGCTGCGGGAGCGCCGGTGCGCCTTGCGCGGGCCCTGCTGCTGCTGCGCCGCGGGGTCGAAGACGGCCTCCATGCACACGTCCCCGCGATGCCGCTGGGCCGCGAACGCCTGCGGCGGCGTCGGCGTCGGCGTCAGCGGAAGACCCGGCGGCCTGGCCAGCTTGTTGGCGCTGCCCTGCTCGGGCATGAACTGCGCCATCGGCAGCGACGACATCCCCAGCGCCTGCTGCATCATCGCTGCCGCGTCGCCGACGCCGTTCATGCTGGCTCTCTGGCCGCGGAATGGAATGCGGGGTCGGGTCTCTGGGTCGCGCGGGCGCTTTTAAGGGTATATTTAATCGCCGTTTGGTGACGGGCGGGGACGGCGGTGTGGGGTTGGCCGTACGTTGCCGTGCCGCTCCAAGCAGCCAGGCTAGTACTGTTTCTTCGTCGCGCGCGTCTCGGACTCGGCGTGCCTGTTCGGCCTGTCCTGGCCTCGTCTCGTCTCGTCTCGTGCTTCCTTGGTGCGCTCGCCTGGGCCTCGCTACGCGCCACTCGACGGACCTGTGCGTGCCGCGTTCGGCAGCCTTAACCTAGCACCGCATGCTGTTTAGAGCCGGCAGGGCCGGGCAACTGGGCAAGAACGTCGTGCGCGTAGTATGTGCATCGACCTCGTACATGCTGTCGTCCTGTTGTCAGGACGTGGTGCATTGATGACGGTTTGAACATACTGGCGTACGTACGAAACAGCACCTTCTGCTGGACCGGACGGTGGCTAGCGGTGCCGCTGTAGGTGACGCTTCATGGGATGGGATCATGGGACGATGTGGTGCAGGAATGGCTCTCGATAACTCACTGTTTCTGCAACGTCGACCACAGTGGCTAGCTAGCACGAGGGGACACTGGATACGTGCCAGCTAAGGCTCCATGAGGTTGAGGAGGGTATTTCGGTCATTGTTCCACCTATTAGTGGCTTTATTCGTTCAGCTAATGAGATAACTGTTAGTGGGGTGATTCACTAACAATTAGCTGCGCTATTAGCTAAACTAGTTTTGGGTCGATCCAGATGACGTACATGTGGCGCTGCTAGCTGTGCTAGGAGTAGAACGTTAGATGTTATCTGTCACCACGCGTCTGGCATTTCAGTTGTCAATGCGTGAATCGAAAGGACGACTTAGGTTGAAATGGGTAGCTTTTTCTGCAAGTGGACCGTTGGATCCAGGATGTCAAGTACGCTCGGTTGTTTTTCTCGTGTTGTTCAACATGGTTAGACATTTAAAGAAAAAAAAAACTTAACATGGTTAGACTTGCTAATTTGTGGGCAAGGTGTTTTGGCTCACTTCATTTGGAAAGAAAAATTAACAAAAAATAATTACTCTTATATGGCATTTGGTATTCTGATACATTTTAAGAAGTTTTCGGTTGATCTATTGACCTAAAATATGTGAAACTTCTAGCTATGCTAGTAGTAGAGCGTTACGTGTTAGCTGTCACCTAACGACTGCCAGTTTCGTCTCGCAAGGGCGACCAATTTCACTAGTAGCTGGAATTAGTGGCCTTCTCTGCTAACAAACCATTGGATCCAGCGTGTCAGGGCACACTTGGTTGTTTTGCCCATCCAGATATTCTCGTCTCACCTGACACTCTTAGACCTACCAACTTGGGAGAGTAGTTTTTGCTCACTCGAGGTAGAAAAAAAAATATTACTCTTAGGTGGAATTTTCTATTTTGTTATATTTTAACAAGTTTTGTGTCTATCTGATGGCCAACATATATAGACTGCTAATTATGCTAGTAATAGAGCGTCACGTGTTATCTGTCACGTCGTGACTGCAAGTCTGGTTGAACATGTGAATCACAAGGATGACCAAGTTCACTAGTAGCTGGAATTGGAGGCTTTCTTTGCCAGCAGAGCATTAATAGAATTTAGCATGTCAGGTGCATTTGGTTGATTTCCCCATTCGGTTAGCCTCGTCTCGCACTCTCGCTTGTCATGACTAGACTTATCAGCTTGAGAAAGTAACTTTTGCTCACTTGAGTCGGAAAGAAAAAATCATTAACAAAAAACTAATTATTGTTACATGGCATTTGCTATTCTGGTATATTTTTAACAAGTTTTTGGCCTCCGATGACAAAAATATGTGAGACCACTAGCTATGCTAATAGTAGAGCGTTATGTGTTATCTGTCACCTCGCGATTGCCAGTTTGGTTCGACACGTGCATTGTAGGAACAACCAAGTTCACGAGTAGCTGGAATCAATTTATTTTTCTTCCAGTAGACCATTGGATCTAGCGTGTCAGGCATATTTGGTTGTTTTGCTCATCCAGCCAGTATCATCTCCCTCAGCATGGCTAGACTTGCTAGGGTGAGTGAGTAGTTTTAGCTCAATTGAGTTGGAAAGAACAATTATTAAAAAGTAATTAAAGATAGAATTAGGCTATTCTGGTTTGTTTTAAGAAGATTCAGGTAGACTTATGACCCAAGACATGTGGGATTGCTAGCTATGACAACAGTAGAGTGTTTACATGTTATTTGTCACCTTGTGACTTTTCGGTTTAACATGTGAATCGCAGGAACTACCATGGCTGATAAAACGACTGATGATGTTTTCTTGCGAGAAAAAACATTACACCGCGGGGCTGGTAAGTTCAAGCGAAGAAATATGATATAATGTTTTTCTCTCATAATTAAACAGCATCACTCGTAGAAAACTGTTAGCGGAAAATTACTAGGAGCTAATCGGTGGCTTTCTCTCTCAGATTGTTGTTAGGCCCAGCATGCTTGGGCATGTTTGGCGGTTTTGCCCATACAACCATTCTCATCTTGCTCGGCAAGACTAGACTTGACAAGCTCTCGAGAGCAGTTTTGGCTCACTTCGTGGAAAAAAAAAGAAGGAAAACCTTGGAATACCGAAAGCCGAGGGAGGCCGCAAAACTAACAAATAGCAACCGGCAAGGCTACCTGATTATGAGGTTCGCGTACGGCGAGAAGTCAGAACTTACCTTTCTCGATCGGTAACCAGCAGTTATGAATTCAAAGTTTTATAAACTCACTTTTTTTTTTAAAAAAAAAAAAACTGATTGCACGAAAAGGTTATGATTGGCAAGGATCCTTCCGGAAAAGTGATGCATGCAAAGGCAGCATTTTTAAAAATCTAATCTAACCCACGATTTTCTTTAACCCCAGCTGCAGATCATGTGTTCTCCGATACGGGACCTTGCTTTAACCTTTAGCTTTGTTGATTGGTCGGAGTATCAGGTGCTGTGCGATGCGATCCTTTTGTTCGATTCCCAAACAACACCGATCGAGGAGCGTTTTTTGAAGTAAAAAGGGCACCAATTCGATATGCCCGGGCGGCCCCAAACTTTGCAGGTCCGTCTGCCCGCTGGCAAGTGGCGACGTGGTATTTTGAATTGAACCTACTACTATAATGTCACAGCATTCAGACTTGGAACGGGAGCGGGAGCAAGGCAAAGCCACGGCACGTCACGTGCCCTGCCCTGCGCACCTGCCATGTGTGTGCACTGCAGAGGCAGAGACTAGTGGCTCTGTCTGGGCGTCTGCACCTGCAGTCCTTTGTGAAACCAAGGACAGGGGAATTGGAGGCAACTGCAGGCCGCAGCAGGCAGCAGCCCTGGCGGTGCCACATGGGCATGGATGGCAAAGCCACGGGGAAGCTACTGTAGCTCGTAGGCGAAGCCGGCTCGTCTCGCGTCGCCTTCTGGTTGAAAAAGCGGAAAAAGCCAAGCCAAAAGCCCATGAAAAAGCGGCTTGGAGAAACCGTGTGGGGACCACGGGAGTCATGCGGCGCGAGGGAGTAGAAACAAAGCAGCAGCAGCAGGGCACCACCACCGTCGCCGCTCGCAGCGCCCGCACGGATAGGTTCCTGGCGCGGCACATGGAGGGGCCGAGGGGCGCGATCGCGGCCGTCCGTCCGTGGCGAGGAGTCCACGACACGACACGGAATGATGCCCGTGGATCGTGACGCCTCCGTCCGTGGCCGTGCGCGCAAGTCGTGGGTGAATATGGATATTCTAGAGGGGGGTGGTGGTGCCGATCACATCGCCACTTTTGTAAGACGTGCTCGCCGTGCCGCGCCGCCCCGTACGTTGAGCGCGAGGTGCGTCGGCAGGGCTGCGGGCTCGGTTCGATCGCCGCTCGCTTTGTCTCCACTTGTCCGCCTCGGCGAATCGGGCGGACCTGGGCCCAACGGCCATTCTTATGGGACGACGACGGGACTAGCTTGCCGGGTCCAAGGTCAAAGCGATCGACCAATTTAAACCAGGCCGATGCGACGACGAAAACGCTGTTCCTGCGTCACTGCTTGGGCATTGCGCGGTGCAGAGCAGAGCGGCGGCAGGCCAGAGTATAGCCAAGCTTTGTGTTCACTACCTATGGTGCACACCAGCTGCCACCGCAACCATGCATAGCATAGCATTTGCGCCTGGAACGGCAGACAGACAGGCATGATGACCTGATCCCCGCCGGCCGGAGAATGATTCATGCAACTTGTGTGCTTTTGGCAGCAGCGATGCGTCCAGACACCAGACACGGGACATCCAGTCGACAGAAGCAAGCCGATCAGATCAGGTAGTACTGCGCGTCAAGCATCATCACAGGCAACAAGCCCGTAGCGAAGGATCGGAGGAACGTACTACTAGAGTACAACGCGGCTCGCGTATGGACGGGCGTGGCCCGGATAGATGCGCCCTGACGGTGACGGACCACACAAGGCACGGACGCGTACGGCCACCACCTGCGGTGCCGTGCCCATCTGCTCGTGCCCCGGGACCAGGAGTCGGGTTCGGTGAGCGAGCGAGCGAGCGAGGCCGCCGATCCATCGGCGTCGTCCCCCGTGAGAGGCCTAGGCCTTGATATGGCAATGGCATACACCGCTGCTATGGCTGGCCAGCCCTCCGATCCCACTGCAGTAACAGTTGCACCACCAAGGAATTACTGCTGCTGCCAGCCTACCGTGCCATTGACTGCTCCTGTCGCGCTGCCAGGAGCTCGCTATATA
>CM041628.1:93088694-93177373 GCA_023333625.1 Bothriochloa decipiens
GATGAAAAATCTGAATTACATCCTTTAATTACAGATTAGTTACAAACGTGTGTTTTATGATCTCTAGGCACTAGTTGATAGATGTCAACAAAAACCATGAATATGCTAGTTCTTCAAAGGAAGTGTCTAAGAACTCATAGTCAAATACCATAGTGCATATTCAGACCAGTAAGTAACAAGAAATCTTAAAGCGCATACTATGCAACAGGTAGAGATCTAGCAAAGATCTCGACGTTATACACGCAGTATATACATACTGTACAATCTAGTAGCCCTAACTAGGTTAAACGTGGCTTCCAAGTAGCTAGCAAACTGGTGGCTGCGCTAATAGCTAATTAGGCTTTGCTTTATGCAAAGCTAATGCTATTTTCCTATCGGGAAGATGCGCAGTATACTTCAGGCAGGCTCAATCCAAGACAGGCTACTGCTATCAAGGTTCTTTTGTTCTGTGGCTGTACTGCGCAGTATACATGCATGGACCATGGAGATCCAAGAGGCCAGTCCAGAGCAGAGAGAGGCATTGAGTTAAAGGCGAAGAAGAGTAGCGAAGAAGAAGGAGGCGTGATGTCATCCTGCGGGGCCCGCACGGCCCCACAGGCCTTCATTCCCCTCGCCCACGCGCGACGGAAAGGAGAGCGACCCCGTCCCTTGCTCCCTTTTTTATACTCGCCACCTTCTCCCCCTCCTTTCTCCTTCATTCTGTTCTATGCCTCTCCAGCACAAACCTCTCCTCCTCAAGCTATTTATTCTCCCAAACATAAGCTCTCGCTACCTTGCTGGCTTCTGAGAGATCAAGAACACATACGCACACTCTTCCTTGACAAGAGCTACTTGTTCTGCAACTAAAGCAGTATAGATCGATCCTCTATATAACAAGGTAAGGCTTCGAATTCATTGTACATGTTATGCACATGGCTTGGCCAATCAATCCGGTGTGGTGTATGCTGTGTTGATCTGTTATTAGCTAGCTTGGCCGTTTCAATTTGATCTGAGATTCCATTTGATCTCTTCTTTTATATATCTTTCTGCTTGAATCATAACTGATAGACGAATGCCCAGACATGTGTGTATATCTCTCTCACCCATATTTTCCTCTTTACCGCCTTCTTGGATCTTTAGGAGTCCAGACATATACGACAGACTCACTGTCGTCAGAGAGGCTAATTAACTTATTACATCATGGTGCGGTGTTTGTACCTTATATATTGACCGATCAATGAAGAAAGAGTAGTAAAAGAGGAAAACCAATGCATAGTAGAACTAACTAAAGGTATGCCTATATTTTCAGGCAACAGTTACTAAAATATCATAAGGTTATAGTTGTTAAATTCACTCATATCCATGCATGTATTTATCCAGAGATTTTTTGGAACTATATAGTAAATTCCTTTGTCAAAATTTTTCCTTCAGTACCTGCTACCAAAATAATATGCAAAAAGGGCGTACCCAGTGCCGTAGGCTCCCGCACTGCGGGGTCTGGGGAAGGAAAAATAGCCAGCAGCTATCCCTGCACAAATGTGCAGAGGCTGGAGCTTGAACCCTGGACCTCTTAGTCACAGGCGGTAAAGCTCTGCCACTTGCACCAGGGCCGAAGATTAGGAATTTATTGGTAGGTCAAATTTTACCTTTGGAAACAATCAGAATGCGTGTGTGTGAACTCTCTTCTGATTGAGCTCTTTTTCAGTCATTTTTTCATCTCTTTCAGAAAATGCATGATGAATATTTCCTCACCCTGAAAAAAAGCATTTATATCATGATCATACCGATTCATTATTTACCTGCTTTATTGTACTTTTCACAAAAATATAAATGAATGATTAGGTGCAATCAGCAATATTTACATTGCTGTATGCACCTAATTTTAGTGGGCTAAGCATCAATCTTAACTCTTAAGGCGGTTATTACTTGAGGTAAAGACTCTAGAGGTTCTGAACTTCCGATATATGTTTAGAGCACATGATCATCTTGTGCGTAAACTAATAATGAAGATATATACATGATATGTAGTCATATTTGAGCATCTTCATGTTTCAAAATGTGTGATTTCATTGCATGTGATGTGTTGTTTAATTTGGCGCAATAGGTGTATATATGAGCCTAAAACACAGCAGATACAAACCGAAAATATTTAGCTAGCTTCTTGGGATGGAATAAAATTAACTACAACTGTCTCTACAAGACATTCTACATTGCCAGGACCACCATGAGAACTAGCAGATCTCTCTGCCACCCTGTTTCATGTAAACCCTTTTCCTTGAACCGTGACTGTAATTTGTGAGCCCTACCCATCATTTTGCTAACAGAACTTTCAAGGAATTCACACCCCCTACACGGTCGGTTCGCCATCCATTCATCTGTATATAGTATTACCTTCGCTATGATTTGGCTTATATTTAAGAAATGGGCAGAGTCACACCTATCCAAAAACTTTTACCACTACCTTATGTAATCAGTTCAAAATCAACATAACTAACGTGAGAGATATATAGGTGTACTTTATGGGTCAAAAAAATGACTGTATGTTAGCCAAGTATTTTATGTGTGCAATTAACCTTAGAATTATTTGCCCTTTCGTCCAAAATATATGTGACATTGCCACATGGAGGATTACTATATACTAGGTGTTATTCTCCATCCCAAAACAGCTACAAACATCTCATTTTTTAGAAGAACTTTTTTTATAGTATAGATTATAGAAAATATTGTCAACATTTATCTCCTAATATGTTTAATATTATATTACTCCACTATTAATGTAATAATATTATTATGTATAGTAAATATTAGTCTAGTTAATTTTGTAAGATTTAGTTCGATCAGAAATTAACTTCTCAAAAAGCGAGATGTGTAACTTATTTTAAGATAGAAGAAGTACCTACTTGTATAGGACCTTTGGGGAACACACATATTATATAGGACAAAGGTTTTACTCTAGATTGTAGTAAGATAAATCTTTATGGGTGGATTTATATATATGAAGTTATTTTCATTCAACCGTGTTGCCTTCATGGACATGACATCCTCTATCTTCTTTATTTGCTCTAATAAACTTAACATTATAAGGAGTCCCATTAATCATTTATGCTTGGATCATTTCACAATCCCCTTATCAGTTTCCTTTAAGGATAGGTAGCCTTAAATTGACCTTTTGTATACACATACTCCTTTCCCACATTTTGAACAATGCTAACGAAAAGACATGGTAAATTTAATAGAGGATCCTTTTTTTTCACTTATGATTTCCCTAGTGGGGCAGGAAATATGAAAGGAGATCCACCACTGATGACTGAATGGAAAGTTATCTCTCTACTCTCTCATGCAGTCATATGCATGCAGCAGCAAGGCAGCAAAGCATGCACCCCACAAGAGGCCAAAGGGGAACATCAAAAATGATTTTTACTCCCCATGGTCGCCTTGCCTGGACCTAGTAGCTAGCTATAGCTTCTCTCTTCTCCATCCATCCTACAGGGATGCCATGCCTAGCTGCATGCCCCATGAGCCAGCCACACAAAATGCCTCCTCCAGTCCTCCCAAAAAAAAAAAAAAAGGGTGCAGATCCTAGCTAGGTACTGCTATTAGTATACAGAGGCACAGCAAATATAGGCAGGGCCAGGGCGCGAACTGCTGTGCCATTGTGCCAATGCCATGGAATTCCTCGACAAAGAGACAGCGCGGTCAGAGGCGGCCGGTGCAGGCAAACCAACCGAGAGTCTCGTGTGCCCCCCGGCGGCGGGCCCCCAGCGCTGCTGCTGCCTAGCTTTTCTGTGGCTCCCCCTCTCCCAGCTGTCTGTCTCTCTCTACATGCCTGCCTGTGCCTTGCCTCGGTGCCTCCCGGTGTTGCCCGCGCGCGCTCTCGGGCGACGATGGAGAGGCCGCGGGCCAGAGACGGCCACAGTGCAGCGTAGCTTTGCAGGCCTGATCCAAGAAAAGGGCCGCTCTTCCTCACGTTTCTATTCGCCTTTTCGTGGCAGCCCCACCAAGGCGCGACCAGGCCTGTTATCCAGTGGTGTTTTTTATACTACGACTACGACGCCCGGCCGGCCGGCGGCAAGCAAAGCATGCAAGCGCCGTGTGCACGCGCTACCTCGGCAAAAACTAGCAAGCAAGCACCATCAGAGCTTTTGTTATCTCTACTGTATTTCCTTTGTTTGTTTTTTCAGTTTTAGCACAAATATTGCAAATAAGCAGTTTTCTCTTTTTCTGTGCAAGCATTATGGTCAATCACCATGAGAAGGAGATGATTAGCAGTTTCATAACTAGCCTATACATATAAGTATTACTAGCAAGCATACGTATGCATTCATTCAGCAATACATATGCAGCGGTCTCTAGAGTACAAGTAGTAACTTATTTGAAGCAGCCAACAGATTGTCGTACGTACACTGACCGAAGAAATAACTTTGATTCCTCACTGCAAGTTGCACCACAGAGGAGAGGAAAGGCCAGACCATGCATCCTGCGGCTGCACTGCCGCTATAATTCCCTGCGGACTATAGCCCACATGCCTCTGATTCCACAGTCGACACTATCATTCGGCAGGCCTGTACCTTTCCTACATTTTGTCCCTGTGTCCTGCCCAGGCTTTGCCGTACCTTGTCCTATATCCTACAGACTACAGTGCAGTCCCAACAGGCATGGCTGATGGCTTGGCTGGATTACATTTTTCTAAAGCGCTGAAACCCATACACACTTCACTGCCTCTTCAGTCTAGTCTGTCTCTCTCAGTCCCTCTACACTGCTGCATGCTACTCATTCAGTGTATAGTACGGATTATACTAGTTTATCTTCTTCACTCCTGCGAGCACTCGCTGTTGGCTGTTGCCCTGGCCGGCGTTTCCACTATAAAAAAAAATGCAGCAGGCTTGCATCGAATGATGTGAGCACTTGCCGTTTTCTTTCTTTAGTGGTGCTTGCCACTCGCGAGCTATCTCATTTAGGGGCTGAGCCTGAGCCTGAGCAGGCGGCGTCGCTGAATCTGATGCACTTACAGGTGCAGGTGGTGGAGGTGATCATATGGACTCCATGGAATCATGCGTGCCCCCTGGCTTCAGGTTCCACCCCACCGACGAGGAGCTCGTCGGCTACTACCTCAGGAAGAAGGTAGCCTCCCAGAAGATCGACCTCGACGTCATACGCGACATCGATCTCTACCGCATCGAGCCATGGGATCTCCAAGGTATGTATGTATGTATACCAGCAGCAGCTACTCAGAGGGTTAACTTCGATCGAGTATAACTATATGCTTGCCGTTAGCAAGCTCTAGTGTATATTATATATAACTCCATGTTCTTGTCTGAACTGATGACCTTAAATTTCTTGTCTGCAAAAAAACTGAAGAACATTGCGGGATCGGGTACGAGGAGCAGAACGAGTGGTACTTCTTCAGCTACAAGGACCGCAAGTACCCTACCGGGACACGAACCAACAGGGCCACCATGGCCGGGTTCTGGAAGGCGACGGGCAGGGACAAGGCGGTGCACGACAAAAGCCACCTCATCGGCATGAGGAAGACGCTTGTCTTCTACAAGGGGAGGGCGCCCAATGGGCAGAAGACTGACTGGATCATGCACGAGTACCGACTTGAGACCGATGAGAATGCGCCGCCACAGGCAAGCTCCCTCACCATGATCTTAGTGATCTACCTTAAATTCTCTTCTGTTTAAATGATATTCGATCTACTACCTCCCCATCCAATAAAATCTGACGTTTTAAGATTTTTAGGACATAGTAGT
Organism: Bothriochloa decipiens; assembly: GCA_023333625.1. Taxonomy (NCBI): domain Eukaryota; kingdom Viridiplantae; phylum Streptophyta; class Magnoliopsida; order Poales; family Poaceae; genus Bothriochloa; species Bothriochloa decipiens. The sequence goes on from CM041628.1 coordinate 93,094,427, forward strand.
GTTCAATGGAAAGTACCCATGTAAGGTGAAACATTAAGAAAAAAAAATCCCTCGTAGTTGATACTGCTGAAGAGTACTTGGCTACCTGCCATAGTTGAGACTACACTAAACTTGACTGGTCGGTAATTTAGATACTACTACTCCATACTTAGTTAACTATATCATATCTTGGTTTACCTTATCTATATACCCCACCATCTTGAGTTCTCAGCCGTCAAGTTAATATATTATTTATACTCCAATATGATAAGCTTGATGTCTCAGTTACAGAGACCAAGAGAGATAAATCTCTTTAAAGCACTGAGCAAATAAATCTGCCAGGTCCAAGATGCATGTCATTCTCATGCGCCAGTAATAGTATTGATGGACCCTAACATCAATAGCAAATAAAGCAGCACCAAGCACAGTTGCTGATTGCTTTCTAGTTTCTAGCTCTCAGAAGATAAGTTTCCCTTTTGTGAGACTTTGACCCTTGGAACTTCCAAAGACTTCTATTCTTCTGAATAAAGTTAGGCAGCGTCTGCAGGCCTCATCTCGGCCTCACCACTCACAAAACCTTTTTCCTATATAGATGCATGCGCATGCATGTCCTAATTAGGGTTTCCCAGTGTGAACATTCTTGCACGCGCCATTGTTTACGAGCTGTATGCAACTATCTACACACTACTGGAGTACTGCTAGTACTCATCAAAGTACTGATGGTAATGCTTCGCCACTCCACTATCGCACACAGTGGAGATAGGCGATAGTAATAGCAAACTTTCTTATTACCTTTTTCTAATTCCTTTCACCACATACTACGTACTGCAAATCTGACTCCACGCCTGACAACAAATTTAATTTCCGTGTGCTGCAGGAAGAAGGCTGGGTGGTGTGCCGGGCGTTCAAGAAGAGAACAGCGTACCCGGCAAGGAGCATGGCCATGGCATGGGACCCCAGCTACGCCTACCGCGAGGTCACCATTGGTGCGGAGGCGGCGGCGTTCGTGGACCCGAACGCGGCATACGCGCAGATCAGGCGCCAGTCCAACAAGAGCGCGCGATTCAAGCAGGAGGCCGAGCTGGACGGCGCCGCCGCGCTGCTGCAGTACTCAGCCAGCCACCTAGTCGAGCTGCCGCAGCTCGAGAGCCCGTCGGCGCCGCTCGCGCCGGCCAACCCGAGCCAAGCGTCAGCCGCTGATGAGGTGGTGGACGGCGCCGACAGCGGTCGGCGGCCGGGCAAGAAGGCGCGGGCTGATAAGGTGGCCACGGACTGGAGGGCGCTGGACAAGTTCGTCGCATCGCAGCTCAGCCCCGCCGCGGAGTGTGGCGGCAGCCTGGAGGCTGCAGCAGCGTCGACAGCCGCCGCCGCCGCCGCCAGCAATATGGCCTGCTCGCAGCTGGACCACGGTGAGGATGATGACATGGCGGCATTGCTATTCCTCAACAGCGACGGGAGGGAGGAGGCGGAGAGGTGGACGGGGCTGCTCGGCCCGGCCGGCGGCGACGGCGACTTCGGACTCTGTGTGTTCGAGAAATGAGCGGCGGATAATGCGTGCATGGTGCGCGCCGCGGATGCATGCATGCATACATGGGGTGGTGCCATGTGATATATTATATGGTTATAGCTGAAAGTTGGTTCTCTCTATTTTTCCCCCTTCCCTACTTCCCTTTGTATGTTTGCCAACAAATGTGATTGTAATTTTCATCTGTCTCTGTGCAGAGTCATAAAAGATGCATGCCATTCCGGCAGATGTGATTTCTTTTCGTTGATGTTGCCTAATAACATGCATAGCGCACTTTGTCAAATGACTTTCATCGTTACTAGGTGGATGGCACATGCATAGAGAATTAGAGACACACAGGAGCGTATCTATCGTTCACATTTCACAACAGGTGTGCTTTAAACATAACTACATGCAGAGTTGTTTTGCCAATTAAACAGTTCATCAAAACAGGTTTAGCATTATTGGCAAAGTCGCTTTCATAGAAATAAAATAAAAAAAAAAGTAATTCACATGTGAAATGAAGCTATGCCAAACATAATCATCATAGGTGAGAAGTGATTATTTTTTAAGAAGTCACCGAATTGGTGAGAACCCCACCTGAATCGATTCCATTGAGGTCGGCGAGCCGATGCACTGAAGGAGTGCCATGGGCACACAAGTGTTTCAAAACTTATAGGAAATCAGTGGGAAGCGATTATGGAGTAATTCTGATAAACATTGGATTATATTATCAAAATGGAATTGTAATTCACTCATTTGGCTATGTAGAAGTGATTCTCATGAAGAATCTACGGCTAGGAGCACTCCCACACTCCTCTTTAGAAGAAGCTTGTTTGTTTAACTCATATCCAAATGATTTTTGTTTAGTCTGCTCACAGCCTCTTCCATGGTTCAACACCACTGGAGGTCCATTCCAACAACCACACCCATGGTATCGCTTTGGACCATTTTATCGTCTTCTTTCTCTTTTGTCTGGAGGGTCCTCCGTCTGGTGGGGTGGCAAGGCTCTCTCAAATCATTAGTAGAGACCTCCTGTCTTCACCCTGTTTGGGCCTCAATTTCTCCTGCTCCCAGAGATTGTGGAGCTAGAGGCGCCCCCCACATCCAACCATGCTCATGTGTTCCTACCTTGGAGGACCTTCTAGCTGAGGAGGAGCATGATGTCAATTTGCATCATTGTGTGCGCAAAGCAAGTGTGTACGATCGGTGCCTCTGAGTTGTACAGACGTCATTTGGCAACCAAGGAGACCTCTTTCTACGAGGATGCTACATCAAAGGCATCTAGGGTCCAAGCGGCCAAGCCTAACCTCTACAAGGCTTTGGCAAGGCTGGTCAAAGCCCTTGAGAATGTTACTATCCTTTGAGAATCCATTGTGTCATCATTTTTGTCCTCCTGAGTCCCTCGACTCACCCAAGTATGTTAGATCAAGTTCCTAGTTAGTAGGTAGGCACGAGCAGCTTCTTATTGTATGATGTGCTGGCCTCCAGCAATCTACGAGCTACAAGTTATGCTCTATATTAATTAGGTACCACAACTATGCTACCCAAAGTGTGTTTGTTTTCTCCCCTTCTCATGGTGAGTCCCAGTTTAGAGGTGGCCCGTGTAACATGTACACTCTCATATTTGTAACGTTGTGGTTGGTTCTATGAGTCAATGCTTCCCTTAGTTCATTCTATGAATAAACCATGTCTCCAATAGACCCCTTCAAGGTGCAACTTTCTCTCTTCTGTCCGTCTACAGGTGCTAGATCGAAGGTCTTCTTTTCTCTTAGGGGCATGTGCCCCATCCTTGGCAAGGCCCTGGAACTTTCTTAGTGACCAAGGAAAAACCTGAGTCGATCACTCATAAACCGTTCTTGTCCTCTCGTCCAAAGTATTCTGGTCATGACCTGCAGGCGAAGTACTTCAGAACATCCCAAAGAACTGTTGTGGTTGGTTCACCGACTCCTCCAAGTGGACCCCATTCCTAGGGACATTTGTTCAAGCAAGAACTCTATTGGACCAGAAAAAACTTCAATAGTGCAAGTCTTATAAATGCATATGACATGATGCATGCACGCCCTATTCACCCTTACCAAATATATTTTTTTTGCCAACATATTGTGGCATAGACATGTGCACTCATTATATAACTAATCACAAAGTTATCGCATCAATACGTTCACAAGTTATTGTACTTTTGCCAAGGATAGTTTGACCCAAAAGTTAGTATAACTTAGCCACTCCTAGTACATAACCATATTTTAGGGCATATAGATGCTTAACTACAGACATCCCATAATTTTTTCAAAGGCTTTTGCTGGTCAAATTTTAGTTTAGAAAAGGATGGCAAGCTTTAAACACTTTTTATAGCTTCGGTGCCAACTATGTATAAGTATAATACTCCCTTTGGTATGGTTTGCAGGGCCCTTTTTATTAGGCATCATGTGGACACCAAGGTTGCGTTTAATTCACAGTGAGTTATTTGCATGCGATTGAGATGGAATCCTGATTAGACAAAGTTTTGATTGCATGCATCCATGCAAAATCCAACCACTTGTAGTGCGCAGTGTGGCTTTTGGACACACTCAAGTTTACTTCTCATATCTACAACCCCATCAATCGATGGTGGCATTTTCGTCTTTGACTTTTCACAGTGACGCCTTAGAAACGGTACCGGATGGAGTAATATGTAAATTGGATAGAAATGGCACAAGAGGGAGTAATATGTAAATTGGTTAGAAAAATCTATACAGAGAAGCTGAGGGCACATGTACCCAAGTGCAAATTTAACTCTGTTGTGCTATATCATGTTGGCTTGACTTGGGTTGTCCTCACTACTTGCGATGTATCCTTATGCACGATTCGGTCCGCTACCACTGTGTAAGTGCATCAAGTCTTTTAGTGGATTTTGTTGGATTGAACAATGGAAAATTATGTGGATTGTTCTTGTGAATGTCATAGGCAGCCTCCCAATTCTCGACATGTTGCTCCAAATGTGAGGAGATAAACCCAAAAAAAGAAGAGAAAATTAGTTTCTTGGCCCTAAGAAAAGTTATGCCTAGTTTATTAGTCCTTTTTGAACTTGCTCATTTGGCCCTAAAGTGAATTTTATTTTCGTTCTTGGTCCTCCCATTGGTTTGAAAGGGTAATTGTGTTAAAAGCAATCCGAAATGACTCTTTTACCTCAAGGCCGAATGCAAAACACTACAACAGGCTACAACAACAGGCTACAAGGTAACACAATATTAAAAGCAACCCCTCGTATGACCCTAGGGGTAAAAGAGTTATTTTTTTATTTTGCAGTGTTACCTTATCAAACTAATGTAAGGACCAACAACTCAAAAGGAATCTCTTTTAGGGCTAAATAAGCAAGTTCAATAAAAATGATGCGCTGTCACTTGGTGTCTAGGCTGAGTCTCTCTCGGCTAGCACATTCTTACACTAGCGCCCAAACACGAGCAGCAAAATTTGATTTTCTGAAACCCTACCGGCGCAGGCCAAGACAAAGCTTGCCACACATCCAAACATGTGGGTTCCACTTCCTCCAGATCCCCACGTGCCCCCATCAAAATGCATTTCCCTCCCGCGGCGACCACCAGAATTTCGGTGCTTGTCTAAGAGAAGTTACGTCGAAGCTTAGATCGCGTATCTTTTTTTTTACTCCTCTTGACTGGCTGTAGTATCTGTTCGAATACACAACACACCAACGTTACACACACGCACACCATATTCACACTTACATCCGTACACAAGCAGACCTGTAACTATATTAATATCCGAAGACACGTTCCTAGAGGGATCATCAGAGAAAACTCCATAAACAACGGTCGTAGTTCCATTATGGCTCCACGTGTCGAGAGGATGCACCAGAAATTGTTAAAGAACAACTATTCCCCAGGTGGGAAATTCACGTTCAAGCCGGCGCTCGACCCGTGACCGGCGGCCTCCACACCGGAAGACTCGCCACTGGAGCTACTGCTCGGCCCCTCGCGTACCTGTTTATATTGCAGTAGCTGGATCAGTTGCCTGTGGGGTAGACGGGTACGGCAACGCCGGCGCGGAGCGCGGCTGGGCGGGCGTGGCTGCGTGGGGACGACGACCCCAACCGCCCCAACCCCGGTAGCCGCCTTCGCCGACCAGGTCCCGACGATCCGCGCGCAAGTCATGATCGGCGGTCCGGCGCGCGGTATGCCGACGGGCCTTGTTGATCAAAGCCCGAAGTAGGCCTTACTGCCACCGCCATTGTGTTTTGGAATCCTTGTGTTTTATATAGAAGGGCCCATCATGTACCACGCTGGAAAGCACGCCGTTCGGGCTTCAATCATTTGGGCCTTCTCAGCCCAGTAGCGTGCGCTTCCCTTCTTCGTCCGGCCCTTTTTCGGTCCCTCGTCCTCAAGGTTTCCTTTCCACCAGCCGGTCCAGCACCAGTAGGCGGAGCGGATCTCCGATCTCCGGTGAGGTCGAGGGATGGCCAACGGCGGCGGCTACGGGTGGGCCCTCGCGGCCGGCGTCAACGCCGCGCTCGCCGCTATCTCCGCCAAGTTCTTCGCCACTTTGGTACCGCGCTACCAACCTACCGCTTCCTCCGTCTCTACCGCTCGCCCTCGCTGTACGATCCGAGGTTCCTTTTTGGTCCTGGCTAAGGAGCTTCGGCCTACTCAATGAGTTTGGATGATGAGTTCGGGGTCATCGACTAGTTTTCTTAATCCAGAAAGTTTTTATCGGAGGATTTGACCGTAGGTTTGAAGCCTCTTTGTTTACACTGAACACAAATGGGATCGATGGTAGAAATTACAATTCAATCGCTTTTTATGATTCGCTAGAGTATTAACTTCAGTTCGTGCAGTGCTCACTAGTTTGTGCTTATCCAATGGTCCTATCCTTGCTTTAGAGGGCAGATGAGGTAGAACCATTTCCTAAGCTAAAAGTGGTGCAAGCAATGCAGATATAATCAATTAATCATATGTCCTTACAAAGAAACCGAAAAAATGGAATGTCTGCTTCAAAACAAAGGGGGATTCCTCCTATGGGCCAATAACCAGCACATTAGCATCTTAATCTCGAGTTCAAATCTCAAGCCTTTGTTGCTAAAGTTTATCTTCGACAGAGATGAAAAACGGCTTCTATCCGGAAAATGGGAAAAGAAGCATGCACTCCTTTATCAAGGGAAACTCAAAATTAACTCTTCTTATAATAATGTGCCAATGCTTTCTGTTCCATGATTCATGGCTCTGACACAGTTTACTCTGTCACTTACGCTGATCGGATCTAATGCAGTTGCTGAAATATGGCGTGGTGATACTTTTCAATGTGACAATGTGGGGTTGCTATGTCAACAGCCTCAAAGCTTTGTCATCCCTCCAGGCAACAGTGACAAACTTCGCTGCCAACTTCATCTCGTCTGGGCTTGCAGGGTATTTCCTGTTTGAAGAGCCCCTGCCTTCTAAGGTAACATAACACGACTTTATTTGTTCTATATATGATCTCTCTCTAACTTTCTATTCCCCCTTTGATTGAAATTCCAAGCAACATATAGATGAGGTCAATACAAGGATTTACAAACCCCAACCCCTCAGCAGGAGTTGTAGAATTTAATCGGACTCCATCATCAACTTGTTTGGGTGGTTTCTGCCATGTGTATTTTGCATCTCAATGCCTCCCAACCCATGTGGATTGGAGTGCAGCCAAACAAGTCATAAGTCTTTTCTTCCATTTAGTCGAAGAAAGCATTCCATTATTGCTTATGTGATGAGTCTCATATGATAAAAGGGATTTTCAATTTAGTGTCCTCTTCTGACAATGGTTTCTTGAGATTTTAGACTATTTTTTAGGAATAATAACACGCTGGAACAGCTATTTGCTAGACAACAATGATCTAGCACACTAGCTTGCTTCAGAAAGGTGAATCATTGGTCATGGGTATTTGATATACACCTTGATACTTCAAGATCTGTATCTGAAACACTACATTATCTATGTTATCAAGCCTTGCCATAATCGACAAATTCATTATTGCAAGATTTAATGTGATTTTGATTATTTGTTAATTATTACAGATGTTTCCTTATTTCCTTGCATGATTATTTAGAGACTACTTTCGAAGTCTCAGAATATAACTCCCTTTCTTTTGACATGAGACACGTTAATGCAGTGGTTTGCTGGTGCCAGTCTTATCATTCTTGGCGTCTTTATCCTCAGCAAGTCAAGCATCGAGGAGAAACAGAACACAGATTAGGAGGAAAGTTTTGACCACTAGTGTTAGCTGTAACATAAGCTGATCCTGCTTATACTTGTTTTATTTTTCCCATGGGATGTTTGTCCATAGTCAAATCAGACCATGACTTTGTTATTCGGCTAATACAATGTACCAATGATGTTCTGCAAGCTGTCACTTGAGCTTATTGTTTGTTCAGTAGTCCAGCTCCTCCCCTTACTGGGACAGTTGGTGCTGGTAGATCGAGACTTCTCGCTGTAATTGTATGGATATATGGTGGAGTGATCTTATTTTTATTTCCTGATGAGACAAATCAAGCTGTAGCAAGTGGCAATATCCCCCACAGGTGATGATGCCCCGGCTAGTGCCTGGTCGGTTCTTCTTTCACCCTTAGTCCCTTACGCTATCTGCGGCATGAGGAGGGCATATCAAATGGGCTTTCGACAGGGTCGGCTGGAAGCCTAGAACCCAGCCAGTGCGCAATGACGTTAAAAAGACTTTTTACCTGTTGAAGAAAGCCTATCGAGGAGCTTTCACAGCCCTATCTTCACTTTACGAAAGGTTGTGTAGATACAATGGAGGAGTAATGTACTATTAGCATGTGATTGATTCCAAGTGTTGTAGGACCGTGGCCACTAGGTTGCAATTTGATTGGGAGCAGTGGAGTTGCGGTAGGAACTGGGAAACTACTTCTCCTACAACGAGCGGCGGAGAATGCTGTGTTGAGTGTGCAGCTTGCTGACATATAGCTGAAAGTTCGCGTCATCAGGTAACTGTCAGGTCACAGCTTGCTCTGATCCGTCAGTTCAAGGAGGAACCAGTGAGCAACATAATTGCCACGGAGGAAAGCTTGGTGTGTGGCTAAGCTGCCATCAATCGGCGTAGGAATCAATTAGGCGGCAGCGACGTCCAGCGGTCGGCGTGGAAAAGAAATAAAACACCTGAAAATTACTGGTGTGATGTGGAGAAAAACTCAAGGACAGAGAGGACTGAAGGGGGAATCGTCTCGTCTCGTCGTCGTCGTCTTCGTCCTCGCGGCCGCAACATTTTCGTGATGTCAACTTGTCATGCATTCGCATCAAGCGATTTCCTACCTGAAATATTCCATATTCCCGGCTCCCTGGGCCAGCGTGCTGTTCTAGTTTCTGTTGCTGAAACCTGAAACCACGCCAGACATGGGGCATTGTACATTGCACAGCCACAGCACTACAGTAGAGAATGGAAAGAGATGGTGGATAGCCACTAGCCATCAGCGATACAGTAGTGCAGGAACACAAGCGTCATCTACTCCCTTAGAGTCCGAACATGTTTTGGCGCGATGTGCTCCTGCCCCCGAACAGATGTAAGGGCTTCTCCAGCGGCATTTGTAAACCGACTCATGAGAATATTTTAATTGGCATGAGTCGATTGAGAGACCACTAGAGTGAACCGATTCATGGGGTGTGTCAGGAATCGACCACGAAACATGAGCCGACTCATAACAATTAAAATAATATTGATGCAGAAAGAAGACGAGGAGAGAAGGAAGGGAAAGCACTAGTTGGCTTGAACAAAACAGTTTTATATTTAACTGGCCCACGGAAGAGTCGATCCACAACTGAAGATCTCAGTGTTGCTGCTTACTTGATCTTCTCTCTCCAGCAAAAATCGACTCACCACTACGGATGCCCTACCGCACCACAAGTCGCGTCGGCATCAGTGGTGGTTCGGCTTAGACTCGGAGGAGGATTCTGTCTGTACTGACTCCTGAACCATGTCCCATTTTGATCCAGGGCTTGGAGCCTAACCAGGGGTGACGGTAACGGGGACACCTACAGCAATGCCATATCTGTTTTATATATACTCCCTATGTCTCTACTGGTTGAATAGTAGTGTCCTACGGTCTGCAGAAGGAATGAAGCGGAGGACAGCCGTCACCTGACAAAACACTCCAGCGCGGACCCACCAGGAAGGCCAGAACAACAACACACCACACGCTCCCTCGTTCCTCCCAGGCTCGGAGGCTCCAGTGCTCCAGGCACACCCAGCTGCACGCGACGTGACGAGCCAGACGCAAGCTCTACGTGGCACTAAGCTGCGTGCCTGGTCACACACACCGTTCCGCAGTCCACACCGTGCACCGCGCCGCGCGCCGTCTCACGTACACGACGCCACGCGACAAGCTAGTGCCGTCCGTCCTCTCGGGGCAGGGCAGGGCAGGTCGCCGGGCAAGCGGACAAACAAGAGACGCCGGCGGCCACGGCAGACACGCTCGATGCCGCTCTGCTGGCTGTTGCCTGCTGTCTGTCACAGCCTTGTCCGCGGCGCCGTCAAAACGCTTTGTTATCCGGAGCAACCGAAAGGATACCCGGGCCTCGTTTAGATTCGGTTCAAAGTTTTTTCACTCTCTCTTTATCACGTTAATTTCTGTTTGAAACACTAGATGTAGGTAAAAATAATAACTAATTATATAGATTAATTATACTTTACGAGAAGAATCTTTTAACCTTAGTTAGTCTATGATTAGATAATATTTATTAAATACAAATAAAAATACTAAAATAGTGGAGGTCAGAAAAAGTTGTAATCTGAACGTGGCCCTGCCGGTTTTAACCTAAACTAGGCTGCGGACGAGCCAGGCAGGCACGCAGGGGCGATTTCCGCCAGTCCTCTCACTGGAATAAAGCCCCGGTGCCGCGCCGCGTGATCCGAGAGCGAGACCCCGAGGCCTGGCCCCGGGGGGTTGGCGTCACCAGATAACCCCGCCCCCACGTACTCACACTCCCCACTGTATATTCCAGCACGCGAGACTTGCTTCCTTTCACCACGTTCACGTAGCCTAGCCTAGCCTGCCTGCCCGCCGTGTGTCATGGCGCAGCGCGAGGCGCGTGCGGGTGCTGGTGCGGTGGATAAGGCGGCGGCCGGCGGCCGGGGGCACGTCGCGCTGGAGATGGGCGGCGGCGTGGGGGAGCTGCGGGCGGAGCAGAGGACGACGACGTGGGTGTTCGCGGCGGCCGTGGCGGCCGTGGGGCTGGCGGGCGCCGGCGTGCTGGTGTGGTGGGCGCTGGCGTTCCACCCGGCGCACCAGCAGCTGTGGATGGTGCCCGTCGGCCTCGTCCTGCTCGGCACGCCGCTCCTCGCCTGGCTCTCCCTCTTCGCCTCCGGCGCATGCCGCTGGATCGGCCGCCTCCGCGACCACCAGCCGCCGCTCGTCCGCCCGGCCCCGGACCCGGAGCGATGATCGTTATGACGATGGTCCGTGGCGTGCGCATCCGGCGGCATGCAGAATTGCAGATACGATAGAGGCTCTCGGCCTTGCCTTGGGTGTACATTTTTTTTTCCCTCCCGGTCTCTTGTTTTGTTCCCCTGTTCTTGTGTGAATCGGAACGAACAGCAGCTTGCTAGTAGCACAACTAGGCAAAGTGTTGTAAATTGCAAGATGCTTCTTTGATCGGTTAGTCGGCATGAAACATGCACGTTGGGCCATTTGTAGAACGCGGGGTTTCCATTTAAATACGAACTTCAGATGTAGTAGAATTTTACATTTGTTGAGCATGAAAACATCCCACTGAACTTCCGCGTTCCACAAATGTTACGCACTGCCCCTAACTCTTTTTCACATGGATTTGGGTTTGCCAATGCAAGTACTACACATGTTGTTGTGCTTGCAGAAATATTCGGTGGTTCAGTACTTCAATTCAATTGTAGTCCAATAATGTTAGAATCGCAGGTTTGTGCAGAAACAGTCTATTTATATATATATATATATATATATATATATATATATATATATAAACTAGAAAACAGTCTTGGTACTCGCAGTGGCGTGTCCTAAAGAATAAACGAAGTCTGACGGATGGAAGGAGCTAATAGAGTTTGTTTCTTTCATACTATATGTGTACCACAACCACAAGTCGACAGAAATGTGACGAGAAGGCAAAGTGCTCCGTGGCTCACTGATTGTAACACAAGTACCACTCCTTGGAATGGACGTCTTGGCCATTGTAGATCATGATATCCAAGGCAAGTGGACGGACGGTGAGAGGAGGATGAGCAGAGCAGCCGGACCGGTAGGTCTCTTTCTTACTATTCTTTATACTACTACTACTCCTAGATGGTGAGCTTTTAGCATACGCAGGCAATGATGGCTGCACGCCCTCAGGTTTTAGGCTTCTAGCTCCATCAACAACAGTCGTTGATCGCCGTCAATCATGCAATGTAGGCCTCGCCTCTCCTTGCCGCCGCCGCCGTCGTCGTCGCTGTGGCACCCCCGGACCCCAAGGTTTCTGGCTTACATAGTTACTGGCGGAGCCAAGAAAGAAGATGCTAGAGTAGAGAAGAGGTGCTAAATTGAATAAAAATTGAATTAAATTTGATTTTAGCATATGGGTTTTACCGTTTGAGGGCAAAACCGCTGCCACGGCCCACGGCTCGAGCAGCGCCGATCCTGGCTCCGCCCATGTCGACATGTCATGTCACACTCGCCAGGCTTGGGTAAGACCGTAAGAGTTGGAATGGATGTCCAGGTCATGGAAACGAAAGATGTGGACGGAAGTGCTGTTGGTCACGTGACATGGTTTCAGAATCAAATGAGGAGGAACGGTTGCATCGCATCGGTATGAGCACAGAAAGAATGGGCATCTCATTCTGTCAAAAGCTTGGTCAGAGAAGACGGGCGGTTAGGTTCGTCTCTCTACAAATAGGAGCGCAGTGCAACGGTACTGTAACGGACAAACAGAGCAGGGAGGAGGACTCTGATCAGTACAAGCACGGGATCACACTGCCCCGCTTGCCACTTGATAGCTGAAGTGCACTGGCTCGGAGCCGCAGCAACTCCTCATTCATCTCTGCCCTGAACGGTGATCGGTGAAGCCTGAAAGCTACGGGGACAAACCTGAAACATTGGCGACGCTGCACCACCACAACCAACACGTGCGAGTTCCGATGCCGGGTTACTCCAAATGGCTCCGAGTTACGATGACGCTGCCAACGATCACTCAGGCGCAGGCGGCGAGCGGGCGGACGGACCGGCGGAGACGGCGGCAGCGCAGAGTCACGGGCGCCGAGCGCGTGGCATAGGCATCCTCCGGGCGCGCGCGTCCCTGGGCCGGTGCCACCCCGGGGCGGGCCAGCCAGCCGCAGCCGCAGCCGCAGCCCGGAAAGCTGACCTCGCTTTGTTTCACTTTCAGCGGGCATGGACGTGTGGAGGTTGACCGCGTGGGACGACCTCATCGCGAATACAATGACGTGCACGTTCTTGCTCTGGATTGTTGCTTGCGAGTTGGAACTTGAGTTCAGGAGTTCTTCATCCATTTTTTTTCAATAAGGAGGGACCAGTGACAATGAAGTCCCACGACACCCACATACGAACCATCAGCGATTACCCAAGTCTCGGATGGCATCATGTCTAATGTACGTCACCGCACCTTATTCAGCACACGGCAGTACAGACAGCCTTGCGCTGACAATCGCATGCACCGATGTTTTTATAGTAGCATCATTGGAGAGCTAAGCTGAAGCGTTGGAAATGTCTCATATGTCATACCCTGAAAACCAACCTGACTCCCTGGTTCAACAGAAGAACAAACGCTGAGGTTATTCTAAATAAAAACACTAAATTATTGGACTCAACTCTAACAGTTTTGGATTTTTTTTATTTGGCAAAACATGGAATTTGCCAACTCTCAAATCAATACGAGGAGGACAACAATTTGGTTAAATTGACTTGCCAAAATCCAAAAAAGGAAACCTGACGGCGCGGGAAGGAAGAGCGCGCGCGGGAGCAGTGCGCGGGACAGAATGCCAAGCCGATCGTAAGAGCAACTTCAACGGTTTTGCAAATGAACTTTGCATTCTTCTTTTTGCAAAAAAGTCTACAAAACTCATATCCAATGGTTTGTCAAATGGACTTTGTATTTTTATTAACTTGATAAAATCCTAGGATGAATTAGCATATATGCAAGCTCGTGATCGGCTTGATATTCCATCTCACGCACTACTCCCACGCGCGCTCTTCCCACCTACGCCGCCGTCTGGGTCCACATTTTAGATCTTGGCAAGTCAATTTTATCAAACCATTGGAGATTACCTTTTTTTTTCCTTCCCATATTGATTTGAGAGTTGACAAACTACATATTTTGCCAAACAAAAAATACAAAAACGTTGGAGTTGCTCTGAGCTTGCATATATGCCAACTCATCCCAAAATTTTACCAAGTTAACAAAAATGCAAAGCTCATTTGCAAAACCATTGGATAGGAGTTTTGTAGACCTTTTTTTTTAAAAATAAGAATGCAAAGTTCATTTGTAAAATCGTTGGAGTTGCTCTAGGTGACCACACGAAATTTAAGGATTCGAACTTAGGCAACCACAAATGAAATTAGAATCTTCCTCCTTTCAGCACAGAACATATTGCCAACCTTAATTTTGCTACAGTTTGGTTTCCTGACTTTCCAGTGCATAATAAGGTCAGGTCAGCAGTTCAACACCAACAAAAATATCCTTAAAAGTCATAAAAAAGTTGTCTTAGGAAGTTAATGCCAATACTCTAGTTGTACTTGTTGAGGAACAAATAATCATGTCGTCATCAGCACCATATATGAATTCAACATGTTTATGGTTTATAGCAAAATCTGATCCATGGTTGACCACGACACCGGCATGGTTTGACTCAACTCAATCACGATTCTTGACTCTACCAGCGTTGCCATAGTGGTATCACAATCTAGATGGCCATCCTACTTATAGGCATCAGATCTTGTTTAAATCCATTAGCCGCTAATAGTTAGTTACTAATAGCTCATTTTGATCCAACTACTGAGATAGTTCTTAGTTGGATATTAGCTAACAATTAGCTAGAGTATTAATTGGATTTGTTTGGATAAGGAACTAACTATTAGGTCCATGGATCCAATTGGAGTCTTATTATACCCCATAGATGTGATCTATTATATACTCGCTGATGTGTAAAATTTCACTGCTTCATCAATATCAAAATGTAACATTCTATGCACGGGTATGAGTGTGGATACGTCGTTATACTCCAACAAACGAGAGGAGGAGGCACTTCACTACTAAGAGAGTTTGCTCGCAATTTGCTGGGTGATCTATCTGCACAAAACCATTGTTCACATGCATATTCAACGGTATTGAGTGGTCTAATACAAGTGTTCGCAGTTAAAAACAAAAACAAGAGTGAGGAAGGAATATCATTTTGTTTTCATGTTGGGCTGGGCTAGTTTTGCTCAGGTACTCTGGCGCAAGGGTCAAGCAGAATGCGGCCCACTTAACCCGACTTGCTGGCTTGCTACTGTTGTTGCCTTGCAATGTATAGGCATAGAAACTAATAACTTGGAGCAGACTCGCAAAATACAAATACCGACTCACACGTCGAGCTCTTCCTCCAGCAATGAAGTGCAGGTCCCTCTCTCCATAATTCACACGTCCAAAGTCCAAAATAACCCGGCGAAAACACACAGCCGCGCACGGCGCACTTGAGTACCTGAAAAATCACAACCGGGACAATAGGTAACGAGCTAAAGACACATCCAGCTGATTGAGAAGATCGATATAAATACGCAGCGTCGTCATCTGGTCAATTCTACCGATGGAAGTGGAACGTTATCTGAAAACAACGCCGGTGGCCACGAGAGCGAACGCGAGAAAAACGCGGCCTGCGGCCCACCCTTGAACCATCGTGTGGTTACCTTTATCTAACTGTCTGGGACGTGGGACCTGGGTTGCGTGTGGAGGTGGAGCTCAGCTGAGGCAGTGCGCGGCGCGGTGCGGCAGCGCCGCCGGTCGACGATGGAGTGCGACTCCCCCTCCATGATTGGTGTCGTCGAGTGGAGATCACCATGCATGGTGGAGGCGCAGGCCGCCGGTTGCCACTAGCTCTCGCGCGCGAGCCATCATGACCGTAGCACTAGCACCTGGGCCAGGGCCCGCCGCGGCTGTGACGTGGTGACGCCTGGGCGGCGGCGGATCTGGAGGATCCGGTCGTCGCACAGTTGCACGGCACAGCACATCTTGTGCTCAGTTCGTCCTCGCGGTCAGTGCGGCGTTGGTCAGTGGGCCATGCGACGCGTCCGTTTCTACCAGCCATGTCCATTTCCGACGGCCGGGCGTACGGTCCGTACGCCGTCGCTCCTTCTAGGAAGTTACCCGCCACTTGCTATAAACCGTGTGCGTTTGGTTGCAGAGCGACGTGGCACGGATCTATCCATCATGTCATCATGTGAATGTTAGAGCACCTCTACGGTTTCTCAATCCCATCTATAGTCTTCGTAAACCTATCACATCGAGAAAACATGTAAGGGTATCACACTTACAACTCACGTTAGCCGTGGAAAAACATCGTCTTAGGTTGAGTGTATCACGAGTGAGGTTCGTGGATGCATAAACATGAGACAACGATGTTGTAGAGGATGCGAGAAGATGTAATAATTGAGTGTTCTTATCCCAATAAACCAGTTTATAATAGAAAGAGACCTAGATAGTAGTGTCAAAATTACCATTTTGTCATATAAAATCACCAAACCAAAATAAAAATATAGATAGTTTTATACCTCTCAATAAATTGAGCGTCGCTCCCGCGATCGTGGCGGATGGCGATGTATTCTTTGTACGGTGTACGAAAGAAAGGACGACAAATTCTGGGCACGGGAAAATGGCCACGTGTACTTGCTATCTACGAAAACGCAGGCCACAGCGTTCTCCGATCTGCGTGCGCTAGGGATAAGCACGATACAACCCATCCGTGTCCATGCCACCCGCCCGCTCTTCCCGTTCCCAACCCAATCCAAATCAACCACCTGGCAGGCAAACCAGCCCGACCGGACCGCCAGCCGCCTCCGTCCGTCTCACTCCACGCGTTTTCCCAACAGAACGGACCGGGACCGGGCCCACCAACGCAGCGTCACCCAGCGCCGCGGCTTTATAAAGCCGCACGCGCGCGGAGCGGCGGAGAGAGGCCGCCAGCGCCAGAGCAAAATCCACCGCTCCTCTCCTCTCGTGTCCCGTCGAACCACCAGCCGAGCAACCCAACAACGAACGCAAACAAGCCCAGCGAGACGCGGCGCCTCGTCGCGCGCGCGCGCCTTGCCTGTCCGTCCGCGATCGACCGCGTCGTCCGCCGGTCCGAGAGCCGACCCCGGCCCTCCCCGCCCGAAGGATGGCGGAGCCAGCGGCGGCGGCGGGGAGGAAGACGCGGGTGGGGCCGTACGAGGTCGGCAAGACCATCGGGGAGGGCAGCTTCGCCAAGGTGAAGCACGCCCGCGACACCCGCACCGGCGCCGTCCGCGCCATCAAGGTGCTCGACCGCAACCACGTCCTCCGACACAAGATGGTCGAGCAGGCAAGTCCATCCCTCCTTCCTTGCACTCCTTGTCTCCCCACTTTCCCCTTGGCAGTCCGCTGGAATCTGTTTAGCCTCGGGGGAATTTTGAAATACTAGAGCGACCACAGGAAGATCATCTCTCTCTGTAATTTATAATTCGTTTCGGAATCAGTCACGTGGGATGATGGTCCAAGAATATGCTTTGACGTCTCTGTCATGGATTGTCTGTGATGGGTGATGGGAAATCATGCGTCTTACTGTCCCATCTTTGCTTAAGCTTTTGATTTCTTTGGAGAATTAGATGCGATGGGACATCGAGTAAATCAGGACCTTTTCAATTTTCATCCCCAAATTAGGTCCATAAAGTCTCTTTTGGTGACAGCGATTCTGCCACAAGGAAAAACTGCACACGCCTTCTTTTTTAAGATTGAGATTGAATACATATGGAATATCGAAGATCGAGCTAATTCTTCCCGATACAATTTTACTGAATAAACAAAAAAACTCTTCATCAACTGTTCCTCATTCTGAATTTTTTGAGATTCAAGACAGGGAGTATTGAAGAGCTAATATTTCCAAATACAGTTTTACCGATGAATGGAAAAAAAAAAAGAACTCTTCATCAGCCTCTTGTGTGGTGAATACCAATATGCTAACATTAGATGTCTGCTGTCAAGTGGCTTGAACCGTTCCATTTACTGTTTAGCCTGGCTATGGAAAGTGAGTGCTCATTGATGGCGCTAGGACCTAGCACCGACCACTGCTGACCACCTGAGAAGGTGCCGACCAGTGGTGCCGACCAGCAGCGTTGGCTGCCGACCAGATCCGAACCGAGCAGCTCCTGCTCGACCCCTCCCGACCTGGCACCTCGAGGCGAGCAGCACCTGCTCGACCCCCCTCGACCTTTTCCCTGAACCAAGGAAGAAGACGAGCTGAGCTCTCTTCCCGCACTCACACAGCACACACACAAGCACCGGCGTTGGCCGAATGTCTGGACACAACTGTGATGGCAAGAGCTGCCTTTTTCATTGCCTTGCATAGCATATATATACAAGTTTCTACCTACTACATGGTACAAAGGGGTATGGGTCTTCACAACCCTCAACTACTCCTAATACTATGCATACATCAGCCGGAAAGACCGATGTACCTCTACCTACTCCCCACCATGCTGCTACAGCACTGATGAGGTTCTCCAGTGGCTGGGAATGACCTAACGCCATGCCCTGCCACATGTTCTGGCCCTCGAGCGGGTGACCGACCACCTGCCCCGGCCATAACTATCCCTCGAGCAGAGACTGCGGGAGGGAAAACCGTGGGGGAAGCAGCAGATTATGTCCAAGAATCTTCCCCTAATCCTGCTGCTAACCCTCAACGTCAACTATGCCAATCCTCTGCCTTAGTTCCTGAGACGCCCAAGGGACTTGGCATGCCGCGGTGGCTGCCGTGATGTACTCCGCCTCGAAGGTCGACAACGCCACCGTCTTCTGCTTCAGCGACTGCCAGGCGGTTGGCGCCGAGTACGCCCAAAGTACTCCGCCGCCTATCCACTTCGCCCGCCTTGTCCGCATCGCCGAACGTCGTGAGCCCTTGCTCACCTTCACCGAACTCGAGTGGCGCCTCGCTGAACGCTGTCAGCCTCTGCCCGCCGCGTTCGGGGAGGACGACTGCCTGATCAGGTGTCCCCTTGATGCAGTGCCGCAGCCTCTTCACCGTCGTCCGATGGTCCTGCCACGGATCCTCTGTGGCCCGCTCCTCCATCGTCGTTGGCATGGACTTACAGTCCGCCATGCCAGCCTGCTCCCGCAGCCTCTGCTGCCCCAGCGTGATGAAGTCCCTCCCCTGCTCCACCTCAATGCCGAGGTAGCAGGAGAGCGCGCCGAGATCGCTCGTCTCGAGACGAGCTGCCATCTCGCTCTTGAACGCGGCGGCGTCCACCGTCTGCGCTCCCATGTCGTCGTACACCCCGACGATGTCCGGTTCCTTCCCCCGTCGTCGGGTGTACAAGGCGTGCTCCGCCAGCATCGCCTTCCGCCACTCCGTGTCGCGATCCGCAACTGCGAACGTGGCTGACTTCTCCACCGGAGTTCCCCGAGGCTGGGTCGTCCAAGACGGAGAAATCTCCGCTGTCGACCCCCTCGGCCCTTCGATCGAGGCCCCCCGCCCCACGGTCGAGGCCCCCCGTCCTGGGGTCGAGCCTCCGGCCACGGGGTCGAGACCTCCCGTCCCGAGATTGAAGTCCTTCATCCCGCGGTCGAGGCCTCCACGAGCCACGGTCGCGGCCCCACAGATGCGAGAGCCCCCCAGCCCTCAGACAAAGCCGCGCGATCCTCGGTCGCGGCTCCGCGTTCCGCGGTTGTGGCCTTCCGGCCCACGATCGAGGCCTCCCACCCGTGGTCGAGGCGGGTCGTGGCTCCACGGCACCCGAGGCCGCTCCGTCCTTTGGTTGAGACCGCGCGATCCTCGATGCCGCCCCGGCCCTCGGTCGAGGCCCCGCGACCCTCGAGGCCGTTCCGGCCTTCGGACAGAGCCCCACGTCCCTCGCTCGAGGCAAGATCGTTCGCATTCAGAGCCCTTCCGTCAACCGAGACCCCCAGTCCAGCGGTCGAGGCTGGGGTCGTCCGCAGCGGAGAGGTTCTGCCTGCGGTCGAGGCCCCCGCCCCGGGGTCGAGGCCTCCCGGCCCGCGGTTGAGGCGGGGTCGTTCGCAGACGAAGTCCGTCCGTCAGCTGAGGCCCCCCTTCGAGGGGTTGACCGTCGACTCGAAGTGCGGCCAGGGAGCTCTACTCCGAGCGGACTGGGTGGCTCCTCCACCCTAGTCGCCGATGGTTCCTCTGCTTCGACTTCCCCGTCCCTCGACGCCTCCACAGCCTCAGCTTCCCCAGCCGCCAGTGTTCCCCTGGCCTCGCCGCCACCGGAACCAGAGCAACGAGCAGGCGAGCCTTCTGTGGTTGGGCTTGGCTCCTCCGCCTCTGCCGCCGCGGGCTCTTCCCCCGCCACCAACTCCTCCGTGGCCTCGCCGCCACTGAGAACAGAGGAGTGAGCAGGCGAGCCTTTCGCGGCAGGGCTTGGCGGCTCCTCTGCCTCTGCAGCCGCAGGCTCTTCCCCCGCCCCTGGCCTGTCCCATGCCGCCCCGTCGGAGGTGACTTCCCGGGACACCACCACCTGCTCCAGCACGTCGACTGCGCCAAGATGGGCCCGCGCGCGGCTCATCGAGATGGACCGCCTGCGGCGCAGTCCCCTGCTCCGCCTCCGCCTCCTTTGCTTCGCCGTCCTCCAGCACACAGTACACCCCCATCAACAGCGCGTGCTCGTCGTCGCTGTCATCCTGAGCCAGGTGGGCCTCCTCCTTCTCCGGAGAAGATCTTCTCCGGGCACTTCTCCGGGCACTCCCGCGCCCAGTGCCCCACCTTCCCGCAACGCCGGCACGCGTTCGGTTCGGTATTGCGCTTCTTGCCTTGCGATGCCTTGCCGCGCCGCTTGTCGCCACGATCACCACCGCGGCCAGAGGAGCCTTCCCCGGACCGCCGCTGCTTCATGCGCGCAGTCCACTCCTCCTCGGTCAGCAGCAACTTGCTGTTGTCCTCCCGCTCCGGCGCCGCTAGACCGCGGCTCTCCACCACCCGTAGCCTCCCTGCCACATCCTCGAGGGACAAAGTGGAGATGTCTAGCATTGTCTCGATGGACATGGCGAGCTGCGAGTACTTGGGAGGTAGCACGCAGAGCAGCTTGCTGACGAGATCCTTGTCCTCGAGCGGCTTCCCGAAGGTGGCCAGCTGGCTCACGAGCGACTGCAGACGCAGCGCAAAGTCCTCCACCGACTCCCCGGACTTGAACCGGATATCGTTGAACTCCCGGCGCAGCTGCTGAGCCTTGGCCTGCTTGGCTCGATCCGAGCCGACGCGAAACGACTCCAGCATCTCCCACGCCTCCTTTGCCGACTGCTTGGCCCCGAGTGCCTCGTGGAACTCGCTCGGGGTGGAGGCCATGAGCGCCTCCATGATGCCCACCTCCGCCTCCTCGCCCGCGTTGCCGACCTCGACGGCCACCCACTACTTCCGGGCGCGCAGCTTTCACTTCATCTGCACGGCCCATTCGCCGTAGTTGGTGCGGGTGAGCATCGGCCGGGAACTAGTCCAGCCGAAGTCCCTCACCACGCGCACCTCCACCGGCTGCGCAGCCGGCTGCCGAACAAGCACCTGACCCCCGGCGCTCGTCCCTGCGCCCGGCTGACCCGCACCAGAACTCGACATCGCCGGCGGTGAAGCCTAACGACGTTGTACGGCTCCGATACCACGTGATGGCGCTAGGACCTAGCACCGACCACTGCAGACCACCTGAGAAGGTGCCGACCAGTGGCGCCGACCAGCAGCGTTAGCTGCCGACCAGATCCGAACCGAGCAGCTCCTGCTCGACCTCTCCCGACCTAGCACCTCGAGGCGAGCAGCACCTGCTCGACCCCCCCTCGACCTCTCCCCTGAACTAAGGAAGAAGACGAGCTGAGCTCTCTTCCCGCACTCATACAGCACACACACGAGCACCGGCGTTGGCCGAGTGTCTGGACACAACTGTGATGGCAAGAGCTGCCTTTTCCATTGCCTTGCATAGCATATATATAAAAGTTTCTACCTACTACATGGTACAAAGTGGTATGGGTCTCCACAACCCTCAACTACTCCTAGTACTATGCACACATCAGCCGGAATGACCAATGTACCTCTACCTACTCCCCACCATACTGCTACAGCACTGATGAGGTTCTACAGTGGCTGGGAATGACCTAACGCCATGCCCTGCCACACGTTTTGGTCCTCGAGCGGGTGACCGACCACCTGCCCCGGCCATACCTACCCCTCGAGCAAAAACTGCGGGAGGAAAAACCGTGGGGGAAGCAGCAGATTATGTCCAACACTCATCAATGTTACCTCTTCTTGTTCTTCCAGATCAAACGTGAGATTTCAACTATGAAGCTAATCAAACATCCCAATGTGGTCCAACTGCATGAGGTATAATATTTTTTTTGCCATGTGACAATACAAGTTTCATTACTGTTTGATGACCTCATCATTATGTTTGCATTTGATAGGTTATGGCGAGTCGAACGAAGATATACATTGTTCTTGAATTTGTTGATGGAGGTGAATTATTTGACAAGATTGTAAGACTCTCAAAAACTTCATTGGCTGATATTGTTACTCTTTTACCTTGTGGGCATTGCTGTTTACATGTCGTGGGCTTAGTTTTTTAGACCCTGGCATGCATTTCTATAGTTAGGGCCATATTATTTAGGTGTTAGGTTTGTATGAAGATTAGCTATTAACTCATTCATCACATGTTGTTGATAATTTATCAGGTCAATTCTGGAAGGCTAGGAGAGGATGAAGCTAGGATATACTTTCATCAACTTATAAATGCAGTTGATTATTGCCATAGCAGAGGAGTGTACCATAGAGATCTCAAGGTTTGTTCAGTTATCCTACTTTCTTTCTCATGTGTCCCTAACTATGGATGCTGTGTTGTAACACTTTTTAATTCATGTCATGAATGCCTTTTGCAGCCAGAGAATCTGCTTCTGGATTCACATGGAACTCTTAAAGTTTCAGACTTCGGCCTAAGTGCATTTGCACCACAAACAAAAGTATGATCCCTAGCCAGTAGCTAGAAGCATGTATTTTGTGTGGTCAATAGACAAGTCTTTTCTTTCTATCTGAAGCTGATGCGTCTTAGGTTTCACATTATTTTGGGTCATTGACTTAACTTCTACCTTCTAAAGCGAACAAATAATATATTCCTAGAGTAGTGCTTGTGCTTGGAGACATTAAAAGGTGATAAGAATATTTCCATTAACTCTTCTGAGTTTTTTGTCAGGAGGATGGGCTTCTGCATACTGCCTGTGGAACTCCAAACTATGTAGCGCCAGAGGTGAGTTTCTCGCCTCTCATCAGTTGTCAGTTTATTTATGTTGTTACATTTTGTGATTAATCTGCTTCAAGATGTGTAAGCATCACACTCTTCCTGCAGGTGCTTGCTGATAAAGGCTATGATGGTATGGCTGCAGATGTATGGTCCTGTGGCATAATCTTATTTGTTCTTATGGCCGGATACTTACCCTTTGATGATGCCAATCTGATGAGACTGTACAAACTGGTAAGTTCGGTTAATACACTTAAAATTTTGGTTTCACTGTGAAATGCAGGGGTAACTTTGATGAACTTTTCTTTGAATTCCTTTTGCAGATCTGCCAAGCAAATGTTTCTTGCCCACCATGGTTTTCTTCTGGAGCGAAGAGGTTCATTAAGCGCATTCTCGACCCTAATCCTGATACTGTAAGTTAGAATTAAGATGTGTCTTTTCAATATCTGTCACATCTTTTCATTTGTCCACTGTATTGTGGTCAGCGGATCACATCCAATCTCACTGCCATCACTATTGGATAAATGGGTGCTGTATTCTTGCAGAGGATAAAAATTGCAGAAATTTTGGAAGATGAATGGTTCAAAAAAGACTATAAACCACCATGTTTTGAACAAGGCGAAGATGTTAGCCTTGATGATGTTGATGCTGCATTCAACGATTCAGAGGTATTATATATATCGACTATAGGTTAATTTTGAATTTACGATCATATTGAATATGTTCCCAGAAACATTATGTGCTTTAAAAGCATTTTTATATTCTATTTTATGACAAAACATAGGATGTCTGTTAAGTATCTGATTGGTTAACATCTTAGTTAACCGACGATTAATTGTTACACACAAGACTCCAGTTAATGGGTTACCTTTCTTTTTTTATGTTTTAGGACCGTCTTGTGTCAGAGAGAAGAGAAAAACCAGAATCCATGAATGCATTTGCTCTTATTTCGAGGTCACAGGGCTTCAACCTTGGAAATTTGTTTGAGAAGGAGATGATGGTAAATTTCTCATAGCTTTGAATCTATTATATCCTCATGTTTGGAATATAGTACTCCCTCCGTTCCAAATTATAAGTTGCTTTGATTTTTTTGGTATATGTATTTTGCTATGTATCTAGATATAATAGATATATAGCAAAATGCATGCAAAAAGTCAGTGACTTATAATTAATTTGGAACACAGGGAGTAGAGATTAGTTACAAATATATTGGAGAAAGTTCTGCTGTTGATTGCCCACTTCTGTAAATCTTAGTTTTCGCCAGGGAAAAAAATGGTACTTTCATTGCAAAGTTTTATTGATCCCTTGCAAATGCATGTCTTTCCTAAATAGGGAATGGTAAAGAGGGAAACATCTTTCACGTCTCAATGTACAGCACAGGAGATCATGACAAAAATAGAAGATGCATGTGGGCCACTTGGTTTCAACGTGCGGAAACAAAATTACAAGGTGTGTGACATTTGCTATCATGGGCAAGTGATATGTGGTCTAACGGGTTTCTTGAGACACTTTGCATTGTAATTATACGACATTAACGATTCACGTGTACCTTTATTTCATCCTCCAGATGAAATTGAAAGGTGACAAAACTGGAAGAAAAGGCCACTTATCTGTTGCAACTGAGGTACTGGCACTAATCCCAGAAATTGCAACGTAGGATTTACATTCTAGTTTGTTTAAGCCTGCATTAGCTGCTGTCTTACAAAGTGAAGAAATTAAGCAATATTGAAAGACCAGTAAATCATTATATTGTATTCTATTGTATGATTCTTTACCTTACATATGTATCCATATTTTACTCATTTGCAGGTTTTTGAGGTTGCTCCATCACTTCACATGGTCGAGCTTCGTAAAACTGGAGGAGACACATTGGAGTTCCACAATGTACGTTATCGGCAAGA
The DNA here is from genome assembly GCA_023333625.1 of Bothriochloa decipiens. NCBI lineage: Eukaryota > Viridiplantae > Streptophyta > Magnoliopsida > Poales > Poaceae > Bothriochloa > Bothriochloa decipiens. The sequence goes on from CM041628.1 coordinate 93,119,236, forward strand.
AATTTCTTTTTCAAGTATTCGTTTATCAGTGATTTTAAATAACTAACTTGGTTTCATTGGAACTGCATGCAGTTTTACAAGAATTTCTCTTCAGAGCTGAAAGATATCGTGTGGAAAGCTGAATCTGACGCAAGTAGGAAACAGACGAAGTGATATCTGTGTACCTTATGAGGCCACATTGAGATAGACCACCACTTCGGGTGATACCACTTGCTTGGTGCTGTATGTTTTTTTTACTGGTACCACGTTAGCAGTCAAATCTCTTGTAAACCAGAGCACCTTCTGAATGAACGCAGCTGTACACAATACATATGAAGAGGCCCTCCCTGAGATGCTCCAAACACTGCAATGGGATGTCAAATAGCTACCCTGAATGCTTTGGTTGTCGCATATATATTGGTTCACGATGCATTGCTTCTCGAAATCAAGATATTGAAATTGGGTTAGTCAATCGATTCATAACTGCCTTTCGAGCACAACCAATATATATTAGAACCCCCTTTACTTGCCAGAGCACATCTTGGATCTGTCAATTATGTTATGGGCGGAGTCCCACTCATGGGGATCTGGTCGAATTGGGGGAAGTTGTAGGTATTATTGCGGAAATCTATTTGATTTGATACATTGTGGTCGGTAACGTTGGTGAATTAACAGAAACGGAAAGAGAGGGATTCGAACTTCGATTCGCCCGGCCAGCAAGCGGGTGGCGTGCTTATCTTGTGTGACAACACTACAGAGCGAGTAGCTCTTCTAGTCGGGCAGCTGTGTGACAACACTCCAGAGAAAGCGGCGCTTTTGTGTAACATGCTATGGACTCAACGCCCTTACGAGGTAGTGATGAGTTTCACGCGCTCTAAGCCCGGCCCGCGCGCAGTTAGGAGGATTGGCCGCTATCTGAGCGGTACCACCCATTTTGAGGACTCACAGAAATATCTTGGATAGTACCACAATCTCTTCTACGCACAATAATATGTTGAACTACTTCAACAAGTCTACGTGTAAGATAGCCAGCATCCGCTGTTCGTACAGCAGTATCTACAACCCCTTTTCGGGCCGAGAGCGGACCAAATGGATATATAATCCAAGCCGAGAGTGGAGTTACGTGAACAGCCGTCTGATGGAAAACAACTTTCACGTTCGGTTCAGAGAGCACTTTTTTCGTTGAGAATAAGTCCTTCCCTTTTGTGTGAATTCCCCAGTGGCGAATTAACCAACTTGTGGGGCCCTATCTATTCAATCTCTCGAGCCCCAAGAAAACCCCCCCTCTCCCTCGGACTCAATCTCTCTTTTGACTCTATATATGTGGGCACCTGATATCTATGAGGGTTCACCCACCCTGGTGACAGCATTCCTTTCTATTGCGCCTAAAATCTCTATTTCTGCAAACATGTCACGTGTTTCTATTGTTGCTTCCTATGGGGGTACATTACAACAAATCTTCTTTTTCTGCAGCATTGCTTCTATGATCTTAGGAGGGTGGCAGAGTAGGATGGTGCTGACTCTGATTGATCCATGGAGTTTCCTCTTCAGCGGAGATTCCTTTACCTATCCAGAGCTCTAAAGAGTTTAAGTAAAGGTTAGGGTTGAAGTACAATAGTAATGGTGGTTAGCTTCTAAAGATTAGTAGAGCATAGATTCTGTATTTCCATATCTTATTCCTTAAAAGAGAGATTCTTCTTTTAGATTCCTGCTTTTGGTAAGTCCAGAGAGTAGGGTTCGGCTAGCTAGTAAAGAGAGGAGTTTCTCTAGGTTGTATAGGGAAAAGAGAGGCTAGGAGTAGACCGACGATACGGACTAAAGTAAGTCAGATCTCAAAATATTTCATCATACTCAGTCCTGAAAGAACAAGCAAGGGATGAGCGCACGCTGGTAGTAGAAGGAAGCGGAGATGGAGGTAGCTAGGCATCAGTTTGAGTTCGAGATCGAGACCAGCTTCAGCCACTATTGCTAGGACGGGCTTACTTAGACTGAGAACAGAGATTCTTTTCTCTGCTATGCTACTTTCCTCTTTCTTCCCTGAGGGCATTCCTTTCCTGAACATAGAGCCAAACAGTCTTGCCCGAAACTCTATCCCCCCGATTCCTCCTTTATCCACACCTCCTCCCTCCGTACCTTTGAATATGATACCAGATCCGGGAGCTCAAAACTTCGGTAACTCATAATTGATATGCGATTGGTCGTTCTTCCATCAATGTTATGTATTTCGGTGAAAGATGCCTGCGGTTGTGAAATGATAGGAAGAACGCCTATAACACCTTTCTCGTTCATATAGTCAGAGGTCTGTCGCCTCCTACGCCTATTGCCTCATCTTAGTCAATTTTAAGGAAATCATGCCGAAAAAGGGTAGTTAGTTTCAGAATTCCCTAGAGAGGAGCGAACAGCACCCTACTCAATGGAAAGATGCCAGTGCACCCAGTGCGATATCTGCTTTGTTGATTACCTCACCTTTATCAATCAGCGAAGCCTCCTAGCATAGGTTTTTTATCCATCAAGAGCATCCCCGAAAAGCGATAGGCACATGTACTCGCTGGGAAGGAGTCTCGTTAGAACTATGTATTTGTCGTATCAAAAGTGAAGTGCTAGAAACAAAAGCTGAGCATAACCTCGGTGCAGATGACAGAAGACGAAAGTGCTTACTACGGGATCTCGTCTCGCCCGGTTCAACGGTAGGCTTGGTGACCCAACGAATTCCCTCTATCCTGCTGTGAATTGAGGAGCGTAGGGCCAAGGCGAGCTTTATCGTCAAAAGTGATTTCTTGTTTGCGATTCTAATTCCGCTTTCACACTTCTAAAGGAAGGAGGAATGGAAAAGAAGGAAAGAGAGAAAAAGCTACGTCTCTTTGATCAGTTATCCTTTCTAAAATAATAGGTTTTAAGACCCCTCTACTCTATTTGTCTAGGCTGGGGTCAGGTTTGCTATTGGACGGCTTTCTCGATTATAGGGGAAGACTTTATTGGAAATGACTTTATTGCTATCCACTTTCCTAAGCTTTATAAGAGAAGATCTAACTAGCCTGGCTTACTTTCTAGCCTGTCAACCTGCTCTGACATACCCTCTAGCTCACTTGAAAGGGGCGGGAGACAGAATGATGTCGGGCCAGCACAAGAAGTCAGACTAAACAACCCATTCGACGCGTCGGGGGTACTCGACCACCGGGAGATAGGGATTTAGTGACTTACCAACCAACCAAACATTGAGGGCAAGACATACCATACAAATCACGGCTTCGGCTGCTGTAGTCCTCTAGCCGAGCCACTACTAGCGTGTGTGTAATTCATGGCAGTTCACTATTTTTTTTGTTATGGAGCTATTCTCTTTCTTTTATTTTTATATAGTATAGAGAGCGGTAAGTTAGTGCTGTTCTAAGGAAGTGGTAGCTGTTCCGGTACACAAAGAAGGGAGATTTGTGTAACCCGAGCTCTTTGATCAAGACGGTGTGGCCAAAGTCAATGCTAAGGCGGAGATTAATTAATTGCTGCCACAGCAGGCGCCTATCTGTAGACAGATTGGATCGATAAATCTAAAAAAAAACTTGTAAAGCTTTGCAAGGTCCGTCCCCTTCTCAGAACAGCAGCAAGTCAGCACCAGGTCAAATTCTCCAATTACGGTAATATACCATAAACAATTATCCTTTAGGAGCTATATTATCCCTCTAGGGGAGCTAGTATAGTTGGCCATAAGGTCACACCCCTTCTTCATTCATCCATTTAGGTCAGAATGGATCCAGGGATGCTATTTGACATCCCATTGCAGTGTTTGGAGCATCTCAGGGAGGGCCTCTTCATATGTATTGTGTACAACTGCGTTCATTCAGAAGGTGCTCTGGTTTACAAGAGATTTGACTGCTAATGTGGTACCAGTAAAAAAAAAAACATACAGCACCAAGCAAGTGGTATCACTCGAAGTGGTGGTCTATCTCAATCTGGCCTCATAAGGTACACAGATATCACTTCGTCTGTTTCCTACTTGCGTTTATGATTATTTTATGAAGCTAAATTCTAGTATTTTTCCCAACTGAAGGGTCATTTAGCTGAACTTTTCAATTTTGGAGCGCTCTACACTATCTATCTCCCATGTAAGCAGTTTCTCTATTTTAATGCTTTTTTTCAAGCGAAAACAGTTTTTTTCATATCTTCAATGCGAGGAAGAAATGTTTCGAAGCCAAAAAAAGTAACTTCGGTTTTTTTTCGATAGATAGTCGGTACTGGTTTTCTACGAAAACCTTTTTGGTTTGCTAAAAAAAGCGACCCAAAAGGCCAAAACAATTTGGGATATATGCTGAAAGCCATCTAACGGAGGCCTCGGCCCACTTCGCTTGCCAGGCTCTCTTGTACAGCAATTTTTCATCTAGCCCAGCCACATGCGCAACCTCCATTTCCCTGCAGGCCTGCAGCCGAGTCCCACACGCTCGGGTGTCACTTTTTTTAATAAATAAAGAAAGAAAAAACATAAATTGAGTGTCAGTCGAAGATTTTTTTTTCACGGTATAAACTGGTACTTTTTTCCTTAGCACACGCTTGGCGGCGCTGGTAGTAGTTTCCTTCGGTACGACGAAGTGCGTACGTTATTTTCAGAAAGAAAAAGTTTGTACGTTGCTCGATACGGTTGTAAGTTTGTACGTTGCTCGATACGGTTGTTGGTTAAGTATGACAATTATATATACACGTCGTGCAGTGTACTAAATGCCTATAATCGACTGTGACTGAGCCTGTGACACGTACGAGTTGTTGAACAACTGAACTACATCGAAGACGACCTGAAGAGGCGGCTACACAGGAGTTACAGAAACCATTCCTAAGCCCAGTTGACAGCAAAAATGTACTGACAATGGTGGAGTTCATTGTGTTAAGAAGGGGCTTGCTAATTCGCGAACGTTCACCGGTAGGGGAACTGGTGAACGATCGGACAGTACTTTTCTATTTTAGAAAATATTCAAATCCTACCACTTTTCAAATTTGGCAATCACTCACCGAACAAAGCACTGTCCGTTTCTGCATTCTCTTTCTCTTTCTCTTTTGACTTTGAGGTTGCAAAAACTTTCACCAAAGAGTTATCATGTATAACTTAAAGTAACTGTACATAAGTTAAAGACAAACTTATTGTTGTAAGTTAAAGATTCACTGTCAACAAAAGATACATTTTCTTTAGGTTTTTTCAGTAGCTTTTTTTCTCTTTTAACATCCTAATCATTCGGGACATGGGAATAGGGATAATAAAGGGTGGGGGAGCAAATAAAAGTAACTTTTATAGCATATAATTTAGAACCAATCTCACTATATAATGCAAAGTTACAAAGATCAGATGGATATATAATAATCAGATGGATATATAATAAGTTTCATAAAAAAAATTTGAGCTAGTACAATAATCTGAGCATCTCTATATAACGATGACATTGAACATTCTTCTGTCTTGAGGATCCCTATAACCATGACATGGACCATATATCTATCTTCAATTCAAAGCTCTCTGCAAACATATTTTTTATTAAAAGTAGGAATAAACTAATAATAAATAAACTCAAAATAAGGAAAAACATAAGTTAGTTGCATGAAATATTTTTTTATTCTATCCAACGAGCAAAAAGCTTAATTTAAAAACTCTGTACAATATGTAAATAGGCAGTGGGAACAACTTAGATATTATACACATGATGAAAAACACAAGTTAAATAAACAATTCAGTGCTAGGAACGATGATTCAAGATCCTGGATGTTTTCCTTTGGCTCTAGGAGCAAAAGGCCTTGATAGCCTCGGCTCCAAACTTAAGGACAGACATATCTCACTAACTTATGTCGCTAACATAGTCACTAAGTTATTTCGCTAAAAATCTCGCTAACATATGTCACTAAGTTATTTCACTAACTTATTGCACTAAATTACCTTGATAACTTATCTCACAAACTTATGTCAATAACTTTGATAACTTATCTCACTGAGTTTGATGACTAACTTACAACAATGACTTATGTATATATACAAAAGTAATTTACACTGTAACTTAATGTCTCAATAAGAACATGAGTATGAAACTTATACTGTGTAACTTAGAAACATAAGAAAACAATATTTTACTAATAAAAGAAAAGTAATAAGAGAAATGATAAACATGCAAAAATTATATAGCAAAAGAGTACTAGTATTACATTTGCAAATTGCTACACTAGAGATGCATAACTTGCTACAAGAGAGATGTATAACTTGCTACACTAGAGATGCATAACTTTTTACACTAGAGATACATCTTTTTGGACAAGTTCCTAGAAATTTTTGTGTAACCTAAAAGTCAAAACTCTGTCCAAAACTAGCAAGGCCATTGCATGGCATTCACAACTGAAAAATTAAGGCTAAAAAGATGACACGGTTACCGCCGGTGAATAGATGACTGCATGGACAGCCAGATATACAGATCAAGAGCTAGTAAAACCACATTAGAGAAGGGGATGGGATACATCAAACACCACCAAACTCTAAACCAAAGAACCCATTGTAAGTGTGCACGCAAATTTTAGAAACAAATATATTGAGCTCATTTAGTAGTCAAGATGATTCAGAAACCTGATGGGAATTCCCGTTAGCTTGAGAACATAATTGTCATCCCCCTTCTGCAACAATGGTGAACCCACTATCAGATACGAGGTAAAAACAAGGAGATAATGGAAATTATAGATTGTCAAGCCAGAATATTTTCTCTAATCGGATTACTTCAAAACTGTCACCTGTCTAATTTGGCTTGCTTGAGCATAGCAAGTGCGCTTCACTTGATTGGGCCACCTCTTGGTGAACCCAATGCAGAACAGTCGTAGCATGTAGTTATCGGTGGTTTTCAAATTGACATGTGTCTCAATAAGTGTCTCCCAATTCTTCACCAGTCAACAGAGCTTGTCCGTGGTCAAGGACATACCCTAACAAGATTACAAGATGGTTAGAGACATAATATAGAACATAGGTCTCATAACAGTGTGAAACGAACTAGAGATCATTACACAAAAGTTGGTGAGAATATTTCTCCTTTGTACTTCCTGTGCATGAAGTCTAATCTTCCTGTATGCCCGATCCATTCCCCTCCCCATTCCCTCCGCTCTTTCATTTCGCCCTATCCGTTCGGGCTTCTACCTCATGTCGCTCCTGCCCTAGGTGGCCTTCGGTGGCTCATCAGCTCCGGTTTTGTGCGCGGCCCCCCGCGCCGGCGTCGGCTTCTTCTCCCGTCGACCCGCACCTCCACCCGCCGGCTCGGAGAAGGGACTATTCCATCGGTTTCGCTCAGATCGAGACGATGGACGAAGTGCGCGCAGCGGCATTCTGCATCGGCATCCGGCCCTGGTGCCGTGCGCGGCTCTTTGCATCGGCATCTGGCTCTTCTTCCCGTCGACCCCCTCCTCCACCCGCCGGCTTCGATCGGAGGCATTCCAGCCTAATCGGTCAGATCGGGACGACGAAGGAAGAGCAGCACCGTTCGAAGTGTCGGTTCGTCATCCAACTTATTAAAGAGAAGTAGGATTCCTAAGTTTACTGAATAAGTTTGAACAAAGCCTTATGTACATGTTATGTCTTAACTTATAGAAGGTAAGTCATTCTATAAATTTAATAAGTAAGTTAATAAATTTAACAGAATCAAACTTTGTTATCTCATTAACTTATCTCACTAACTATGATGACTAACTCACTAACTTTGCTGACTAACTTATCTCACTAACTTTAATAAATAACTTACGACAATGACTTATGTACATATACAGAAGTAATCAAACAAACTTGCTGAAGCTAAGTTATATTTGCGGTAGTTGTATGAATCAAAAGTATAAGTCAGAAAAATGCCACTCGGAGTTTGTCCTTGTCAGACATGCATGGTAAGATAGTGCCCAATATATTCACAAACTCGTTGATCTGCACTTGAAAGGATAAGTCGTAAGTCAAGGCACTCTTACAAATACTAAATGACTTCTGCAATTAGATTCTATGTTTTAATATCATAGAAAAAAAACATGATAAATTATCCATGTGATAGACGTCAACTGAGTGAATTCATTAGTAGAGCCTGCCCTCCGAACAAGTATTTCAGCCATAAGAGCATAATCTACACTCTTTTCGTGTAAGTTATGATAATCAGTGTCAAAAGCATAAAAATGAGGACAACCTTTAAGAGTTTATACAAAAAAGGGAAACAGAAGGAATAGGCATTCCACAATGTCTGTTGAGTCTAAGCTGATAAAAGATTCATAGCAATATAGAGCAGCCTTACTGGTGAGTTCTTTATCTCCTACGGAAACTCAGAAAGTGCTGCATCAGCTTGCTATGCCTTATCTCATGACTGGATTCGATCACTCATCAACATATTGTATAAATCTGTAGGGGTAGTTATAGAAAGGTTGTTGAGCAGTCAATACAAGTATAAAAGTAATGCACTTGGAGAAAAGGAAGGGATTACCATCGAGAAAATCAGGAAGGCAACCAAGCATGTCAATATCAGAAACATTATCTAACTTTGTTATCCACCCCACCAAAAATTGTCTTACATAAGATTCAACACATTCATGCGCTCTCTCAAGAGCGGTATAGATTCTTCTATGCTAAAGAGAAAAGGCAAGATAAGGAGGCCAATTAGAAATCAACAGTGACGTTAACACAAGCAAAAAAAGTAATTTGTTTATGAAAGTCATAGAAAACAGGACAAGAAAAATGAAGAATACAAAATGGACTTGGTCCTACTAAACTGAATGTTGTGTTGCTCCTGAAAGGATGGTACTGAGAAAATCGAACTATAGGCCCCTCAGCCTCCTAATCGATAATGTGGTGAAGCTATTCGTGAAGTTGTTAGCGTCCAGGCTAACCCCAACAATGAGAGATATTTTCAATGAGCTAGCCATAGTGTATTCATCTCAGGTAGGAGTATACATGAAAATTTCCTATATCTATTGAACAATTATAGTGGTACTGTATTGTTAGCCTTCTGCATAGATGCATATATATCGTCCATAACGTAGCTCCTGATGTTTTCCTGGCAAAGTTAACAAGTCTGTTGACAACTTCAAGATTTTCTCATGTTGCCTGCTATCTCTTCACTATGGATATCGATTTAAAATGCTGCTTAGCTTCTAAATTTGTAGCGGTTGTATCCTTAACATCCTTTGCACTACCAGCCAATACAGGAAATTGTTGTTTGTTCCCAACAACCCAACAACATATCTTTATGCTCTGATGGCCTAAAGCAGTTTGAATCAATATATAAACATTTGTTGAATAACATGATAACTATGCATTATTTTCTCATATTTAAATGGTATAGGAACAACACCATAAAAAGATTGCCGTAAACCCTAAACCCTAAACCCTAAACCCTAAACCCTCTAGTAGCATTAAGACATTTTTTATGACGTTTAATTATTAACGTCACTAAATTAAGCTTGTTCCAAAACAAATGTCATAAACTGGTCAATTTAGTGACATTTTGATCAAAGGTCATGCCATAAATGTCATAAGATGACACATTTCTTGCAGTGAGAGTACATGAGAGCTAATCTAGGGTCATGTTCAGTTTCCCAATTCTGGAGCGGTAAAATTCCGGTTCTGACGATGTTCGTATCATTTCGTTTGTATTTGGTAAAAATTATCTAAAAATTAATTAATTAGATTTAAAACGTTTATCTCATAAATTATAAATAAACTGTATATTTAATTTTTAATTTTATTAATATTTAATACTCTATATATGTGCCGGTATTTTGATATATAATACTCTGTTCAAGTAAGGTCGTAAAAAGCAATCCTATTCATAGGAGTTATAAAGCTCATGCGAAAAGGAGAAAATAGAAATTGTCCTCCTAGTTTTAGAAACCACATGCAGGAAGATAACTGTTATGCTAGTTTTAAAATTAAACGTGTAGTTGAATGAAAAATGACCTGTAGGCTCAAATTTAGAAAAGTGTAGTTGGCAGAAGACAAAGGCAAAGATTGAATTGTTTTCAGAAATTTCTGGGCCTAACAAACTGCACTTCTCTCGGTAACCTTCTGTTTCTCCCTGAATGCACAGATTGCCTGTTAGTAACCAATGTGTGGAAGTCTGTCAATGCACTCAGGCAACATATCTCTAATCTATCACTCTCATTCTCCTCACCACGGATTAGCAATGTAGATTAATAATACCCAATTCATAACAACAAGCTCATGCCAATACAAATTAGTCTTCCCTAGTCACTAGTGAGCAGGGGATCTAAAATGCAGTAACAGCTGCGGCCAGCCACAGAGGCCAACAATGATGACTCGAACAACACAACAAACAAGGGGGCAGAGGAGCATGAGAGGAGGGCAGTGGCGGCCACTGGATCTAGTATGTCGCCCCCGCTGTCGGCTACCGCCCGCCGCCAGCGGTAGGGTCTCGCCGGAGCTCCGGTGACCTAGGGCCGCCGCCCTAGCTCGCCAGAGCTCCCGCGAGACCCTACCGCCAGTGGCGGCCGCCCTCTTCCCCTCCCACAGCGCCTCCGGGGACCTCGCCCCCGCCCTAGTACTAGCCCGGCTGCCTCCCCCGCCGCGAGGGCACCCTAAGCCGCCCTCCTACCTCCCCACCGTCTGTCTTCCCTTCCTCCCCTCGATCGGCCGGACGTTTCTATACCCGGGGAGGAGGAGGTGGAGGTGGGGGTAAGGTGGAGGTGGGGGGCGAGCTCGTCGGAGTTGGAGGAGAAGGAGGAGAGAGAAGGGAGGAGGAGACCTACCTTGCCGGAAACCCTATGCCGCCGCCGGGGATGCGCGCGCGAGCTCAGGGCGCTGCCACCATCGCCGGATCCCACCATGGCCGCCGCCGAGGATGCACGCGCTAGCTCAGGGCGCGAAGTTCGCCTGGTTGTTGCCGGGGAGGTCGCCCGAGGGAGCTCGAAGAGAGAGAGTCCGGGGGAGAGAGGGGGGGGAGTCGGGCGAGGGTTGAGTGCACGGGGTGGAGTTGGGGCTCGTGAGCGTGGAATGAAAAGGAAACTGAGCAGCATGGGAAAGGAAATGAGAGGCACGGTCGGATCGTTCGCTGGGATGGAAACGAGTGAACGACCGTGAGATTAGAATTGCGTGTTAAGAATATTTTGATTAAAGGATTAATGGGCTCATACCATATGGGCCTTAGAGGTGACCTGATATGTCCTGAAGGCTATATCTATATAAAGGAATTGTGTGCACACCTATATTGATGAATGAAGAGATAAGCTCCCCCACATATCTGTGTCTCTTATGTTCTAAGGGGAATTGGGACAGGGAGACGAGATCTGTATCTACAACTTATACGCGTCTCTTTCTTGGATCGGGAACGAGAAAACGGATCTGGTAATTCGTGAATAGGCCGATTCTTAACACATTACTCATGATTTCCCTGTGTAGCCTGTTCAGGTAGTGGCGGGGGCTGGCCGGCTACCGACCAACTGAAATGACCCATGAGGGGTAAGGTCGCGCCTAGCTATATGGAGAATTGGAGTAGTTTGAGTTTGTGATTTTCAAGTATCTAAAGAAAAAGATTGGTCCGTGGCGTTCAACAGTGGTTTGGGCCGGAACAAAACAGCTCTCGGTCTCCGGCATCTTCATTTCTAATTTTGATCATGCCACGTTTGGAATTACTTTGACTTCTGAAAAGCACTGATCTTGTTCTATCCTTAGGGGATGGATTGCTAGCTCGAAGCATCTTTCCAGGAGCATAGCAACAAAACTAAACTAGACTAGCTACTCCGCGGAGTATGCTAATAGTTAGCTGGCTATTTAGCTAATGTAAATGCTAACTACTATCTAGTTTATTATATCCACACTAATACATGGTTGGATGTTCGTCCCCAAACGCACCATTGACCGGCTCACGGTGGCTGAGGCGCTCCCCAACTGGCATTGGGTGCGAACCATCTCTGGAGGAGTAACCACTCCAGCGGCAGCCGAGTACTTGCAGGTGTGGCACGCAATTGAAGACTTTGCGCTGTCCGACTCGCCGGATCGTCTGGTTTGGAGGTGGGCGTCCGATGGAGGCTTCTCGGTCAACTCAGCATACCATGCTCTTCATCAAGGCGCCCACCCGATTCCTGGATGCGTCAGGATATGGGAAGTCTGGGCACCGCTTAGAGTCAAGTTGTTTCTTTGGCTAGTGGTGCGCCGAAGGCAGTGGACCGTGGACAGAAGGAGAAGACATGAACTCGATGCTTGCGACAACTGCTTCCTGTGTGACCAAGTGCTCGAGACGATCGACCACATTATCGTGGAGTGCTCCTTTGCCAGGCAGCTATGGTTTGAAGCTGCGACGGTGTTGGGGGCCAACCTTGCCCACCTACCGATTGGCACCATTGTCGATTGGTGAGAGATCTGGAGAAACCTGTGGCCGGCTGCTTACGTCAAAGGTGAGGACTCCATGTTTACACTCAATGCTCGGGAGATTTGGAAAGAACGAAGAGCACGCTGTTTCCGGGGAGCTGCAACACAAATCCCAACGGTCAAAGCCCTCATCAAGCAGCAAGCCGAGCTATGGGTTCAAGCAGGTGCCAAGCACCTCAATCGTTTGATGCAGCGAGTAATAGGATAGAGGAGCATAGGCAGAAGGGAGTAATAGGATAGAGGAGCATAGGCAGAAGGGCGTGTGCGCTTTCGAATATCTGTAAACTACCCGATTTGTATCAAATTCTCTCCGTAAGCCTTTTGTGTGATTGAGAAAAAAATGCATGGTTGGATACACTATGGTATTAGCACCTCTCCACTTCGGTATATCTAGTTGCTAAAATTTAACAAGTTTATTAGCAGACTATTAGTATATACGTACTGGATTTTAGAAACTAGCTATTACTCCCTGTATTAGTACTACTAATGCTAACAATAGATTATTAGTGTATACTAGAGTACTAGTATATTTTTTTATAAGAAGCTCTTGCACTTGCTGCACTTTTATTTTTTTGTGTAACGCTGCCGTTTTATTTTGAAAATGCTGCCCGTCGCATCGAATCCCACGCTGCATGGATGGAAACATTTGCGTCGCCTTGTCGCAGTTGGCTAGAGTGCAATGACAGCGATCTGAAAGTCGTGAAGCTGGTGGTTGCAGTCGTACAGGACTAATAGTGGGAACAGTAGCGTTTTCCCTACAGTTATTCGTCTTCGTCGGTGGTGACTGGTCACTGCCATCGCTACCGGATCCACCGGCTTTGTCGAGTGTCCGATGCACGGAATGCAGTCGGTAAAGACCTTTACCGACTGTTTTTCACGTGGCAGTTGACGAAGACGGGATGGCAAAGAATGACTCGGCACAGAAATCTTTGCCGACTGCCACCTGACTGGCAGTAGGCAAAAACCAGCACTCGGCAAAGGAAGCGGCACCCGTCGTCTGGCGGCTTCTTTGGCGACCTGCTGACATGGCAGGTGGCAAAGATTTTTTATTTTTTCTAAAAATTCTTTGCTGAGTGCCAGGTTAGTCACTCGGCAAATAATTTTATTTATTTTTTAAAAAACAGTCGGCAAAACTGGTGTTGTTCACGTCGTAGTGTCCAGCTTTGCCGAGTGCCGTGGCACTCGGCAAAGCTGGAAATTTTTTTCTTTGTTTTGGTTTTTTCATATATTTTACAGCAGGCAAATCACACACACACATATATATAGAGAGAGAACACAACTCCAAATATAAAGCACTAATCTACATATATATCACATGCCATAACAAATCCGAGAGCCTGCATGTCATAACAAATCCATCCAACATACATAACAAGTTCATCATCAACATCCATCACAAAAGTCCATCACAAGCTAAACGAGAGGTACCTAAGACGACCCGGCGTCCCGATGGCCACGAGAGTGTGAAGAGCCCCCACTTTGCCACCTCGGCCAACCCTACAGCGCCGAGCCATGCGGCGGTGCCGAGGAGTACGTCCAGGCCCCAACCTCCTGCTGAGGCTTAGGAGCGCCACCTGACCACCCGTGCTGCTGAGGTTGAGGAGTGGCGCCACCTGACCACAGAGACCACCCGCGGTGCGGAGGCGGAGGAGGAGCGCCACCTGGCCACGTGTGGTGTGGACTCGAGGCAACCTGCCACTCATGGCCTGGAGAAGCGCCATGTGGAGGAGTCGGGTTCGAACCCGCCGACTGTGCCTGCACAAAGGAGAAGCGATCTCATTAGTAACAGCGGATTGCCGCACAAGTCAAAACAATAGACAAACATATATACTCACCGGAATCTCCATAGGGCCAAGAGGAGGGGGTAAAGCGAATATCGAGGCAGGCAACGGAGGCAAGATCACACCAGGGATGTGAAGGTTCTGAAAGAAGCCGGTAAAGTCCTATATCTGACGCTGCGAGTGCTGCCGGACAACCTCCATCTGGCGCGCTATCTCCTGCCGATGGGCCTCCTGTTGGGCCGCCAGCTCCTGCCGATGGGCCTCCGGCGTGGCCTCCTGCGCGGCCCGCAACTCGGCCAGCTCGGACTGCAATATTACACCCGCGATGTTTAAACAATGCAAAAGGAAAGGTACATATGTAAAACCAATGAACGGCGAATAAAACTAAAATTACCTGAACCATCGCCAACATTTACGTGGAGCTCGGCTGCCGAGGTCGTATGGGGACGTCAAAGGTCGTGTTGCCTGATCGACGAACCTGACGAAGGGTGGGAACAGTGACCGGGTCGATTGCGCTGTGGGCAATAAAGTATCGGTCGTGCTGCTTCCCTCCTCCCGTCCTCATCAGGATGTCTGTATCCAGGGGCTAGGTGGCAGGATCAAAGGCCTCACCATGGCACGTGCGAGCCGCCTCGCTGTACTGGACCATCTTCTCGTAGACGTTGGGGTTGGTGTACGCCTCGACCCCTCCGCCGGGTTGTAGACGTTGTCCGGATCTGTCGCTTTGCCCTTGTGAGACAGGGCGTAGCCGGTGAACTCGTTGATGACCTGGCCACCATCGACTGGGACTGCGAGAAAAACACAAGGATGATTACACGTAATGAGAATGAATAAATAAATAAATAAATAAATCAACAGAAGCGTACCCATGTGTCATGTACCCTCCGAGAGGGCCGGCTCCATTGGTGATATGCTGGCCCTGTCCTCGTCTTGGCATGTCCCCGTTTGACTTTGCGCTGCTTGTACGACTCCGGCGTCCTCCATTCGTCCACAATGGTGACGACGCACGACAAACGGTCAGGCGAATTTGCAGGTTTTCCTACTAGATTCCTCTTCCTGAAAACCTTTCCAGTAGTGCCAGCCTCGCCTTGGATGTTTCTCCCTTTCTCTCCTGCCCTGAAAGCTCAGCGCATTTGAAGTTGAGTTGCAACCATGGATGGCATGCCGAGCTATGTCCGCCGCCGCCGTCCTCGCGTCTTCTCCACGCGCGCTATGTACCAATGTGACGCTGCGCTTGCGCAGGCACGAGAGGGACGTGCCAAACGCGGATGAACCACGGCGCCCGAGGCTGACGACATGTGTCCAAAAAACAATTCAGATGCGTCGGCGGGCATGCTTCTTGCTTGCTTTGCTCCAGCGTCATCTTCGCCTTTTGTTTTTGTAGCCATTTACCAACCTGCATTCTTATTCTCGTGCCAGGTTTTAGATTTATGAGGATGGTTCAAATGTCTCTTACGCTTTTTTTCATCTAAAAGTCAGACGAGAGGGGAACAGCGCGATGGTTTTGAATGGCTACTACTCCGTACTAAGATTCAGAGGCACCGACAGATTCATTCGCGCCACCCGTTGGAATTCAAAAGGCACGTGCAGCGAGATAGAGAAATCCTACGTCCTGTTTTTGATCGTATACTGCGTCATCGAAGGACACCGTGTAGTGCGCCCAGCTTGGCACATGACCATATCCCATATGATACTAATTCCCACAGGCTTGAAAATCGTACGGCTCCCCGCCACCAGCTCCACATTTTCCATGTCTGTTAGTACCAATGTCTTCTCTTCGTTGCTCAAAGAAAATGGCCAAGAACGATATGATTATGGCCCAGAATTATGAAATACAAACATAAACGTACGACGAGGAACAAATCTGCAGAAAACACATGCAAGCATTGCCTGGCAAAACAAGCTGCCAAGGTTTCTTGCGTGCATTATTGTGGCTAGCGCCAATGCAACGCAATGATCCTAACGAGAAAAGCAGAGTATTTTTGCAGCCCCCACATGCGTGCTTCGCCGGCCAACGATCATGCACCGCATATTCCAATTCCTCCCTCCAAGACTCTCCTCTGACCCATCCAAGTTTCTGGCTCCCATTCATCCACTCATCTCGTTGCTTCTTCAGAGGAGCGAAAAAGATGATGCAGATCAGATGCACACACTACGAGCTACGACGACGACGACCACCCAAAGACCGTCACAGAGAATTCAGTTACAGATTCACTCAGGAACTGCCAGTGCAGCGATAGTTTGGATTGGACTCGCAAAATATAAAGCTAGACAGCTAGTATATATATTTTGATTCGTTTCTCTTCTCATCTCATAATAATACGACGAAACGACGGATGTACACATGGATGGGCGGGACAGGACACGTACGTCCTCATGCAGCGCGAGAAAGCGGCTGGCCGCCGCCGGGATTCGGACTCCGCCAGGATTGCGATTGCTTCAAAAGATGACGCAGGAGTTGGGGTTCTCCTCCATGCTCATGTTGCGCATGTAGTAGTACTGAGGCGGCGGCGGCGGCGCCGCCGCGTACGGGTGGTGGTACGCCACCGGCGGCGGGGGACGGTGGTACTGGTTCATGTAGTCGGCGGTGAGCATGTGCATGTACTGCGGCGGCAGCTGGTGGTGCGGCATGTGCATCCATGGAGGGGCCACCGCGGCGGGCTTCTTCTCCCCTTCCTCCTTCTTGTCGTCCTTCTTGCCGTCCTCCTCCTTCTTACCCTCGCCGTCCTCCTTCTTGCCCTCGCCGCCGTCCTCCTTCTTTCCCTCGCCGTCCTCCTTCTTTCCGTCGCCGCCTTCCTCCTTCTTACCGTCGCCGCCTTCCTCCTTCTTGGCTTCGCCATCCTTCTTGCCGTCCCCTTCCTCCTTCTTGCCGTCGCCGTCCTTCTTCTCCTCTTTCTTCTCCTCCTTCTTCTCGGGCTCCTTGGCGGGGCCGATGGAGTCGAGGTGCGCCGCCCAGGACTTGCTGCGCAGCTTGCTCACCACCTGCACCGGGTCCACCGTCCCGATCACCGTCATCTTGTGCGCCGCCATGTCCACCGATACGGCGTCGATGCCTGGCCACCACAAGACAACATCAGTTACACTACTCGATCGTTTGCAACAAGCAGGCAACGTACGATAAATGTACCGAAACTGACGGTCCCCTGTGAATAATTGTGATACGTACCGACGAGCACGGAGACGGCCTTGAGCGCCTTCTGCTTGTCCTTGTTGTCATGCAAGTCCAGCTTCACCACGATTTTCTGCACACGCATGGTCGACGACAGTACCAGTTCCATACAGTTAGTCATTTGCTTGATTTGTCCGCTTAGAACAGATGAGAGGAAGGCAATGCACAGAGATGAACGGGACCGTGCATGGCCAGCAAGCGTTTGTGTGCACCGACGAACGGAGAACGAAGAACAGCAAGACGGCACCGGCAGGCTGACCTTCGCGTTCGACATGTCTCGACGCGCGCGGCGGATCAGCGAGCAGGCGACGGAGAAGAGAAGACGCGGAAGTGCGCGGCCGGCCGGCGGCGCTAGATTCGGGAGCAGGGAGGATCGAGTGAGAGGAGTGGAGGAGCTCACAGTTTTTCTTTGAAGAATGGAAGAGCTCGCAGTCACAGGAAGGAAAGTTTGGCGAGCGAGCGTGTGCCGCGCGACACGCGAGGACGACGCCGGGCAGCGCGAGAGGCAAAGGGAATTCGGGAGTGTTAGGCGCCGGGCGGCACTAAATAGCAGTGCCAGCGCGCCGCTGCGGCGCGGAGGTAGCGTTAGCGAGAAGCGGAGTGAGCAGTGGCCGGCTGTGGCTGTGGTACAGAAACAGAGCAGACTACAAGGACAGACAACCGGACTGGCTCGTGATAGTGGCGGCGGGTGGCAGGTCTCCACCTCACCTGTGACACAAACACACACACACACAGTGCCTGGTGTGGTGTGGCGTGGTGTGGTGCTTCACTACTTGGTGCTCATGTATCTGGCTATCAGCTTGGTGAGCTCTCTCGATCGGCGGCAGCTCGGGCCTGGACCCCGGCGCCGGGCACAGGCAGTGCCTGCCTGCCCGTCTCGTTGGCAATGGCAGTTGCTGCGTGACCTGACCTGAGGGCTGAGGCCGGGAGGCCACGGTGCCGAGCAGGCGAGGTGCGTGGGATTCACAGTTGCTGTGTCCCAGCGCAGGCCGGCCGGCCAGCCGCTTTATGGCTTGTTCCGATCTGGCGCGTCACCAAAAGCGGCGAACAGTCCACGTCCGCCCACGCGGCCGTGCTGTTCTACCGTCTGCCTCTGCCGTTGCCGGTTGCCGGTTGCCGGTTGCCGTGCCGCCCCCACCCACCAATCATTTCCGTTTCAATTCCGCACGCCTCGGCCCCATGCCGTGCACCGTCTCGCTCGCTCATCATTTTGTCCCTGCTCGCCTTCTCTTCTCGTCTAGTGGTTCGGCACTTCGGCGTCCTGCGCAGCACGCCGTCCTCCGCATTCTCGGTCTGTGGACGCCTCTTCTTTTTTCAGAGAAACCTACAGGCTGCTGGACCCTGAACTGTCACGTTGGTGTCAGCTAGCGCGCGTGCGAGTGACCCGTCCAGTTCCCTTTTGCCGTGGATTCGCGCTGCCTGCCGTTGGTATCTAGTGTGGAGTACTAGTACGGCGCTGCCTGCCGTTGGTATTCGTGTCACTGTCATTTGGGAGATGATCAACAGGTACGTGTCACCTCTCTTGGTTTCTTTACTAAGTAAGGGCTGCTCTTTGAAGCCGATCAATCATCTAGTTTCGACTGCTAATAATTGGACGTAAAAGCCATCAAGGAGGAGCAGAGGCCAATTTGAACCGGAGTAGTAGGGCCACGCATGCATATATATTAGTACTATGCAATTCATTTATCTATGCACATTATTAAAAGGGTGTTCGTCTTTTAATTTCCATGACAGATTTTGTGGTAAATTTGACGGCTTTACCTTATACGAGGTAGATAGATCTCATTTTCTCGCACCTATAAAAAGACTTGCAACGCAGACCAGACGAATCAGGAGGTGGCGTGCAACTTTGCAAGCTACCGTAAGTACGCCCGCCGCCGATTTGATTTTACCTACAGCAAGCCACCGCCAGTTTCTTCAGCACGTACAACGACCATCAAATAATCAGAATAATCAATAGAAAAATAATGACTTAAAGTCCAAGTGTCAAACTTTATTCTCAACCTGCTGACCGGTTAAAGGCATGCCATGCATTGAACTCCAAAAGTTATAGGTTATCGCGGGCGACTGCTCTTTTCTTTTGATTATCCGCAGCAGTTCCGGTTCGAAACAGAAACGCGTCCGTTGTTTTTTGTGCCGTCACCATGACCATGGATGGACACAACACGAAGGCTCTTTTCATTTCAAGGAGCAGATAGGGCACGCTTCCTGAATTATTTGCAGGTGTATAAAGCTCAATCATCGAGCGAGTGAAGGAAGGAGACAAAAACGTGGGCACAATTGCTTTGTTTTGCGTTTACACGTGCTTTGATTGGGAATAGGAGTAAAGTGCACTAGTCCGGTGGACACGCGAGCCAGGTCAGGTCGGTGGTTTTGACTCCGGATCAGCTTGACACACAGCAGTCAGGGCTCTAGCGCGTTAGTAGGGCAGGCAGCCTGGTCGGAAAAAAAAAATTGCAGGGCGCATTCCTCCTGGTGCTGGTCGGTCTGTCAGGGTGAGTGTCAAAGCGGCAACCGCGACAGTTGGTTGGTGCCGGCTGCGCCTACCTCCGGCCGCCGCCGCTGCCCAGTGCACTTTTTTTCACAGAGTGCGCGTCGTTGGCCAGCGTCGCCTGCCTGGTGCGCGCACCGAGCTAGTCGGAGGTAGAGCTACCATTGTCCCGGGCTCCGACGCGATCCGTCCGCGCGAGCGTGCATGCATATATGTTGACGTGGCCGGGGCTGAGACAGGAGACAGGCGGACCATCGTCCCGGCGGCGACCTGAGCTGCGAGCACGCCGCCGAGAAACAGACCTGCATCACTCACTGTGCGTGCCGGTGCCGGTGCCGGTGCCGGAAAAAAGTTGCGAGGCATATATGGAGGCGGAGCGGAGGCACGGGCTCGCCACTGTGGCCGTCGTCGTGGCGTTGCGTTGATGGGCGCACAGGCACCGGCGCTGCTTTATTTTTCTCCATCTGTTTCTGCAAGAAGCTACTGAACGCTAGCTGCTACGACTCGATCTACCTCTACGGGTGCAGGGTGCTGTACGAGCACAGCGCACGCTGTTCCGATTCTTTGGTTCAGAATTCAGATACGCATCGGAAATGCTCTAGCTATGGTTGGTTGACCCGTGTGCGTCTTCTCCTCGCTCACTCATCAGTCACCACCCCCGCTAAGTCACTAACCTGCTTTCCGAACGAAATCTGTGTCCAAAACCGCCAGCCATTCATTTGTTTTCGTGTAGTTTGTGTCACTCCATCAGCCGCTGACAGCTTAATTATCTGCAATGGATGACGACGACCGATCGAAAGAGAGAGCTATACGAGCCTACGACACCTGCAAACTATAGCGTAAAGAGACCACGGCACAATGCAACCAAACCTACAGTGCCACTGAATTGGTTGCTTTAGGGAGATGAGATGACCTCTCAATCATCTCTCCACTGTGTACAATCTATACGTGCATTTGGCTGGATTGTACCGCTTCTTAACTTGTTGGATGCATCGCTTTCCGACGGCTTGGAATATTGATGAGCATCAGACACCAAGAGACGACACGCAGATCTGCGAGATGGAAACCTGACCGAGTGATCCGCGAAAGGAATGGCTCACTCACTTGCCCGAGATGGCGACGCTCTGGTGTTGGAGGTACAAAAGCTATGCAGCGTCGTCACGCTTTTTCTCACATCGGACAAGGACTACACAGGGCATCGTGAGCTTAACATTTTCTGTTGGGTCCATTAATTGGTCCTAACGACCGTATGACTATGTTGTGTACAAAAAATCGCGTTCAGACACACTCAAAGTTGATCCAATGGATAGGAAAAAACGAACTGAGAAATTAGGACACTTCAAACAGATGTCGTTCTTTAGCCCTTGGAGAATGCTAGATCAATATTATTATTTTTTATATACGAGTTAAGTGACGATAAAAGCAATCACGTCTTTATTTTTTTTGACAAAATAACTTTTTTTGAGAAATATTTGACAAAACAACTATCTGCGCGTCTTTATATTAAGGAAAAAATTACGAGATATCAATAGTTTTTTTAGCAGAATGAAACGTGATATCAATAGCTTTTTTTTTTTTTTAGGAAAACGAGATATCAATAGGGGAAGCCCAAATCTGAGAAATGATCAAATCTGCGGTGGTTGTGCTCGCCTGGGCCGGCCCGGTCCGGCTGGCATGCGTGGTGTAGCAGACTGCGGGAGGGAGGGTGGCCCAAGTTGCTCACCTCATCACATTTTTCGCCTCAACCTGATTTCTGACCCTTCGAAGCGCCGCCCACCTCGATCGCCATCTGCGCCGCCCTCGTACCCTCTGCCTTGCCGGCGCGCGCGCGCCCCGCCCTCGGCATCTCCGACGAGCTTTGTCCCCGCGCCCTTGGGATACCGAGCGAGCGGCTGCAGCGCGCGCTTCCTCGCCGGACTCATCGACCTGTGTCTGTGCTCCTGTTCGTGCACCACGGATGGAGATCGCATCAGGAAAATTGGCGTCGGAGCTGCCTCAGGATATCCTGATGGACATATTTTCCATCCTGGAGATCCCCGACCTAGCTCGAGCAGGCTCCGTCTGCTCCGCCTGGAACTCCACGTATACCTGCATCCGTCGACCGTCGTGATATCGGCCAACAGAAGCAGCCGCAGACGCCATGCCTCCTCTACACCTCAGAATCAGCTGGTGAGAATGTTGCTTGCCTCTACAGCCTTGCAGAGAAGAGGGCCTACAGGTTAACCCTGCCTGAGCCTCCCATCCATCGAAGGTATCTGATTGGGTCCTCACATGGCTGGGTGATTACTGTTGACGAGCGATCAGAGATGCACCTTGTCAATCCAAGCAAATCGCACTGCCTTCGGTGATCACTTTTGAGCAAGTGGAACCCATCTATGACAGTACTGGTGTAATATGTAAGTATTATTACTACTCAATGAGCAACAACACCAGGTCAGTTACTACACCGCCATTGACAGTTGATCTTTGGCAGCTGAGGTACCACTTTCATCATAAGGCCTTTTGTTTTATGATGTGCATCTGCTGGAGGGTACATTGTAGTGTTCATCCACCATCCAGGTGGTCAGATTGCATTTGCTAGGTTAGGGGATGAGAAGTGGACACCGGCTGGATCCATCTCACAGAGGACTGCATCTGCAGCGGTAGAGCTTTACCGCCTGTGATCGAGAGGTCTAGGGTTCAAGCCCCAGCCTCGTACTGGATACGCCCTTTTTAACCGATCACTCTGTTGCCCTGCTAAGGAATATCCACGGTTAAAACCAAATCATGTCTACTTCACTGATGATGTTGATTATGTAGAATACAGTTGCAAGTGGGGCTACCGACTAAACATTGAAGTCCTTGACTTCGGAAGCACGCGCATGGAAGAGATCATCTTCCCTCGACCTTGGTTGAACTGCTTGGCACCATTGTTCATCATACCAAATCCCAGGAAGATGGATTTGGCATTGCATATTTAGATGCAAGTATTACTGTATCAGCGGGGTCTCTTTTGAAGAGGCGAGTTTTCATGGCTGCTTTCTAGCTTGTAGCCTTGTACTGAATCTTGGATTTTGATCCTAAAAACCCTCTGTAAACATGGCTTTAATTAATCTTCTGTACTCACTACTTATTGTTAGTAGGACTTGTGTGCAGTATAAAAAGATCGTGGTAGCAAAGGTAAGGGATATTAATAGTTGTTTCTTCATGATCTGCTGCAAGAAAATGCTAACGTCAGGTGGCGCATTCTGTGTAACAGAAATGTATGTGTAGCTGTAGATAGCCTGAATTTGCTCCACTTGTTCCTCCAATGCGATGGGCCGGTGAACGCATAGCCAGTTTCTGCTGATTGAGTGATTTGAGAACACTAGTGGGCCTAGCCGCCTTGTTACTACTGGCCCGAGTTGCTGTTGGCACACCCCTAATAAACAATTGCGAATTTACATCTCGCAGGAACCGGAGGCCACTGACGTGTCCGCCACCGGGTGGTAACTGGTAAACATGGTTTTCATCTCCATGAACCATATGGGAGACATGGGGATTAGAATCCAGATCAACTAAAAAAAATCAGAATCAGAAAAACCCAAAGATCTCAAAAATGCTGTTGCAATTTAGAAAATCAGCACCCTTGTAGTACAAGATATATCTCTGAAAAACATCAGCAACCAATGAAGCATAAGGTAGCTGGTACTAACACTAGAATCAAACTTCAGAAACTTAGATAGATGTTATTCCTAAAACCATCCAGACTAAGAACTAAACTAGAACAATCGAACACAACAGCTGAGCGTAGTTCATGACATTTTCATCCTGATCAAGCAAGGTAAATTCTGCCCCAACCCTGCAAGCCAAAAAAAAAAACATCTCACTTAACTGAATAAGGTAATCAATAATACAGTATGATATTTCCTGAACAACATAACAGGACCTATAATTGGCAAATAATGCACAGTTGAGTACAGATAAGTGCAGGACATAACAGAGTTTTAGACAGCCAATAGGACATCAGCAGTAAGTATCTAGATCACGTGTTCACATTTCAGAAACATAATCTCGAGTCCTAATTATTTTACTATCGCTATCTTGCAGACATGCACATGAGAAGAGAGAGGCATACTCTACTGCCATTTCAATGGAGAAGTAAAACGGAATTATTAGTGTGTGTATCAGCCAGCAGGTAGTGATTAGTTAAGAGGGAAAACACTAAAGAAAGGACAAAGGGGCTGTGAATGGAGTAGTAAAAAGGAATTATTAATCATAGCATATGAGTTGTATAGGCATAGCTGTAATCCTAATCCAGAACTGATTGTAATGTTTGTTTTATCAACAAGGATGAATAAATTTCTATGTCACAGTGCACACTAATTTGAATGCAACAAATGTTAGATGGGGGAAATATATTTTGAATGTACCTTCCATTAGTTGTGGCAGCTTTTCATGTCAAAACTCAGTGGTCACCCCGGCTTCATATCCTATCAAATTGAAAGATCAGTTATTCATCTTCTACCTAGTTATTCACTCTGATCCTATTTGAGATTGATTCTATACTTCAACAATGCTAAGTTTTCTCACCTTTTGGCTATAAGATCCTTCGGTAATTCCATGACAAAAGAATTTGTGCGCGTCAATGGCACCTTGTGAAACAAACCTTGCTGTACACAAGCTGCATCTAATTCCCCATGCGTTATGATTCTTGCCATAGTGGGAGAACTGTAAATAAACAGGTTCTTACATGACAGAGCAAGGATTTCCAAGTAAAAGGCCAATAAGATTTAGAAATACCTCATTTACTTCCACAGTGTAGTTTAACTCGAAATAGCAAAATGAGCACAGGTGGCGATCTCTCCTTCTTTGTTCTGCAAGGTACTGTTGGTGAACCCACCCAATCCCATATGGGTCGAATGGTACATCATCTGTTTGTGGCGGAGTTGGTTTAGCTTTTTCAGGGCGCTGCAAGCGATACATCCATGCCTGATTGTGTCTATTTCTTGATCCTTGTGCTGAAATAGTATGTTCCATTTGCACTTAATTCCTTGGTGCAAAATTTTAGCAGGAGCTGAAAAAAAAATACCTAGTTCTTTGGATTTTTTACTTCTTGTCTTTCCAGGTTCAGTAGTGTTTTCCACATTGTCAAGCTGATGATCCTTCTCTTCTTTCTACAAAAGATCAAAGATATAAAGAAAAGATTCTGGGGAAGTTTGAATTATAGTAATGTCAGTAATCTAAAACACACCTTTTCAGTAGGAGAGGAGCATTCAGAGTGTGAGTTTTGACCATGGAGAGCAAGATTAGACTGAATACCAGCCACGCCCTCAAAAGTTGAACAAACAAAAATAAATAATCGACTTAGTATTAATAGAAAACCCTTTAGTAAAATGTAAAGAAAAAGCATATATATTCAATTATTTGATATAACACTTAAGTAGATGTAATCTAAAACACACCTTTTCTTTAGAACCGAACCAATCAAAGTCATCAAGAGAGTAGACATTCTCATTATTCCATTTTAATTCTTCCTAGAAAGATAGACATTAAAGAGATTGATTATAGATAACCACACTGAAGATAAATAACATGCAACTCTAAGATTTGAACATACCAATTTGAACCATGACACAAGCGGCAGAGGGAATGTACGATAGTCAACAATGCAGGCCTCAAGAAAATCAATCCATAACTTCTTGCAGACATCATTGTTCTGCAATACAAAGCCACAAATCGAGTAGCAAATATAAACTTCAGCATTCGACAACAATGGAAACTGAAATTATGCCATCTGAAACTTGTTAATCTCAACAGGCAAAGTCCTTACCATATTGACCAAACTGTTAAGTGGAGCAGCAGCTTGTTTGAAGATTTTCGACCGCACAGACTCGATTGAAGGGGGTTCTTCTGCAGACAGCAGAAGCAAACACTGGAACATTTCATCCAAGCTTCTGAAACGTAAGATGTCTTGCTGATTGGAAGCATTCAAGAGAGAAACAACATTGAAGAAGCCCAGGTTAGGTGATGCTTCTCCTGCAGATGCCCCTGGTTCATGGAAAACATCAGGGCAATGAATCCTAAGTATGTGCTCATCAAAGTCGTCGGCCGCTTCGAAGGAAAACTCCTCACATTCGTCATGAGCTAATGGGCAAATGAACAAGTTCCATGAATTTCTTCCCTTAAAGTGTTCAACTGCCTTAGCAATCAATTCTGCTGCTAACGGATTGAGGTCTGAGAAGTGCTCTTTCAGCATCCCAACTTCAACAGATAGCATGTTCTCCCTCTGCTCAAGTGTCATCAAGCTCCAGCTGACTTGTTTCGACACTAACTTACGCAGGGTACTGATATCATCTCTCACTGATGTGTCAGAGTTGATTTTACCTGAGAATAAATCAAGAGAAATTTGGCTGGCCTCAGGAAGCTCAGGATTGACTATACTCAAGGCTCGACAGCACTCAATTTCTGCTGCCATGTAGCTACCAGTGATGATTAGCAGCTTTGCATGCAACAGTGAGATGACAAGTGAGTTAGAGAAGCTTTGGGCAAGCTGGCTAATGTCAACCAGTGCCTTTTCAATGACATCCTTCCTCTTTTCGTCCTCTGTACTCAGGGTCCGTACTGACTCAAATTGCAGATACACGGGAAGGTACTGAGCCTGAGCCGAGTTAGGGTATCTTTGAGCAAGATCTGCTGCTTCAGCTGCAGCTACTGCGCTATCAGCACCCAATTTCTGAATCAGTGACAGGACATGCTCAACATCAGCAGTCTCAATCTGAGCAGTAAAATCATCTTTAACAATCTTAATCCGCTCTTCCTTTGTCATGATGCCGAAATCCAGGTCGTAGGATACATGGTGAATTTTCGGATCATCCACAGTCTTGACATTCTTCTCAACTCGCGAAACTTCCTCTCCTGCTTCCAAGTACACGGTCATGTACGACAGGGACCGGATATAACACGCGGACGTCTTTAAGCAGTTTGGTGCGGCCGTGACTGCACGCTTGTATGCGTCCGCGGTTCCACGCTGCTTCGCTATCAACATCTCGCTTGCGGAGGCATGCCTCCATTTCAAGTTCCCCTAGCAGGTTCAGCACCAACGCTGAACAATTCTGTTCAGCCAGCGCGACGGCTCCATTGAGTGCCTCCTCGTGGCGGCCCGCGCGGTGGAGGGAGAGGAGGTTGCGGACCTGAACCCGCAGCGGTACTGAAGCGGAGGTAGCCGACATTGGTGCGGAGTGGACGAAGAAGCCGGACGTGTTGGGGGGCGGCGAGGAGGACCGAGGTGCGCGGCGGTGCGGGCGACGCGTTCGGCAAGGATAGCCAAGAGGCGGCGAGGCGGCGCAGCAGGGCGTAGGCCACGATCCGGTGCGGGGTAGGCTTGGAGGAGGCGCAGGACGGTCGCGGCGAGGCGGAGACGCAGCAGGACGTCGGCCTCGATTCTGTGCAGTATGTCAGCGTGTAGGTTTCGAGGAGGCGCAGGAAGTTGGCGGCGAGGCGGAGACGGAGGACGGTCGCGGCGAGGCGGAGACGCAGGAGAGGCGGCGCGGGACGGTCGCAGCGAGGCGGGGACGCAGGAGCTTCCCGGGCGAGGCGGAGACGCAGCGCAGGAGAGGTGACGCAGGACGGTCGCAGCTAGGCGGGGACGCCGGCGAGGCGGCGCAGGACAGCCGCGGCGAGGTGGCACTGGACTTGTGGCGTCGGTGGGCACGAGCACGACCAGGTAGAGAGGCAGACGGCGGTGGTGTCTGGTATGGTGTGCAGCCGGGCGCAAGGCAAGGCTTCTGCGGAATTGCGGACTCGTGATCTCGTGCAATGGAAGCCCCCTGGAACGAATCGATTACAGGAGCGTCTTAATAGACCCTACAACCTATAGCCCTATAGGTGAGGTCTACAGCCATGTGTGGCGGTGTGGATCTGGCTCACGGTCTACCAAAACGCTTTTGCCGTCTTCTTGAAACTCGGCTCCCGTAGACTTGTTCTATCCAGCAATCGCAGTGGACTGGGAATCTTCTTTTTTTAACAAATGGGCGGGGTTTTATGACGCGCAGGGGTGTGCAAAGGGCGTGAACCGTGAAGAATCCGGACGAGATTTTCTTTTAAAAACATGTTGCGAATGGATTCAAGCGCCAGAGAAAAATGAGTACGTATTATATTATACTAGGAATAAACAGGAGTTTAATCAAACAAACGAAATTTCAAATAAAGGTTGACGAGCAAGTTGTTTGGTAACTGTTTTCTTGGTTCCGCAGGCCGTCCGCTAGCATCTTGCGATCTCTTGCGGAGATTATTGTTCGAGATTATTGTTTGAACTAGGAAGCACGATTGCATCCTCTGGTCATCATCTATGAACATCTAGATCTATCTGCTGCGGTGGATCGGAGCAGGCATGGTGCGTCTCAACTTGCTGCAATGCAATGCAATATAATACAGACTGAGACCATCCGCAGCGGGAGCCGGGATAGCTTCCTACGGGACAAATTTTCAGGAAAAAACTCCTGCAGCGGAGTCCTGGAAGCCCTCATGTAAGCTACCGGACGTCCTCCGGTCCGGTGTTTTTCCGGGGCGTACGACATGTCCTGGATGGCCCACGCGGGACCCACGCGAAGAAGGGAGGGAGGGAGGGAGCAGCAAGGGAGGACGTCCCCGCTCGCCACCGGAGGTCCATGGCTGCGCCAGCATCGGCACCGCGACGACCCCGACGAGCCACGCGCCCCGGTGCCCGCACCCCACGGTGAGCCGCGCGCCCCGGTGAGCCGCGCCTCGCAGTCCACCGGAGAGGGAGCAGGGGAGGCGCCTTGCCGTCCGCGAGAGAGGGAGCACATGAGCAAGGGAGCAGGGAAGCAGGGCCGCCGCCGCCACGCCGGCGCCCCGGCGGCGCTTCCTCCCGCGGCCGGGCTCCATGGCCGAGGCGCCGGAGAGGGCCGCCGCCGCCAGAGCTTTCCACCCGCGGCCACCCTCCATGGCCGCGGAGCCGCTCCCACGCCTGCGCCAGAGCTTCCACCCGCGGCCGCGGAGCCGCTCCCACGCCCGCGCCCCGGCAACACTTCATCCCGCGGCCGAGCTCCATGGCCGAGGCCGCACCGAGCTGCTGCTTGGGGAGGAGGCCACCGGTGCGGAGGAGCAGGGGAGGGGCGACACGGTCGGCCGTGGGGAGGGCTGCCGCCGGTGCACAGGTCGGGCGCGGCTCGCCGGCCGGGGAGGGAGACGATGCGGCGGCGGAGGAGGAGGGAGCAGTTTCCCGTGCGGTGGTGCCGGTGGGGAGCGAGAGAGAGGAAGAAGGGGAGAGAAAAAATAAAATATTCCTGATAGGTGGGTCCCACAGCTGATAAAGAATGCTATAAAGGATGCATGAGTGCGGAAGAATTTGGTATAGAGGAGAGAATCTTGATGACCAGGATGAAATATTCTTTTTAAAGAAGAGATTTAAAGGATTATGGCTGCGGATAGTCTGAGTTTATGACATGGCCATTATACGGCGTGATCACCGAGGAAGCCCTTGCAGAGCTTCTGGTAGGAGAGGAACTGTTGAAGCTCAACCCCAAGCTTGCCATCACCCAGGTCGTTGATTTCCAATGGCTGGTGCTGGTGGTGCTACACCATGGAGCGGGCCGGAGGCCTCCTGGAGCCCTGCCACGGTGAAGCACGACGACGGTAGTCAGAAGTAGGTGACTTTTCACGTTGCGGTCTCTCGCGGACGAAGCGGGCCACTCGCGGGCTAGGCAGTTTGACCCCACTAAAGCAATCACACCTGATCCGGCCACGAAGACAATTTTGTAGGGCGGGCTCCGCCCCGCCTACAAGCTCCCACGACAAAATGATAGGATACTCTATCCCATCCCATAATAGTTGCACGGTTAGACACTTAGACTTTATTACAAGAACTAAATTAACACACATGACAAATGCCTATAAAAAAACATGACAAATTAACACACATTATGTCTTCATTTAATCTATTCATAAGAAAATCACATCATTTAATATATATTTAGCTGTCTATATTAGAATGCTAAAAATCATCCACTATCATGTATTATGATATTTATTTATTTATATATTAATAAATATAAATAGTATAATTTGACGGACGATTTCTACGACGCATTGGGGCGTTCTCCTAGTTGCAATAACATTCGCAACCATTACACAACGAACTAATCGTTACCATATATCGTGTTTCCACTAATAGGGATTTCATAGCAACTACTTGTAACTTCAGAATAATTCACGCATAAATTCTCAGGTGCACTAATTCCAGCGGCTACAATCTCATTAGTAAAAAGATACAATGAAAACAAACATGTTTTGTGGATTGTGGGTGATATTTAATCGGTCATTTCTTATACATAGGCAACCTACCCGGCCTTTGGCTTGGTCAGTTAATAAAGAAACAAACAACTCGAAGACTCTATAGGTGAATCTTGAACTGAATATATGCATGCATCGGAATGCATCACGTATGAATCTATAAAACAATTAAGTGGACATAATATATATACGTAGGGTCTTTTAATTGAAAACACGGGTGAATCCGAATGATTTCTTACTAAAAAGTAGCTAGCTAAAAAATTGTATCTAATTGATCCAAATAGACATCTAATGATTGTCCTTAAAAACCGTAGGGTTTTTTCTTCTATAGCTGGTGGCAGGTATAGTATGGCTCCGTAGTTTTTTTTAAAAGGACGGTAAAAGCTTTGCCACGATTTCTATCAGACGAAAAAAGAAAAAGGAACATAAGTGTCCCGTCCAGCTTTTGAAGTAGAAACTGGGCGAAAACCACATAAGGGTGCCATACTCCATCTGCACATCTAGGTACCAAGTCAACTCAACTCTTGTCATAATAGGCGCCAACTCGACTCTACTCAACTCCACGCTTGGTCGGACCTGGACATCGACACAAGCCTCTAACCACTAGAACTCGGTCGGATTAGGTCATCGACACGAGCCTCCACTTTAAACCACTAGCAGCTCCAGCAAGCAACTAAAAGACTAGCAAAAGAACTAAAAACTAAGCGACTAAAAACAAGCTAAGCCTACTCCACCACAAGCACCAACCACGAACATGTTGGCGAAGACGACGTACTAGCACTGCCCGAGACATCCCGACCAAGTCGAATTCCACAACGACGCCTTCAAGAAAGTTACGACGCCCAAGCGCCGCCGTCGTCCGTCCACGGCAGGACTAGGTTCTCACCCATGGAATGTGCTGGGGCACGACGCCCTCAACAGGGGAATGCCACCCACAAGTGTCGCCGTCGCTAGGCTTTCGCCTAAAAACAACCCCAGAACCGACGTCGGACAAGATCTCGGGTCCCCGCCAGCCACCAAGACGTCGCTGTCGGCCATCCAGAAGAAGCCTCACCAGAGAAGACGCGCCGGCCACACGAGCAGCCGCAAAGCTGTGCCGGCCCCCTGCCAGACCCTCTGCCGAACACCAGCCTTCCGCCATCGTGAACGTCCACCAACCGCCCGCCGAAGTCGTAGCCGCCGCCGGCCACCGCTACCGGCCGAGCTCCCGTCGCAGGCACCGCCACCCCCTGAAGATGGCGGATCTAGAGCAAAGCCCTGGACCAGCACCCCCGCGGACGCCAAGGCCTCTGACTCCATAACGACTGCCCCACGACGGTAGTTGGAGGCATGGGGGAGGGACGACATAGACGAAGACCACCGTCGCCAGAGAAGAAGCCGAAAATCACCGTGAGACGGAGACGTCCGTCGCACAAAGGCTTTGAAAGGAGGCGAAATAGAAACCCGTCGCGAAGAACAGTATGAAGCCAACGGTGATTCTCCAACGGCCGGGACCACGTCCCAACATCTCCGACCCCCCAGATCTAGACTCGGGACCGGCAACCATCACCACCGAACAAGAGAAGAGCCAGATCCGGCCGACCAGCAACCACAAACCAAGCAGAAATCTCCGCATCTAGGCAAAAGAGAGACAACAACGACATCACCTTGAAGACGATGAACCGCCACCGCTGGACTCCTGAAGACAAAGCCCCTTCCTCACAGTAGGCGCTGGAGGAAGACGCTAACAGGACGAAGAAGAGGCGGGCACAAGTTATTCCCCAGCAGCATCGACTCCTTCGACTCGCCGACACCGCCCATACACACCGCAGCGTAGGAGCACCCGACCGGCGAACACCAACTCCACCATCAACGATGGTGAGCGAACCCTAGACCTAGATCCAGCATCGACAACTGACGTCGAGCACAACCTAGACCTAAGTAGACATCTACCTAGCCTATCTATACCCGTGCGACAAATCCCCGACCCTCCTCCCTCTCCAGCGCCTAAGCAGTCGCTAGAGAGGAAAGGGGCCGGTGGAATCGCCGCCGGGAACTTGTGTTGCCTCCTTTTCGCCTATAGCAAGGGGAAAGGAGCGAAGAGTTGAGAGAAAAGCCAAGCGACCCTATCTTCATCTCCCTTGTCTGAGTTGGGTCATCATATTGGATGGTAATTATCGTCTACTCAACCGGCCAATCAAACCACCCGCTCGGGTCACCGCCTTTGCCAGTGGGCTCTGATAGGTTAAGAAAACTCTCCTTTATCTAAAAAAAGGTTAAGAAAGCTCTCCAAGTCATGGGGTCTGCTAGGTTAAGGATGCTCTCCAGCACAAACCTAGTGGGCATGGGATCAAACCACCCGTTCGGGTCACCGCCTTTGCTAGTGGGCTCAGCTAGGTTAATGAAGCTCTCGAAATCATGGGCTCTGCTATGTTATAAGGAGGCTCTCCAGCACAAACCTAGTGGGCATGGGCTTGGGCTGAGCTTGCGCCTCGCTGGGGGAGGCGAGTTGGGCTGGAATAGCACGGGGAAAAATGATCTGGACCGGAAATAAAATAATTACCATGGTCGGAAGGCGGCTGGTTTCCGACCCGGTCGGCCAGTAGCACGACCCGGTTCGCACCCCCTCCGCCTGCTGCGATATCCCTCCAGGATCCAGGCGCGAGGCACGCCGCGCCTCGACAGCCCTGCAAACCACGAGCGCGCGACAGTCGCCGACGCGACGCGCAATCCCAACCTCGGCGACTCCCGCTCCCCTTCCTCCAGTAGGCTCTGGTTCCTTCAATCCTAGGCTTCGTCGCCAAATCCAGCCGGCAGAGCAGGCTCGTCGGACCGGAAACGCGCATGGACGCCGTCTAACTTTCCATCCGCCTCCCCCTACGCCCCCCGCGCAGTATACGTCGCTGTTCGCCGGGCCCCTGCTCCAGGGAGCACTCGTCACCGACAACTGGCGCCCAGATCCATGACCACGGAGGTGAGGTCGTCCACCTGAATTTCAACATCTGAGATAGTTCATTGTCATGGCCGTGAGTTTTCCTGCTGTTTAGCGAGCACCTACTTCTATTGAAATCAATTTGTGCATCTAGTTGCAACTAAGCTGACGTTAATAGTTAAAAGAACACCTTTTTTATGGGATAAATCTCCCACTGATGCAGTGTTGTCATGACCGTGAGTTTTCCTGCTGTTTAACGAGCACCTGCTTCTATTGAAAATCTATTTGTGCATTAGTTGCAGCTAAGTTGACTTTAGTAGCGAAAAGAACACTTTTTATGGGATAAATCTGCCACTGGTGGTTTCTCTATCCTGAATAGTAGTCAACATGAGTGAGCAATTTGGGTTTCATATATTCTACTATGCCTTCAAGTGAGCTCTATGATCCAAGTAGAGGTTACCTTGTGAATGATACTGGCTGGTGTATCATTCACAAGGTACACCCTCTGTCCCAAATATCCAGCCTCTATGATCTAGTTTGGAGTACTACTGATGTGACGGCTGAGGTTGCAGCATGCAGAATTTATAGCCATTTAACTTTCAAACATAGAAGGAAACGGGTTTTGTTGTCTTAATAATCAAGGCACTATTTGTTATATGAATTCTGTTATAGAAACACTGTAGAAGACATCATATATATTACTTTATTGTAGAAACACATGTGATTAGGCATTGTATGGTTCCAGGTACTGTTATTTTCTGAGCTAGTAATTATATGCTGACAAACAAAAATTGCTTGCCAAATACAAATATTCTCTCGGGACTGCGTAGCCTTCTCCACAAGTTCCAGTATACTGACAGTGTGACTACAAAAGGGTTGGCAATTTTTTTTTTTTGGGTGAGATGTTTATGTCTCCTTACTGTAGCATGATTTACAAGGGCTCAACGGAGTTCTCTCTGAGAGACATGGACATAAGATGGAGGTAACTAATTTTGTTTGAAGCTGCTTATATGGTATATGTGTGCCTCCTAATCTTTCCTTTTTCTGCTAGGGATCTGCTGTAGGAGGAACTGCCCAACAGCCTTTTGAAGGTCAACTTAGTAATTACATTGAATGTATACATGTTAGTTATGAATCTAGCAGCAAGGGTTCCTTTGATGGTATGTGTTGTCTTGGTACTGGGTTCGTATTTTGCTGTATTCCATTCTTTCTTCCTTAAGTATATAACACTGTATATTATCCCTGTAGATCTTCACTGTTGTGTTAAAGGTTGTTGTGACATCTATGCATTGGAAAATAAATCAGTTGAAGTTGGACATCAAGAAAGTAGTATCAAGTGCCATGCAGGGAGTCATGGTTCACAAGTACTGACATATCCTGCTCCATTAAGCTGTCAAACTGAAACTGGATCTGGTGCTCTGAAGTTCTTTCTTCTTTGTATAACTTGTCGGCCTTTTTATATTCATTCAGATAGAATCTACAAATCGTAGGGCATCTAATAACGTGTTTCCTTTCTGTTATAGAAGTTCATGTTCCCCCATTTTGTGTTAGGAATGTGTTGGTTACTGGAGTATAAGCATGTCCTCTTGCTTGATTTCCCTCCTTCGCAAGTTCACACCTAAACAATTTGGGCACGGCTTTATGATAGATACCATATTAAGGTTGAGACTGTCATAGCCTTCCCTTTCCGCTCTTTATTCATTTACTTGTCCTGTAGCAGTTTGTGAGTTCTGTTGTGTGAATGATACCCATACTTGAATTTGAATATACGATTGATGCTAACTCTAAGTAGCACAGAACACATTTTCGAAGCATAATGTATGGAATAGATTGAAGGGCAGGCCTGGTGCAGTGGTGAGAGCTATCTCATTGAGTCACTAGGTCGTTGGTTCGAAGCACCCTCTCTGCAGATTTTGCGGGGGGAAAGTCCTGCCTCGGTTTATCCCTTCCCCAGACCCCACCCATGTGGGAGCCTCCGGCACTGGTTCTGCCCTTGTTAATGTATGGAGTAGATCTAGCAAATCATAAAATATGACTAATTGCCATAATATGTTCATTTATTAAATTGAGTTACTGGATGTATGTATACCTGCTGCAGCAATAAATGCTTTTGTTTGGAGCTATGTCCAAGAGTAAACGAGCCAAGCTTATTCAAGTCCAAGTAGTTCTGTGTGGAGTTTCTGTATCAGTGTTTGAAGTTTGGTTCCATAACCTGTATATATTATCTGTGTATGATCATGTTATAGGGCTTGAATTGGGTGGGGGTGGGTGGGTTGGGGGGGGGGGGGGGGGGGAGGGGGCAGGACCGCAGGAGGGGGACAAGACACCTCCCTGAAAACATATGACAATACCGTGTTAGAATCCTGATTACCACCAAATATTCTCTTACATGATAGTCTCTTTTAGATTTGGGACAGTGAATGATCAATGGTGTGTGTTAATTTTTGGATAGGGATACACATTTTCAGACTTAGAGGCTTCAGCTCTATCAACCTTGAACACGTGCACAGCTTTTACGGCCCAATACGTTTACTGAGTGAAAGATGATCATCATTTGTTTTCCTTTTCTGTCACTTCAAAAGTACATAGCATGATTATGCAAACCATTTGTAGTTTGATTCTTGCTTAATACAATTTTTCATTGTTTACCATATCCATTTGTCATACAATCACAAATCGTTTCCAAAAAATGATATAATATTTCTTGCTTCCTTGAAAACTCACTACAAATTGTGCTCGATATTTAGACAACCAGAAAGATTTATAAAAAAAATTAGATTTTTTTTGCTGTTTATTGCTCCATTCCACTTATATGGAGTCAGGAACCTATTACTGTTTTGTACTGCGCCATATCAAATAAGGGCACAATGCTGAGCTTGCTGTTTTGCGGTGGGGATTGTGGTTATGCTATTATGGAAATGTCATTGTTTACTTTTCTGTATAATGATATGCTATTTCCCCCCTTTCCCCCTGACTGTTTGTAATGATATGATCAGGTTTTACATGTACCCTTTTATGTTTCTAACAATTCGCTTGAGTTGTTTATGCTTGTTTTAGTGTCTGTTGCTGTTTCAGCGTTAGGATGCTTAATTTTATTTAACTTCTCATTTAGGATTTCTGGTCTCTCCATCCTGAGAAGAGCAAGGAAGATATTCCTCTTTTCTTCATACTCTACAGCCCCCGAGAGCCAGAACTATGGTAACCTTCTCCATGTCCATCATCTTCAGTGGCCTGTCAAATAGCTGATATTCGGCAATATTTAATTGATGTACTTCTGTTAGGAGGCTCTTAAAAACATCCTCAGGAAAACCTTCAGGAATCTGGGGAAAACTAATTGAAATGGCTAGATGTACTCCATATGAACAAACTGAGTTTCATGAGGAAAAAGTTAAATACATTTTCTATCTGTATAGCCAGAAGTCAAGCCACGGTGTGCAGTATTTTGCCAGAGTTTGCAACTTTGCTACCCAGAGGTTGCAACTTTGCCAGCATATCTCCAGAAGCAATTCATCTTTCAGGAAACCTGGTGTTGCTCCATTGGAGGCTAGTAGCTTAAGCTGGATAATTAGCTTATGGAGTCTACCTGTACACCCGAGAAGTCTGTGTTCTCTAGTATTCAGAGTTTTGCCTAAGGTCCTAAAACTTTCTCCTGGTTTACTGTGTAAATTACAAGAACCTGTTCATCCACAACTGATGGATATTGCGGCAGGAAAATTGCCGGAGCTGCCTCAGGAAATCCTGATGGATATATTTGCCCTTCTAGAGATCCCTGACCTTGTGCGTGCGGGCTCTGTCTGCACCTCCTGGAACTCTGCGTATACCAGCATATGTAAGATTGGACAGCAGAGACAGCCACAGACA
Source organism: Bothriochloa decipiens (assembly GCA_023333625.1). Lineage (NCBI taxonomy): Eukaryota > Viridiplantae > Streptophyta > Magnoliopsida > Poales > Poaceae > Bothriochloa > Bothriochloa decipiens. The sequence continues at coordinate 93,156,049 of CM041628.1, forward strand.
CCATGCCTCCTCTACAGTTCAGAATCAGCTGGTGAGAATGTTGTTTGCCTGTACAGCCTTGCAGAAAAGAGGGCATACAAATTAACCCTCCCTGAGCCGCCCATCCATCGAAGGTATCTGATTGGGTCCTCACATGGGTGGGTGATTACCGTTGATGACCGGTCTGAGATGCACCTTGTCAATCCAATCACCAGTGAGCAACATGCACTCCCTTCGGTGATCACTTTTGAGCAAGTGGAACCCGTTTATGACAGTACTGGTGTAATATGTAAGTATCATTATTACTCAATGAACAACAACACCAGGTCAGTTACCCGACCACCCTTGACTCTCCCTCTTGGAAAGTTGCGGTACTACTTGCATCATAAGGCACTTTTATTTTATGATGCATCTGTTGGAAGCTATATTGTAGTGTTCATCCACAATCCAGGTGGTCAGATTGCATTTGCTAGGTTAGGTGATGAGAAGTGGACACAGCTGGATCCATCTCGCAGATACTTTGAGGACTGCATATACAAGGATGGTCTGCTGTATGCAGTGACATCATATGGTGGAATTGTCGCCTACGATCTTAGCGGGCCTGTGGTCACGAAAAAGATAATTATAGACAGGGTAAAACATTTTTCTGGTATGGAAAGGTTTTACATTGTTCAGGCTCCATGGGGCGATCTGCTGCAAGTGCGCAGACGCAGACCAGTAGGGATAACAAAAGAGCCGGATGGGAATCAGAACCCGGTGACATTTGTGAACGACACCAAGTGGATGGAGATATATAAAGTTTGTGGTGTGACAAGAAAACTAGAGCAGATAAATAACTTGGGTGATCATGTATTGTTTCTCGGGAGTAACCAGTCACTGTGTTGCCGTGCTAAGGAATATCCGCAGCTGAAAGCAAACCATGTCTACTTCACTGATGATGCTGCCTGTGTAGAATTCAGATGCAAGCGGGGCTACCGCCTAAACATTGGAGTCATTGACTTTGGAAGCAAGCGCATGGAAGAGATCATCTACCCTCGGCCTTGGTTGAATTGCTTGGCACCATTGTTCATCATACCAAATCCCAGGAAGATGGATCTGGCATTGCACGTTTAGTTGCAAGTCTTTTGAAGAAGCTTCTAGCCTTGTACTGAATCTTGGGTTTTGATCCTCAAACCCCCTTTGTGAACATGCCTTTATTTAATCTTGTGTACTCATCAGTACCTCTTTTCGTTGGTTTTAATAATTTTGCAATGTACTAGTGTTGTGTGCAATGTAAAAAGACCATGATCAGCAGAAGTGACGGCTATTATTAGTGGTGATGCGTTGCTGCAAGAAATGCTACCATCAGGTGATGCATTCTGTAACAAAAGCTAATGTGTAGCTGTAGATAGCTTCTTGTTCAAATGCATTCTGCTGATGAGTCATTGTGAACATCTGTGGGCCTAGCCGCCTTGTTACCGGGCCGAATTGTTGCAGAGGAGTCCGAGTGTACAACGATGTAAGCCCAACCCACGAATCTGACGCCAGTACCGAGCCCACTTAGCAACCATGGCCTAGCCTCTCCCCCTTCGCCCTGGCATAATCCTCATCCATCATTCGGTCGGCAGTAGTAGCAGCACGAAGCCAACAACCGTTAGATAAGGCCGAAGACGCGCGCCATGGACACGTCATTGAGACCTCAAATTTTTACACTCCATGGCACCGACCACCACTTATCTTGGTTCCAGTAATAATGCATCCAACAACCCAGTCAAAAAAAGGACACAGGCACGAACGGATGGAACGGATGGCGTGTCTGAGTGTCTCTGGAGATCAGATCACCCTACCTGTCACTAAAAAGTTGCTGTTTGTGCAGAAGCTGCCTTGAAATGTCTGATGTCTCATCATAGCCAGATGAGGCCTGGCCGCTCCTCCGTACTATCTTCAAGCGTCCTGGGTTAAGAAACCTCTCCCCGTGCTTAACAAATACAGTACGCTAACCGATCCACGTCTAAACAATGTGCGGTTACACCTGCTCGCTCACCTGATTGCATGTCGCTCATTAGATTTGCATTGCAGGATCGGAGCAGCGCGAGACGATGCGTTTGGTAACCTGCTGTCGGCTGGCTGCTGCTGAGGCCATGATGAGCGGCGCTTTGCCTTGCCTAGCGTGACCGGAATGTGTCACCCGATGCACGGGACAAGGAAGCAACAGTGTTTCTTCAAAGGCATCTCAATATCTCATCGTCTGTAGAAACTTGGGTCCTAATCCAAAATGTAAACAATACTTTTGGTTAGGCCCATCCAGATCTCATGTCAAATCGTTTAATTATATGTATATTTGTCTTGTTGCATTATTGGGGGTCTGTCTGGCGCCTGCTGTCCTTTACTCTGTCCTGGGAACTGGAAGTACTGGCGGCACATGGCGCACGCATATCTGGGAGAGACACTATTGACGTACCGTGGTCGTCCTGTTCGTTTGGTCGTTTCTGTCTGGCTGATTCCAGCTGCTGTTGATTTTTTGTGAGAGAAAAACACTGTTGAATGGCTGGCTGGTTTGACTGATAAGTTCAAACGAACAGGCCTGCTGGTGCAAACAAACAGTGTCTCAACTCTCAAGACATCCCTGGGTCGATCCACTGCGAGGAACAACAACGTTAGGGTTACTTGGGTTATGGGTACAACTCACTCCAATTCGCAACACTAGCGCATTCCAAATAAAAGGCTGCACAGATCGATCAGGATTAATTCAGCCAGCTTCTTCTCCATGCACTCACTATTCACCACTGATGAGCTGAGCTGAGCTGATTAGTACACAGTGGTTTGGGCCAATTATTACTGCTGGTAATCGAACCAGAACCGACGTTGACCGCGTAGCAACCACTGGCCGGATACTATTGGCCTGTTCGCTTGGTCGTTTCTGGCTGGTTGATTTTGGCTGCTGCTGATTTTTTATAAAAAAAAAATACTGTTGAATGGCTGACTGGTTTGGCTGATAAGTTCAAACGAACAGACCGTATAATCTTCGGTTCACCAGATCGCAATGCTTCGAATTATTATTAGCGCCGCGACCACTACTTAACTGGACCCCACCACCACCACCATGGGAAGTGTTCGACAACAAGTACCAGTGCTCCTCCATTTCACCGTGCTCTTCTTGAGCGCTGCGTGCTAGTCATAGCTCCCCCACTAGCTGAGCCTCGCCACCGAGCTGGTTACCCGCGGTCACGCAAGCACGCTTGTCCCGGACCGCCGTCGCCCACCGAGGGGCCGGCAGGGCATGAAAGCGACGACGTGGCGCGGCGCGCTGGGGGCCATACCCGCCACGGCCAGCGCCAAGAAGAAGAGGAAGAAGAAGGCGCCTACGCCGCGCGGCATCATGTGCGGCTGCGGCGGCACCAGGTCGGTCTCCGTCGACATCTCCGCTGTCACGACGGCGCCGATGAGGAGAGGCGGCGTTTCGACGGCGGCGGCTCCCGCGGGGGAGCCAGCGTCCGCGGCGAAGACGTCGGCGAAGGGCTACGGCCGCGACGCCGACGATGGCGTGAGCGCCGGGGGCACGCCCAGCGTGGACTCGCTGCTGCGGCAGCTGCGCGAGCTGGAGCAAGGCGTCCGCGCGCTGGGCGTGCGGGAACGGGAGGGCGGCGGCTGCGTCGGTGGCGGCGGAAGCGGAAGCAGCAGTGCGGAAGGGACGACGACGACGACGGTAACGGCAAGGCCGCCGCCGCGGCCGGGGCACGGGCGGAGCGCGAGCGTCGTGGGGCGGCGGCTGGACACCGACAGCGTGGCGGTGGTGAAGGAGTCGGCGGACCCGCTGGGCGACTTCCGGCGGTCGATGGCGCAGATGATCGTGGAGAACGGCATCACCGGCGGCGCCGAGCTGCGGGAGCTCCTGCGCCGGTTCCTCGCGCTCAACTCCGCGTGCCACCACCACCTCATCCTCCGCGCCTTCGCCGACGTCTGGGACGAGCTCTTCGCCGCCGCCGCCTCCGGTGGCTCCAACCAAGCGGCACCGTCGCACGGCAGCGGCGGCAGAGCTAGCAAACGTCCACGCGGTCTGACACGTTAAGTTAGCCACCACCCACAGTCGTCTCTCTAGACATAGCTCGTCCTGCAATGCAACCACTCTCCTCGGGAATTGTTGCTGTCGTCCGTGTCCGAAAATACGGCGCGGTGTACTGTGCTGTACATGACATCACGACATGACCTGCACGCATGGCTTTCTGTGCCGTCGCCAGAAAACCTGTGACTTTCATTGCGATTTCGTACACATCATACGTAGCTTTCCCCGTGATTTTTGCATGGTTCATGGCTTCATGCTGTACTGCAACACCGCTGTTTGACTACGCGAGGCGGCGATGGAGCTGTTCGTCTGGCGAGGTCAGGTCAGGTGGCAGGCAGGCGCGAAGGGAATGCCGTGATCTTCGCGACGCTGCTCGTCGGTAGGACGCAAAAGCGCGACAGCGACGAGGCAACTCTACCGACCGCCCTGAACCTCTTCCTCTTTGGCTTTCGCCGATGGATGGCAACGATACGAGCAGGAGCAGGTGATGGACCAGCGTCGGCGGGAGGAGTAGCCGGCGCAAAATAGACGTGCGCACGAAGCAGCAGGTCCAGGTCGAACTCGCTCGATCGGTGAGACATCGATTCGCGGCGTATTTGCCGGCGATGTCAAGGAACTTTTCGCTGTTCATCTGACGTTGTCGCAGCTCTTAAAGTCGTCGTCGTGCTTATGCACGACACGTCCGATGTGCGAGTTCTGAAAGACGCATTTACTCTAAGAATCTTATTAATATCTGATGGATGCGTCCAGAAAGCTCCCACTCTCCCAGATCCTCCCTTGATTGAAACTTCGAAACGGCTAGTATATACTGGTAGTTACAGATTCATTTTATATTTTTATGCTACTACTGGAGTATAGTAATACCACTGTATCCGTTGAGGTGTTAATTTACTATTCTAGCTTTGTTAACTCTCGTCAGTCGGTGCGCGATTCAGATTAAGTTTGTCTTTGCAAAGCAAGACATTCTATATATACCATGTTTAGCGCTATATTGGTATAGTGAAGCACCTTACCGTTTAGCATTTTTCATAAGCAGCGGCGGATCCAAAATCGGCCCACGGGAGAGATGCGAGTTGAACTTAAATTTCTCTTATATTTTTAGGAGTTGAACTAAAATTTCTCTTACATTTTTGGCTCATGATAGCTTTTGAGCATATTTAAAGATGAGTTGGGCTAAAATCTCCTATGTATTTTTAGCACATGTGAGCTTTTGTACTGATTTGAGAGCGAGTTGAGCTAAGTTGGCCTGATATCCTCTTTGTATTTCTGGCCTGGTGGGGGGAGGGGGGGGGGGGTTGGCAGCCCCTGGATCCGCCAATGTTCATCAGTTGAGTGGTATCTAAATCATATGGTTTGTTTCATCGCCGATATGTTGCAAAAGTCCTATGGTGTCCCTTTTCATGGGACAACCGCAAAGGGGGAGTTGTTAGTGTAATCTAAATTCATCATGGCATGTGGCTGCTTGGACAAGGCAAAAATGCATGATATGGATTCATCACGTCACATGGTTGACTATACAAGGCATAGTTTGACGGGTCTGCGTTCAAGGGTTCTTTCATGTCGTGGGTCGTCACACCAGTGGACTTGAGCTATAATTCGTGGCATGATAGAACTATGAGTTGGAAGCGTCACAATTTGTCAAAGGCTATGGACTGTTCACTATTGTTGTCGTGGGCACCATCAAAGGAGAGGCCCCGACGATTATGGTAGAATCATGACACCTCAAGCAAATCTTGACAGTGTGCACTTGGGTGCCCATGAAGAAGATTACTTCCGACAATGACGACGATGAATCAAGCCACATCCTCCTTGATGAAGGCATTCACGTCAACCATAACAACAATATCAACGTGAAAGCCATGGACACGCGATAGTCTAGGACGATGAGGTGGGGTGCTTCAGGCAATGCACCGTATGAAGAGGCCGTGGTACAAGGGAGAATCGGCTGCCGGCCGGTAATCAAGAGAGGGCATGAGTTGGCATTTTGGATTTAAACTCAGATGACCAAGGAATAATAGAGGCGATGGAGATGCACGTGGGGAAATGATAGTCACTCTAGTTATTAATATAAGAAGGCTTGCACGCGTGCCTAACATTGTCATATAGGTTTATAAACTGTAGACAACAAAACTAATGGCAGTTAGTAGTGTATCATAACTTTACTATACCAATCCTAATGACATACTTAGTCCTAAAAGGATATCATTTAAACTTAAACTAGATCAAAATTTACTAAATTTCTATTGATTTACAGAAATTACTATCAACATTTCTATATCAAATAAGTTCATTGTAGATATCAATGTTTTCTATAGTTGGTTAAACTTAAGATTAACACCTCAAAAAAAAAAGAATGGCACCTTTAAACGGTATCTAGTAAGACCCCCTTCTGAACACAAGAATTTCATGAAAATCACATAAAAATGTTATATATAACACTTTTAAAAATTATATAAATATAGAAAAATACAGGTCTAGCTCGTAATTCTGTTCTCACGTGGTGGACCTAATTAGGCTGATCGTTTTTCTTCAGAAAATGATCCTCTGAGCCCTCATCCCCTCACTGCACTCTAATCTCTATCCCCTCAGCAATGGCCACCGTGACGCCCCTAACCGTGTCCTCGCTCCGCGGCCGCCTCCGCCACCGCCGCCGCGGCCGCCTCCACGCCAAGCAGCTCCCGCGTCCCAAGCGCCGCCTAACACGCACCGCGCGGCTACACTGTGCACCGGACGGTGGCGGTGCCGAGGTTTTGGCCCCTCACGCTTCCCCAACCGTCGAGGAGGAAGCACCGCAAGAGCGGCCGGAGGACTTCATGCTCCTGGCTGTCAACCGCAGCGACTTCAACGAGATCATCATGGTCATCGACTCGCCCGCCGCGCGGTACCTCCTCCTCGACAACAACAGTACGTATGGGTGGTTATTGGTTATTTATTAATTGCCTACAGTTATTTAGGTTGACAGGATTTGGTTTGCTGATCAGTTGGAGCTCCGTGTTTGGTTGTGTCGTGCAGGGAATATCCACAGCATTCTACCCAAGACAACTGTTTGGACCAACTCGTACTGGGTATGCCCGCTTTCTTAATTACTTAATATCTAACCCGACCTGAAAATTTTAAGACTCGGGACTTGGATAACCATTCACTAATAGAATACTGTACCATTTATTTACATTACTCACCAATCTTTTCAAGCCCCTTATAGGCATATAGTAGCTAGTACTTTAATACTTGATAATGTGTTTATCTTTAGCCGTTCCAAATTAAGCACTTGATCAGAACAATACTAATATGTTGATTCTCCTGTCAGTATCATCAATATATATATATATAAGTTAGACTAATGAGGAATTTCTTGGTTCATAACTAGTGAGGGTTTCTCAATGAACACACCTATATGTTTTCGTAACTCTTTGGCTGCTTTCCTTTTTCTTTCTTGGAACCGTTGTTGAACACTGATGCTTACGTATAATTATGTATAACGTGTTTTTGCATTTGTTTCATGCAGGATGGGTTTGTGAGCCTGCCAGCTATTGTTCCACTGGGTCCTGTTGCACTTTTAGGTTTGGTAAATCACCTAATGAGGATAGTTGCAACCTTTTTTCCTGTCAGTCATAGTTCATATTTTTCCCTGCACAGCTACTGTGCATTAGGCAAAAATCCATGCATGCTCAAGGGAATTTGGGAAGAGATGCTTTCTGTCTTCTGAGGATGATTACCATTTATTCTTTTATCTTTTTAAGGCATATGATTTACCATTTATAACCAGAATTTACACGAGTATACTATATTCTCTAATCTCAATAAGCGATTTCTTTGGGGGAAAACTATACTTACCTACTTATTTTCATACTCTGCTCTTCACTCCTGTGAATAGTCTGTGCCTAATGACTGTTTCATTTCCTTTCTTTCAGGGTGCTGGGACCGCAGGACATCTGATGCTAAAGTTTTGTCCTTGGTTACAACTTATTGGCTGGGAGATTGATCCTATGGTGACAACTCTTCTCATTGGTCACTTTTGTTCTGTTTTCTATTAATTACACTGCTTAAAGTTTTTGATAATTTTACCAATTCCAATCACGTGAGCACTATGTCATTGACTTGTCAATTGTCACAAGAACATTAGTAATCTATCCTTGGTTATGCTCAACTTATCTTGCAGTCTTATCTATTGTGCTTCATGCACATGCTTTTCATGTACCCAATTTTCGTATTGGAAAAGCTGATTATGTGTCATGACAGATAATTGAATTGTCAAGGGATTATTTTGGTATGTCTGATTTAGAGAAGGCCACAGAATCAGGTGGTTCACTTTCGGTGCACATTGGTGACGCACTTTCTCCATCAGCTACAGTTGAAGGAGGATTTGCTGGTGAATAACTAACCTCTTGGGAATGGAATACTTGTTTTGCACTTGTACTGCCTTACCTTTTCGAGTACATAATTTGATTTATCTGTGGTTAACCTTTTCGAGCACATAATTTGATTTATCTGTGGTTAACTTAAAGTCTCTGCTATTCGGTTTGCAGGAATTGTTGTAGATTTGTTTTGTGATGGAAAGATCGTACCTCAGCTAGAAGAAGTAAATATCCTTTCCATCTTGGTTACTTCTTTTATTATTGTTCTGTATCCAGTGATGTTAGGATATTGTAGTTTTGAGAATTGTTTCAATCCTATAATGTGTAAACGAAATTAAGTTATATAATAATGGATTTATGAATCACTTATAAGAATATATATAACTCTGTTTTGAACTAGGATTGTTTTATGGAGCTTAGTTCATTCTACCATTACTTCACTTTTTTTTTGAAAACTCTATGTGACAGAACCGACCAATTTATTAGAGCACAAACACATAATTCGTCATTAAGACGGCAAACTACATGATTGAGACCTAATAAACCCGGTAGTCATACCGAAATCTCGAAGCATTTCAAACATTTCCGGCACGACAAAGATCGTAATAAGTTTAGCGTTCACCCTTCACCACGTACATAATTCGCACATAGTTTTACACAATCGGAGTACGAATAAAGTTGTTACAAACCAAGTTCAAATTTTAAAATAAAGCGGAAGCGATTTAGTTCAAATCCACACACACTTAGTTCAAATACTGTGCCAGGTCCTCAGTCAATATCCAGCAAAAGCATAAGGTAGAGTAGAGTGACCGTGCCCAAGGTCTAGTCATCACCCAACGCGGGATAGAAGCAGTGCTGGCAATAGTCATAAAACATCTCACCATCTGCAACATGATGGGAAAATAAAACCCTGAGTACGAGAATGTACTCAGCTAGACTTACCCGTCATAAACTAAAAATAAATTGACTCCAAGGAGTATGCAAAGCTGGATAAGTTGGATAGCTGACTCATAAGTCATAAGTTGCAGAAAAGCTTGTATTAAAGAACGAATTGATCATAACCTTCTAGCATTGTATTTTAATTTGATTAACCTTATCATACTAAATTAGCACCTGCACTAAACAAGCATGGTAAGAATTATTCAATAAGAATAGTAACCAATTCCGGTTGAGTGCCTTTCAACATCACGGCTCAACCATCACGTCTCTTTATTCAAGTTATTACTACGATGCCGCTGCTCAAGTCAAGTGTTCACTGTCCAGGAACGATGGCGATTATAATCGATTAATAACCAGCTGGTGGGGTATTCCTCGCACAAACCACACTCACCCGCTAAGGTGAGTTACAGATCACCGAAAGTTCGACTCGGAAAAATCACGGGATCAACAGGTACCATCGTATCCGGAAACCGCCCGGCTGCCTTATTCAGGGCGACCCTGACCTCGGACTTACTCTCCGCGTAACCCGTGGTCCCCCATCTTTTCCAATACGATGCGTACAGCAGGTCGACTCCCGGCCCAAACCAAACCCAGGCTTCACGGTCGGAACGACTTATCCTTCCAGCTAAATGTGAGGCATGCGTTCAATATGACTTGAGGACGTACAACGGACGGGGTCCTAGTTCGACACGGACGGGATAACCTCACCAAACCTCCAGTTCAGTCCCAACACCAATCCCGTCCGGTCTCGATTTATTATCTCCACATGGTTATCCAAGATAACAATGTATTCAACCATTCTGAGTCACCACCTATAACTCGCGGATGACAGGAAATCACCCGACTTCTACCGATCTAGTTAAAGCAAGGCTAAGCAGATAATCACACTTGAACCTAACAGGGTTGAAGGATATACAGTGGGTAAGGAATATAAGTAATGGAGCAACGGTATAAAACAACACCTATACCTTAATGCACCAAACAAGTAAAGGACTCAAATTAGATATTTTGCAAACCACAGGGAGAATGCTCCGGGGCTTGCCTTTCAGGAAAGAGCTTGGCTGATGGTCGGGACACTCGGGAAGATCAACCTCGGGATCCTCTTCTGCTGCTATCCCTTGTACCAAGGCTTCTTGCTGGCCTTCCTCTTCTGGTGCTCCGGGAACTACCGTTTCGAGCTCTGACGATCCTGTATAATGCATAGTATATATGAATACCATAAATACATAGTAATACAAAGGTACATGCTGATGGTGAAAGAATGCTCAGTTGAAGATAAATGACATGATTTTAAAATATGTAAGATAAGCACATGTCTTCTGCATTCTCTTCTATAATAAAATCGTAAACACGCATCGCGTTACAATTTACTTATACATTGAAAGCAATTATAAATGACCACTATTTTACACACTACCCTCTACTAAACCACAACTAATAACAGATTATACACATCAAAAATATCAGAAAAAGCATTATTACACACATGAAATAATAACTTAAAGCATTATTAATTATTTAAAAGAAATTAGGGTAGAACTGCAATATGACTTTAGACTATTCAGAAAATTTTGTAAAAATTACAGGAGCTTAATCATGCCTAATGTAGAGTACCATAAAAATTTCAGGTCAAAACACTAAGTACTTTATCCTACACAAAAATAACAAGACAGTACAATTTAAAGGGCATAAAATACTTTGTACATAGAAAAATGTCAAACAACAGATCTCAGACTACTCTTAGCTTTAGATTGACATAAAAACATCCTCCAAAAAGTTTCATGCATAAATCACTTATTTATTATTTATTATGAATTATTTACTATCTACTTGAAATAGGCACCATAAATAGACAAAACAATATTTACATATGACATAGCCTCACAACATTTTTCACAGATAGAGCATGACATAAGAAGACTAATAAACTTAGTTTCATATTTTTCTGAGCAATAGAGAATTACTTATGCATTTTTCAAAAATTTTACATTTCATATTTTTCATGCGTAGATCTTCTCATAAGAAAAATACTGCAAGTTGAACCAACTCATTTAGACTAAAAATGAGGACGATATGATTTTTCAAAGCTTTTATAAAAATCTAGAAACAGATTCTTTAAAACGAAAAAGAAAAACCGTTTTGCACCGGGAACCCTGGACTTTTCTGAAATCAACCGAGCCCTATTTTAAAATTCTCTGAGTCTGGCCACTTTGCACTTAAGTCCGGGAAAGAACATAAATGGTGCCCGCGGTCCACACTGCGGGGAAAGGTCGCCGGCGTCGGGATTCCTCGCCGACGGCGAGGTCACCGGCCGGGCTACGGCCACTACAAGACTCAGCTCGACAACGTGAACTCGATGGTGTAAGAGATGGAACTAAACTCGCCCAAAATCATCGTCGGCCACGCACACCGGCGGACGACGGCGGCGGTCGGCGACGCGCCGGCCATCTCGGGCCACGGCGGGGCGCAAGAACTAGCCTACTAGCTCCAGCGAGTCCAGGCGACTCGAACTAACCAGACAACGCGAAGAATGGCTGGCCGGAACGACGATGGTGCTGCACGCCGACGAGCGGCGGCACGACCCGCGACGGCGGTCGGCCAAAATCCGACGAGTACAAACCCTAATCGATCCCATTAGCTACTTCAATCGGTTCTACTCATGCAGGCGGTCATGATGCGTGAGCTAAAGGAGGGAGAAAGGGGTTGCTGGCCACGGCAGACCGCGCGGCGATCGGGGCGGCCATGACCGGCGGAGGGGGAAACGGTCGATTCGGTCTCTACCTGGGTTCTCGGGGGCAGTGAGCGTGCGCAAGACGCGTCTCACGTCAAGGCGGAGCTGTTGGCGAGCTCTGGGAAGAATGTGACAGGGCTATGAGGCATGGTGGCGATGCGAGCTTCGGGACGGCGGCAATGGCGGACTCCGAGCGCGCTCGAGTTCTGGCGAAGGGAAATGAGGCGAGAGGGAGCGTCTGGAGATGGGAAAGAGAATGAGGGAGAGAGTGACGCGGTCTGGTCTCCTTGAAGCCGGCGCTCGAGCTCGGACAGGCGGACCGCGGCGTCGGGCATCGATGCGCGCGTGGCACGCATGCGAGCGGAGCGGGGCCGAGCGGAGGGGCGTGTGGGCGGCAATAGGGTCGGGCGAGTGTGGGCGTGTGCGGCGCGTGCGAGTGGGGGCCAAACAGCGGGCAGCGGCAGCGCCCCGGCGTACGGTCGCCGCGTGGCCGGCGTCAGCCGCGACACCGTCGCGAGGAAGAAGAAGAGAGGGAAGAAGAAGAGACTGGCAGGTGGGTCCCAGTGCACCAAGATTCGTGCAGAACTTAATTTACTCTATATTTTCTAAAATAATCCGAATTTGAAGAAACTTATAAAAGATGAAATGTTGCTCTCAATGAGTAGAACATTTCACTTTTAAACATCAAAGCCTAATTCTGCCTAGAATTTGAAATTCAAAAATGGGGATTTAAAATCCATTTAAAATTAAAAGAAAAACATTTTTATAAACTATTTTTGACATTTTTGACCCCCCTTCCAAGCCTTTTCATGAAATGACCCAAAAATAAGTTTTTCTCCAAATAATTTTCTCTACAAACTTCATTTAACACTCAACCCCAAACAAGCAACCTATCACATAGCTCTAGTTCAAATCAAAGCAAGCATATTTCTCATTTTATCATTTTATGTAAACAATGACTATACAAATAGATGATTATGCTCATGATATGCAAGATAATGCATGCTTAACACTATGGTGTTACAGCCCTTCCCCCTTAAAGAAATCTCGTCCCGAGATTTGAGTAGACTAACCATTCTTTATGAAAATCGGAATATACTTCTTTAAAATAGTATATTTTTATTTCAATATTGGTACAGGCCGAAACATGGTTGCAAATTGCAAAAAAACTAATGCCGGATGGTCGAATCATGGTAAATTGTGGTGGAGCAGACACTGAAGAATCTCTTTCATCGCCTTGGGTTCAAAATCCTACAGTTAAAGCACTCTGTTCCGCATTTCCTGGGCAGGTATTACACCATTCATCACCCTTTCACATATTCACGCTTCAATTGCTAAAGCCACTTAGTTTCAGCTGCTAGTTTGCAACTAGTTGGTGATAAAATAATATTTAAGCAGTAATTTCTATGTGCGCTTATCACCAACTCTATACCTTTGTACTGTTATCGTTTTTCCTCTGCATTAAATGTAATGCAACCTTTATTATCGTCAGTGATGCATTATTAAATTTTATGGGTAACCATGTGATTTTTAGGAATCCGCTTTTGTAAACATGCAAAAAAAAAAAAAAGAACATCTGGTAGCCTACCATGAACCTTGCTAAACTATAGATATAGAAGCCACATTCTAAGGTCTTGTGGAATAAGGGAATTTTTAGCATTGCAAGTTTTTTGCGATCTGTTTAGACCAGTTATCTTATGAGCAATTGAGCACTATTGTGCCATTATTTTGCTCTAGTCTGTTTTGCCGAAATGAAATGGTGTTGAATTGCAGCTAAGCTGGAAGAGACTATCGGAGAAAGAGTGTGCAAACTATGTTGCCCTGACGGGACCTCTGCCAGACCTGGACGAGTGGTCTGCTTCGGTTCCTAGTGAGCTAAGCACGAAGGTGAAACAATGGGTGCCATGCGAGCTTGCGTGATGGAAGGGCATGTTCTTTTCTCTTAGCGGCACCTAATTTGCCTCAGCAACTTGTCCATGACCTCTGTGGCCTTCTCCAATCTCCATGCCCCTTCAATTTCTGGTGAGTGCCATTCACAGTCATTGTTGGGTGCCATCCACAGTGCTTCATTTCTGGATCTACTAGTGGCGGGCTATGCAGCCATCCGGCACACTGAAAGTCTTGTCGCTCTCGTCTCTCTTTACTCCAAGGTGTGTTTGTGGCATCATCTGCATCTGAAACAGCATTGACCCCAGATGTTCATGGCATACCACTGGGATAGGTAAACATTGAGTTTTGTTACTGAACCCTCGTGTACAACACAGGCAGCCAAGGGCAAACACTCTCCCTAGTTGTTGAGAGAATCTGAATCTTGATAGTGGGTTAAGCAGCTCTTATTCTTTTGTTTAGAGAGAGGAGAGAGAGCATGTAAGACAGAATTTTGCAGCAAGAAGATTGGAGACCATACCGCAGTGTTTTTTGGTCGATCCTGCTTCCACCTGCTGGCCTAGCACACATGGATGCCTTTGTGGTGCCGCAAAGTGACAAATTCATTTATGTGAACAGCTGTCCAGTAGCATTCGCTGACAATGACTGTTCGTTTAGCACCCAACACTGATGGCGAGTCCTCTGCTGTTGCTGCGGATTTAACTGAGTCTAAGCTCTGAATGCACGTTGGACACCACAAATACATGAACTGAAAGTTCATTAGGTAAGTTTACAGTTGCAGGGTTAACATCTTTCTGATGTCATGTTGCTATCGTCATACCTCCATATATATAACTAAAAAAAATGTGATAGTGTCACTACATCCGCCACGGTGCTTCTGACCCAACACTCGCCATTTCTGCCTCAAGCTCAGGCTCCGGTCTTGCTGCCTGCATCTCCACCACCGCTGTCGACGTCTTCGCGTTCGCGAGTCGTCGCTCGCCGGCGCCCGGCGGCAGCCAAGTGCGCGTGCCCGGCGACCCGTCTTCGAATATTCTGTAAGGAATGTCACTGTCACTGGACAGTTGAGCGTTAACTGCCGGGCACCGCATCACGAGAGGAGAGACACCAACACGAGCGCAAGATCCAACGGCTGCAATTCTCCCCTCGTGAACTGGTGCTGTGGGGCTACCGCTCTGACACCGGCAGTCCCTCTCCCCGGCCTCTCCCCAAAGCAAGAGCAAAGGCAACCAAGGCAAAGCCCCGACCCCCGTCCGGCGCCGGGAGTCCTGGACCAAAACCCACGCCACAGCCCCGCCCCCGCTCCCCGTTCCCGATCCGAGCGCCCCAAGCGGAAGCGGAGCCATCAAGGATGGCCCATTCGCCGGCGCCCAGCGGCGGCGGGGGGCAGCAGCCGCTGGTGGTGTCGCTCAACTGCCTCGACGACCCGTCGCTGGAGCAGGAGGTGCTGGCGGGCGTGGCCGCGGTGGAGCACGTGCCGCTCTCCGCCGTCGCCTCGGGCCGCGTCGAGGCCGCCTCCGCGGTGCTGCTCCCCTCCCTCGCCTTCCTCCCGCGCGCCGCGCAGCGCCGGCTGCGCCCCTGGCAGCTACTGCTCTGCCTCGGCTCCGCGGACCGCGCGGCCGACGCGGCGGCGGCAGCCGACCTCGGCCTCCGCCTTGTCCACGTCGACGCCAACCGCGCCGAGGAGGTCGCCGACACCGTCATGGCGCTCATCCTCGGCCTGCTCCGCCGGACCCACCTGCTCTCGCGCCACGCCTCGTCGGCACCCACCGCCGTCGCCGCAGGCTGGCTCGGCTCCGTCCAGCCCATGTGCCGCGGCATGCGGCGCTGCCGTGGCCTCGTGCTCGGCATCATTGGCCGGTCCGCGGCCGCCCGCTGCCTCGCCACGCGTAGTCTCGCGTTTCGGATGAGCGTGCTCTACTTCGATCCGCGCTACGTGGTACTGGATCTGCAACTTCCCTTGTGCTACACGTTTATTATTTCATTCATCTGGGTACTAGTAGTTCGTATTAGTACTTGCATAGTTCATCAACTATGGATCCTCATGCTTGCATTGCTGTTGTACATTAATACTATGATTACCAAATTCGTAATTTAATAGTCTTATAAAAACCCTATCCCTTATGCTATATGCTATTTGAGTTCATCTCCAATCGCATTTCTCTTCCTTCTGTACTGATTTTGAATAAGATGCAAGTTAAGAATACTGCTTTCAATATTATGACTTCTTGCACATCTGCAGAAGGCAACTGGAAAAACAAAGCGGCCCTCTATTGTTTTCCCTTCTGCAGCAAGGAGAATGGACACTCTCAATGATTTATTAGCAGCAAGTGACCTTGTTTCACTGCATTGTGGATTAACAAATGAAACCATGCATATACTTAACGCTGCCTGCCTGCAGCACATAAAACCTGGTATGTCTATTTTCCTTTAAATTTTAATTGTGTTATGTTGCTTCCTGTAGTCTGAAATAGTGCACACCCTTCCTTTATTTTAGTTTTATAACATCCTGTCATCGAATGTTTTGAATCCTCCAGGAGCTTACATAGTCAATACTGGTAGTTGCCAGCTTATAGATGACTGTGCACTCAAACAGCTCTTGATTGATGGTACCATAGCTGGTTGCGCACTGGATGGTGCTGAAGGTCCACAGTGGATGGAAGCATGGGTATGCAAACTAGAAGCAGAATATTAAACATTCTTTGTAATTGGTTCTTAAGGATGAATAAATTCATCTAAAATCAAACTGTTGATCATTTGTGATGTTATAATTAAGGTCCTCTCTGAACAAAAAACTAGAGAAACATTCCACTAAGTGTCCTATATCTATGCATTGAGCTTTACTATGTACACATTGTCGCATCTACTTATTATTTCACATAAAATTCTCAGCTGGCATAAGTGGTATTTTAATCGGGAGCTCCCTTTTCTGTTCAACCAGCTAATAGTTATGCCCTTGCAGATAAGACATAAGTACTTGTTCGAGAAAAGATACATAAGTACAAATAGCTGGTGTCCTTTTTCCATTGTTACTGTTGCATTATATTTTGTTCTGCAAAATGGTGATGAATCATTGTTATGTACAGGTGCGGGAGATGCCAAATGTTTTAATTCTTCCACGGAGTGCAGACTACAGTGAAGAAGTCTGGATGGAAATAAGAGAGAAAGCAATCACTATGTTACAGTCCTTTTTCTTTGATGGTGTTCTTCCAAGTAGTGCAATTTCTGATGAAGATGAAGAAATAAGTGAAGCTAGAAATGAAGATGATTATCTAGACCCACAGGCAAAGGATGGCCAGTCACAGATTTTTGATGCTGAAATAGATGAAAGCCACTTAACGCTGGAGTATGAAAAGAAAAGAGTCATATCCCACCATAAAGAGCCTCAGGCACCCGGAAAGTCTGTAAACATTGGCTCCCGATCTGAAGGAAGGCGTAATCGTTCTGGAAAGAAAGGGAAAAAGAGGCCTGCCCATCGCAGACCTCAGCAGAAACCAGATGACTTATCTGCTGTAGAGAGTGACAGTAACTATTCCTCCTGGAGAGATGATGACACTGCAATGAGTAGCAGGGATCAGGTTGTAAGTTCCAGTTCACGATTTGCCTCTCCCGAGGACTCAAAATACAAGCATAAATCTCTTGCTGAATCCCCGATGGAAATGACATCTGAGAAGAAGTTGCCTGTACTACTCAGTAGAAAGTACCCTGATAAACTAAAAGATGGTTTCGTTGTAGCTTTGAGAGCAAGAGATAATTCTGGGTACCATGTTGCAAGACAAAGAGCAGTTGGTGGTGGTGGCTGGATTCTTGATGCTGTCTCAAATGCTACAAACAGGGACCCTGCTGCTCAGTTCCTCGTTACTTTCAAAAACAAGGTACCGTTATAGGCTTATAGCCGCCATTCCCTCCTTCAGTTTTCATGCCTGCTACAGTTTTATGCACAGACAGGCACTGACAAGACATGTACTTTTCAGGATACTATGGGGCTCCGATCCTTTGTTGCTGGTGGTAAGCTACTGCAGGTATAAGCCCTTTCCGATTTTATGGTTGCTTGACTAGTAGCTATTTTATTTTACCGGTAGAAGATGAATGTGAGAGTCAAGAGACAGTAGTGCCCATGAACAATGAGCCAGCCTTTTTTTTTTGGGTGTGTGTGTGGGTTGGGTTTTGGGGGGGGGGGGGGGGTCAGAAATACTACAGTATCCACATCCACATGAGTACACGACTACAACTGAAAAACAGCCACACGATCACATTTACAATGAGCCACATAGCCATCCAAAACTTAAGGTTACAGCTGGTGATGATATGATCAAGTCAACAACATTTATGCGTTCAACCAGTACAATCTGAATGAATCAGGATCGCAAAGAGCGACTAACAGAGGTAGAGGATAATGGCTCCTAGTTTACAAAAAAAACTGAGTTCAGCTTGTCCTGTCTAACTTTTGAGTCACAGAGCTAACTAACAGAGCACACATTAGAGCAGGATGGTAGTAAGTTGTCTTCCGCTGGCCGCATCTGCCACACTTGAAATGATCTGTCGTTGCCTTTGGTGCTGCTCCCTGCTCACAGTCAAACAGAGCCTTCTCCTTGATCTGCATATTCTCTTGCTTCCTTGCATCAGTAGCCATCTCATCAAGGGGATGTCTGGAAGCCTCTCTGGCGTCATTTCACCAATGAGAACCCTTCTTCAGAAACCAGTGTTGTTTTCAGCCCTCAGGTTGAACATGATTGACCTGTATTTTGCTTTTTTGAGTCCCAGTGGAATGCCCAAGCCTCTCAAATAGTGCAGACTGTACTGTCACAGCAACTCCGAATGGTTCGCATGCATCAACTTCTTCCAAGATGTTTTTCACTTCATCTTGGTCGGCATTCCTAGTCTCTTGGGAAACCTTTGCAAATGATTCAGCAAGTAGTTCCTGGATTTGATCTCGGGTAGGATCATTGCATTTGACAAGAGATGTAGCTCTGGGAGAGGAGGAGGAGGGGGGGGGGGGGTGCGCATTGGAACGGATGCTGTATTCTTTGCATGAGGGGTTGTACTGAATTCTTTGGATACCCTTTCGACCTTCACAGATTGAGCTCTGGAACCATTACTAGAGGTCTTCTCAATTTGACATTGTCAGGCTTCTGACCCTTAGCATCCACATCTCTTTTCTCAACCTTTGCTGATGCAGAATTCTTTTTCAACCTTCATGGGCCTCGCCTTCTCAACCTTTCCTAAAGAGTCACTTGATCTTTCATTCTCTGAGCCACCATTTTTCTTTCCTGACTCTTCAAGGACAACCTTTTCCCAGTACCCAAAAAAGTCTGCAGCGACTGCCTGGATGCCTGAGTGAGGGTGCTTAGTAGGGGGCCGAAGACGCTTGCCAACCTACCTGTGTGAAGACGTCTGCTGTCGGGAGATTCAGAGCTGATCCTTCCTCCATCATGTGGACCCTTATGGGCATGAAAATGAGGTGACCGGTGTTGTATTGTTTTGAGAAATAAATGAACCTAGTAGCCAAGCTGATATTACACAACCTGCTCTATTTGGTGTTGTATTGTTTTGAGAAATAAATGAATCTAATAGCCAAGCTGATATTACACAGGCTGATCTATTTGGTGTTGTATTGTTTTGAGAAATCAATGGACCTATTAGCCAAGCTGATTGATATTACACAATCTGCTCTATTGTCTCTTGACATGAACTATAATTATCACTAACCTTATGCGTCTGGGAAAACGTAACTTAAAAAAGTCAATGTCTACACATGTATGAAACACCTAATATAAACGGATGCATAGGCATCAACACCTAATTTATTGACTCAGGCACCTACTTGTCGACATTTTTAATTTGGTGTTCACCTGTTTGGTTTTTTATCAGTAATTCCTTGTTAACACTTGGGCCCACAAGTTTGTACCTTGGGAATTTGCAACTCTCTACTGTATACAATAAGTTTTACATTATCAGCTTTAAAGGATAAGGACAGTTGCTTTGGTGTGAAAACTGCGAAGGAATAGATTTTTTTTTTTTGAAACAAGAAAAGTTGAGAAATAGAAGCATCCTTTTGCTTGGTGCCCATGTTTGCTGATGTTCTTATAAAGGTTTATTGCAATATATTGACAGATTAATAGGAAGACAGAGTTTGTGTTTGCAAGTCATTCTTTTGATGTTTGGGAGAGCTGGATGCTGGACGGGTCCTTGCTGGATGGTAGCAAGCTTATCAATTGCAGAAATCCTTCGGTATGCACCTTTCTAATTGCTATTCTTCTTAGGTCAAGGTGACGAGCTAGTTCATAGTTTTTAATCAAACGTTTGTAAAACAACCCCCATGGACCGGCCCAGAATGAGGTGGTGGTGCTTGTGAGGGGCTGTTTCTTTTTCTCTCTTCAATACAAAGATTTGCAACTCTCCGGGAGGTATAATTGTTATTCTGAACAATTGAAACTAATATGTAGCAGTATAGTTTCATAATAGACTATGTAGTACCCAATACCTGGGAGGTACTAGTTTGTTCCAAATTGTAGTTCGTTTGACTTTTTTGAGCCCAAGTTTGATCACTCATTTTATTCAAAAATTTGTTCAAAATATCACTTCTTTTGTTGTGTCTTGCTTTATTACCAAAAGATCTTCGAGGATGATCTTAATTTAATTACGTTTGCTCAAATTTTTTAAATAAGATGAGTGGTCAAATTTGAGGTCAAAAAAGTCAAACAAAATACAATTTGGAACGAAGGGAGTAGTAAATTGGACCAGTTAAATTGTTGGTGTCTTCTCCTCTAACAAACTTTGCAAGTTTATACTTAACTCCCAATTGATTGTTTTTTTTTCCTTGTGTAGGCAGTATTGGATGTCTGCATTGAGATCCTCGCAGCACCAAGTGAAGAAGATGGAGTCACTAGGTGGCTAGATTAGCCACGCTGGGGACTGTAAAAATGATCTGACCCATCATTGCTGTTTGGTTCGGTTTGCTTCCTTCGTTTTTTTTTTTTTTGAAAGATTAGGTTGCAGTTTTTCTATCCCTCTCCTTAAGTTCCCAATTTTGTCCATTCTGATGTAGGGACCATGTAGAGTTGTAGACATATCGATACATCATGTATGCCCATCACGTTTAATAGTGTGGTATGTGTCAGAGATGGCGTGTGAGTTGTCGCTATAATCGACAGATACATCCTTGTGTAACATGTTTTTCAGCTTCCACAGTATAGCTATGCATATTTCTTTTGCCTGGGCCAAATGCAGAGACGTGGTTGATGCAGTGGCTTATCCTTTATGCATCAGTACAATATATAAGTAAACAGCAGAGGACATCCGCTGTTGTTTATTAACAAGGAAATCTTGACCTGCAACTGATGACCTTCCCAGGTATGCTGATGCTCCACAGGTGGCCTAATGCCCTGCAAA